>JBBMJZ010000027.1:12050519-12075494 GCA_037833815.1 Zingiber zerumbet
AGAATATTATAATTTTCTTTAAATATATAATTTAGTTTTTAATGAATATTTAAATTTATAATTTATATTTATTAAGCCCGTTTAGACTCGATAAAAGTTCGAATAAGCTCGTGAGTCATGAATATATTCGTTAAATAAAGCTCGAGTTCAGCTCGATTATAAATGAGTTAAACTCAAACATTCAAGAATTCAGCTCGGCTCGGCTCGGCTCGGCTTGATTACAACCCTAAGTATTACCTTCATCATTAAATTCATGTTGGTAAAATGTAAATGGAAATATGGACCACAAAAAGATCCCGCTTTAGCGATTGAATATTTAGTCGCTAAATGGATTTAGCGATCGATTAACAACATAAATAAAATATTGTTAAATTTTCCGTCGTAAGATTTAGTGGCCGAATAAAAACCGGTCGCTAAATTTAGCGATAGAATTAAAAATCGGTTGCTAATATTTAGCAACTGCATGATATTTCGGTGGCAAATCAGTGGCAAATTTGTGAACAGTAAATTTTCCATTTTATCGATTAGCGGCCAAAATTTAATTTTGGTTGTTAAAATTAGCGAATAAAATTTATTTATTGTCGCTAAAATTAGCGATTGATATTAAATTTTGGTCACTAATTAGCGACCGAAATTATATATCGGTTGCTAATTGATAAAACATAAAGATTGAATTTTAATTTCGTGTTCAAATATCAACGACCGAAATTAAATTTTGGTGGCTAATTTCTTGAAATTTTCAACAACACTCCATTTGTTTTCTTTATTTTCATCATGTTTCATAGAAAAAATCCAAACTTAACTACCAACAAACCACATATCACAAACTTCACAACCAACAAATAAATATCATAAACATCACAACCAATAACCAAAGTTCACAACTAATAAACAAATATCACAAACTTCACAGCTAATACACCTCAGATGCATATCTAAACTTCATAACCAACAAGCACCATACAAACAATATCATAAACTTCAACTTCAAACATAAACCATATCACAAACAATGTCTACACAATACAAATGTCAAATCATAAAGTGTACGATACAAATCGTATCATAATACAAATGTCAATATCAAACCTTTAATCCACGCTACAACCATATCCAAATGTTTACGACAAACAAGTCAACATGCTCAAAATACAATATCAACATTCATCGTCAAATCCTACATCAAATATAATACGATCTATTATTAAATAAAATAAGCACAAAATATATTATTAGAATGATGCACAAACAATAAAGTGTATTAGAATACATACCTTAATTCTAAAATATAGTATCATATTACCATCATATAATATCACACCAAAGTGCAGAAGTCAATCCTACATGAAGTAGAATATGATAGATTTTTAAAATAATGCACAAATAAAAAACAAAATCAATAAACAGGATATAATACCTTAATAGTATCAGAATTATATATACTATCAAAAATAACCAAATAAATTTTATTTCAAAATATGAAAACTAACCTAGAATTGATAACTACATAATATAGTTGTAAATGAAGTTGAATATCAACACATTTTATTTCAAGCAAGTAGTTATAAAATGCTCAATATAAATTAAAACTAAATGAGATTATGAAGCAACATTTCATTATTTTTCCAAAACAAATTTTAATGTTTAATTACTCAGTTAAATACAAAAAGGTCAACACATTTTAAAACTTTTACTTATTAGGAGGGTCCATAACCTAAGTCTCTTGTGAATCAAAACGATACGACAATGGAAGCAGAATGGTGGAAATAACATAAACTCAATTACATATTGTTATAACATAAATTCAATTACATCATGAAAACATATTGAAATTCTATCAGTAGTACTCAAACTTAAAATGAAATACAGTACATCTGAAATAGAGTAGTATATCTGAAATAGAGTACCACTGAAATAGAAGATAGCATAGGGTTGGAAATAAGTGATGTAGTTGTGCCAATCCATGGGGGCACAAATACACTGTTAGCTCTATTTTTTTAATATATTTTGATAAACAGTACTGCAATACACAAACTAGTTGTCCTTAAATATTACTAAAATCATCTATAGATCCTATTGTTCTTTATTGATATAAATAAAAAGACCAAAAATTTGAAGCATATTTAGCCCAAGTTCTGCTTAGTTGAAAGCATATGACCTAGTAGTATACTAAGATTTTAATATCTTCCTTCAGTTGATATATTTATTTCCCCATTGTCTTATTGATGTAGAATAATGCTATTTTATTAGTTTATTAATCTTTTAATATATAGCAGACAATAGAATTACGAAATCAGTGTATATCACATTTATTTTCCAGAGGCTAGATTTTTCCTTCTTTTAAGCGGGCTGAATCCATTCATATGTTAGGTTCTTTCTTTTACCAACAGTGTCGTGTGAAGAAAGTGTTCACATGGAAACACAATGGTTCACACTCAAACAGATTAGAGTAAGCCACATGTCTCTTCAAGAATATGCTCTCTAGAATCATCTAACAGCTACGATTAGATAAGTTTAATGCAGCAGAAGATAATTTGTAAGTACATCATGATAATTTTAATATTATCAATGAAGTTAAATTAGGTCATACGTATTTAATCTTTATGTCTAAATATGTAGGAGCTTAGGAATACAAAAAGTAGAGTGAAAGATATAGCTAGTGAGAACGATGATATAAAATGGAGCCGACAAGCTTGGTGCATCTGAAGGATGAAATGGTATCAAAAAAATACATAGGTGGACGAGAAGGACATGCGCGACGTTCAAGGAACTAGAAACTGGGGAGGAAGCCTGCTCGAAGACAAAGTCAGAGTTAGATTTGGGTGAGCTCAACTCCGATAACCGAAGCATCACCCATGTAAAGAAGATAAGATAACTTCAAATGCTTAATGAGCTGGAAGTCTGCTTTACGAAGACTGCCTTGTGGAAGGCGCCTTCCATGAGTTGGAAGGCACCTTTGCGCTGTTCATCGAAGGAGCCTTCCAACCCTTGGAAGACGCTTTCCCTAACCGTTACCCGAGGATAATGTTTTATCCTCAAAGGGATAATGTTTATCTAATGGAAGGCGCCTTGAACTCCTTTAAAGGTGCCTTCAAGCTACGAATAACATTTTCTAGGGTCTATAAAAAGACCCCTGGATCTAGGAAATAAAAAATAACTTTTGTATTCATTTCCTACCACATTTCTGAGTATTCAACAAGTATAACAGGCTGCTCCGCCTATACGAAGGAGATCTTTTTAATATTTTTATTACCTTGGATTAATAACCATTTAGGTTGTAACCAAGTAATTGCTTATTCTCTTTTATTTTATTAGTTGTTCAATTTTCTTTTATAAGTGTGCTACTAATCTGAGTTGAAAGATCGAGAAGGGTATAACTTTATTTTGTACAAGTAATTCATCCCCCTCTTACCGGCCCCACTGCACCAACATAATCGTGACAACAAAACTAACCCACAATCGGCCAAGGTGAGGCAGGACAAGCTACGGTCGGCCAAACCACAGTCGGTCAAGCCATGGTCGACCCAACTAAGGCCGCTCGCGAGCTTTTGCGCCACTTGCCAAGCTCGCAGCCAGCCTCGTTGCTAAGGCCATACTTGCCCGCAGGTGTTGGTCCCTAATTCATAACTCAACTCATAAAGAAATTTGATAAGCTTCCCGAGTGTAGGTCCTTGATTCATAACTCAACCCATACATAAACATAAAGTTGCCACCAACGGCTTACTTTTAAATTAATTATTTACTTAAACTCATTCATACATGTATGCCACATTATCATCATAAAAAATGCAACATGTATAATCATAGATTCGGAATGCCCCTAATGGGCCCAAACCGAAATCTAGTATAAAGAAACATGGAAGTTATAACATTAAGGTACATAAGTAGGTAAATCACACGTGTACTACAATCTGAATGCCCCTAATGAGCCTAAATCAAAATCTAAAATAAAGAAACATGGTAGTTATAACATTAAGGTGCATAGGTGAGTAAATCACACATGTACTACAATTCGAATGTCCCTAATGAGCCTAAACTAAAATCTAAAATAAAAAAAAACATGGTAGCTATCTTCTAATAACATTAAGGTGCATAGATGAATAAATCACACATGTTACTAACAATTCCAATGCCCATAATGAGCCAACACTGAAATCTAAAATAAAGAAATATGGTTGTTATAACATTAAGGTGCATAGGTGGGTAAATCACACATATACTGCAATCCGAATGCCCCTAATGAGCCTAAACCAAAATCTAAAATAAAGAACATGGCAGCTATCTTCCAATAATATTAAGGTACATAGGTAGATACTGATAGGACCCTTGACCGGCTATAAGGGGGGTTGAATAGCGCCTACACAAAAACAAAACAAACGAACCTTTCTCGGACTTAAAAGAACACTTGCATAAGATAATTAAATAAACAAAAGAAAAAGAAGCTCAAAGAATTTACTTGGTTACAACCAGGGAAGTTGTTAATCCAAGGAAGTAAAACACACTAAATTCTCGTTCAGACGGAGAAGTCTCTTTACAACAATTAACACACAGAAAAATGAAGCTAAACTAACAAAAAGAAGCGCACAAGTATTGTCTATCAAATTGCTTGTCCCTGTTTTAGCTTCTGGGACTAAGGCTATATTTATAGCCTTGGTCGGGGCCCCTGGAAGAGTTCCAGGCGCCTGGAGTGGGATAGAATTCTATCCCCAATGCGTCGGTCAAAGTCCACATCGAACATGATAAAATTTGGGTTCTGGGCATCCGGAAGGGTTCCGGAGGCCCGGAATGGGTCCGGGCACCCGGACCCACAAAGTCAACATGGTTGAATTTTTCGGCCTAGGCCCTCTGCTCCAGTTCTGCTCACCTTGGTCCGGGTCTTCCGCTCCAGCTCTGCTTACTTGGGTGATCTCAGCCATCCAGAATAGAGCTCACCCGAACCCAACTTCCGGCCTTCTCAAGCAAACTTCCTCTTCGACTTTTCGTCCCTCGAAATCATTGCGTGCTTTCTTCTCGTCCGCCAGCATACTCTTTCGCAGTTCTTTGTCCCTCGGACAGCTGCATCTTTTTCTTCTCGAGCAAGCTTCTGCTCCGGCTTCTCGTCCCTCGAAAACACCACACATTCTCTTCTCGTTCGCTGGTGTACTCTTCCACAACACCTCGTCCCTCAGACGCACTAAGCCCGTCGGCTCTCTCCCGTGTCGTCCTTATCGCTAGTTGCGTCTTTTGCTCGACTTCCTGTGCTCCTAAATTCCTGCACACTTAGACACAGGGTTAAACACAACAGGACCTAACCTAACTTGGTTGATCATATCAAAACCACATTGGGGTTCCAACAATCTCTCTCTTTTTAATGTGAGCAACCCAAGTTAAGTTAGGGTAAACCAACATAAATTACAAGTAATAAATTTTACAATAAAGTGTAAAAATTGAAAAAGTTAAGTTACCTTCCCTTATACTTAATCTCTCCTTCTCCCCTTTTGATCACATACAAAAATAGGGTTCACAAGAAATCTAAGGATTTTTTTTTTAAAAAAAAATTTAAGTGAATGTTTAAGATAAGTCTAAGAGAATATAAAAAAAATTGAAAATGAAAAAAAAATCTTAAAATAATTTTGGAAATCTTAAAAAAAGGTATTTTCCAAAAAAAACAATTTAGAAGTGAATTAAACAAGACTTTGAAATAAATCTTTTAATGGAGCACATAGAATTATTTCAAAGTATTGAACATAGAATTAAAATCTTTAAAATTATTATCTGAAAAAAAAATCTTGAACTATTTCCTGAAAAATGTAATAGAACATGCATTTAACACAAGAAAAATAGATTTTTAATATTTACATTTTTAATATTAAAAATTTATATTCATATAACTCAAAAAGAATTCATAATAACAAGAACTTTTTAGGAAAATGTCTTTAGTGAGAGAAAACGACATTGTTTTAAAAAAAAATAAGTTAGAAAAATTAATCTTGTGATATATTTTTTTTAAACTTTGTATTTCTTTTTTAAAAAAGAATTATTTCAAACAAAGACCAAAAATAAAGAAAAAAAATCAGTTCAAGAATGATTTTGGAATCCAATATAGATTCCTTCCTACCGGATTAATAAAAATTTTGTTAGGTACATTTTTCTTGACAATTTCCTAATTTTCCTTTTGTGATATTTAAATTTTCAATGTAGTTTATTATAATTTCTAAAATTCAAAGCAGAGAATTTTGAACTTATATGATTTTTCAAATTTTCTACTTCTATTTTCAATTGACCATTTTCTAATTTCAATTTATCATTTTCTATTTTGAATTTATCAAATCTTTTAATTAAGAGGTTGTTGTTAGAGTACCTTTTAATTCCTCATTTTCTTTTACTAATTTTTTATTTTCCGTTACTGATTTACAAGAATCTTTCGATAATATCAAATTAAACAATTGATCAGGAGGTAAATATCATACCTGACTTACCTTGCCGACTTCTGATGCTCTCCCTATAGAGCTGCTTTCCTCCGACGTTGCTCCCCCTTCATTGATGCTCTCAATGCTCATTTATGAAGAACTTTCTTTATCTTTAGGTAGGTACTCGGCTATGAGAGCAGTTTCGACAATTTCCTAGTTTTTTGCTTCTGATAATGACTCTGAGTTCATCGAGGAGTTGGATTCGGCTACTTTTGGTTCTTCGTAAAGTTTTAAGAACTTTTCCAAAAGTTCTTTTTCATTCTCATAATTTCCTATTCTATCGACATCCTGAGCAGGCAGAATGCTCTGAAGGTGAAACTCAGCCTTACTGTTAGCCATGAAGTCGTTGTGTTGCTTTTCAGTCCATCGATGCTTCTCAATTTCTTTTCCTTCTTTGCTTTTGGGCATATGACAACCATACTTAATTGTTAGTGAAATATTAAAATCGATTTTGAAATATACCTCCATCCGACATTTCTAAAAAGTGAACTCCCCCTCAAATATAGGTGGGTAGATGCTAGCTCCGGCCATCGATTCGGTGCTTTGTTCGGCAGTTAGTTCTCCTGAAGCACCCTAGCTCTGATACCACTTGATATGACCCTTTGTTGGCTAGAAGGGGAGGGGGGTTGAATAGCCCCTGCACTAAAAAAAATAAACGAACCTTTCTCAGACTTAAAAGAACACTTGCATAAGATAATTAAATAAACAAAAGAAATAGAAGCTCAAAGGATTTACTTGGTTACAACCGGGGAGGTTGTTAATCCAAGGAAGTGAAACACACTAAATTCTCCTTTAGGCGGAGAAGCCTCTTTACAGTAATTAATGTACAGAAAAATAAAGCTAAACTAACAAGAGAAGCATACAAGTGTTGTTTATCAAATTACTTGTTCCTGTTTTAGATTTTGGGACCAGGCAGTATTTATAGTCTTAGTCAGGGCGCCTGGAAGGGTTCCAGGCGCCTGGAGTGGGATAAAATTCTATCCCCGACGCATCGGTCAAAGTCCACGTCGATCATGATAAAATTTGAGTTCTGGGCGCCCGGACCCACAAAGTCAACATGGTTGACTTTTTTTGATCCGGGCCCTCTGCTCCGATTTTGCTTGCCTCGATCCGGGTCTTCCACTCTGACTCCGCTTGCTTGGGCGATCTCAACCATCCGGAATAGGGCTCACCCGAACCCAACTTTTGGCCTTCTCGAGCAAACTTCCGCTTCGGATTCTCGTCCTCGGAATCATTGCGTGCTTTCTTCTCGTCTGCCAGTGTACTCTTCTGCAGCTCTTTGTCCCTCGGACAGTTGCTTCTTTTGCTTCTCGAGCAAACTTCTGCTCCGACTTTTTGTCCCTTGGAAACACTGCATGCTCCCTTTCATCTGCCGGTGTATTCTTCCCTAACACCTCATCCCTCAGACGCATCGAGCCTGTCGACTCTCTCCCATACCTTCTTTCTTGCTAGTTGCGTCTTTTGCTCGACTTCCTGTGCTCCTAAGTTCCTGCACACTTAGACACAGGGTTAAACACAACAGGACATAACCTAACTTGGTTGATCACATTAAAACCATCTTGGGGTTCCAACAGATACATCACACATGTTGCTAACAATCCGAATATCCATAATGAGCCAACACTAGAATCTAAAATAGATAAACATATAGTTATAACATTAAGGTGCATAGGTGGGTAAGTCACACATGTACTACAATCCGAATGCTCCTAATGAGCCTAAACCAAAATCTAAAATAAAGAGACATGGTAGTTATAATACTAAGGTGCATAGGTGGGTAAATCACAAATGTACTATAATCCGAATACCCTAATAGGCCTAAACCAAAATCTAAAATAAAGAAACATGGTAGCTATCTTCCAATAACATTAAGGTGCATAGATGCATGCACCACACATGTTACTAACAATCCGAATGTCCATAATGAGCCAACACCGAAATCTAAAATAAAGAAACATGGTAGTTATAACATTAAGGTGCATAAGTGGGTAGATCACACATGTACTATAATCTGAATGCCCCTAATGGACTTAAACCGAAATCTAAAATAAAAAAACATAGTAGCTATCTTCCAATAATATTAAGGTGCATAGGTGGATATATCACACATATTACTAACAATTTGAATGTCCATAATGAGCCAACACCGAAATCTAAAATAAAGAAACATGGTAGTTATAACATTAAGGTGCCCAGGTGGGTAAGTCACACATGTACTACAATCTGAATGCCCCTAATGAGCCTAAACCGAAATCTATAATAAAGAAATATGGTAGCTATCTTCTAATAACATTAAGGTACATAGGTAGATACATCACACATGTTACTAACAATCTGAATGCCCATAATGAGCCAAACCGAAATCTAAATTAAAAAAATCATGGTTGAATTCGCAGAAAATAAAACATAGAACTGAAACTAACATAATATATTAAATTATCTTAAACATGGTTGAATTTGTAGCCTACAAAAAACATAGAACCAAACTAACATAACATACTAAATTATCTTAAACATGGTTGAATTCATAGCATACAAAAGCATAGAGCCAAAACCTATGGGCCATGGTTTCTAGTTAATAAGTCGTGAAAACCCTAATTTGTTTTGTATTGCCATTTTCTATCAAGGGAAATCAAGAAGTCATGGTAGCAAATTACTATATGAACATAGATTATCCAAGCCTCATTCACATATGCATGTAACATTTCTATAGAACAAAAATCCCTAATATACTAGTAAAACAAGGTTGTCTGTAATTAACATAGTGGAGTTTACCATACCTAAACTTCATTATATGAATTGAATATATTACATAAAATAGTTTAGAACATGCCTTTGATTCCTTGCTACCGAACTTCCTCTTCTTCTTCTCCCCTTAGGTCTTGGACCGGTGGGACTCAAGGCTAGGGTGGCGGCAATTCTAGCTTTCTCCTCCCAAATCCTCCCTCTCTCCCAAATCCCATAGGGGTATATATATATAGAGAGAGAGAGAGAGAGAGAGGTTGCACTAAGTCTAGACCCAATAATTAAATAGTTCAACAATAAATATTAGATTATATATATTTATATAACTATTTGGATTTTATGTAATATTTGAATGGTTCAAATATTAGATCATATATATGTGTGTGGGGCACCAAGTTTAGACCCAATAATTGAATGGTTCAACAACAAATATTAGGTCATATATATATATGATCTAATATTTGAACTATTCAAATATTACATAAAATCTGAATAGGTATATTCATATTTTATTCATAATTTGGATGTGTATAAAATTTATACATATTTGAAATTGAATACTTAATCACCAAATATTTATATAAATTTGATATACCTTCGGATTTAGAGAGTTATATAAATTTTGTACACTTATTGAGTGATTCAACAACAATTATTAAATTATATAAATTTTATACATGCTCAGAATTTATTCTAAAATTTCCTAAACGTATGTGTCTTGAGATTTAAATCACATAATCCATAATTATCGTTAATAAATTTACATTATTTAAATTAGACATTGTAACTTACTCTAATGATGCATAGAGTTAGTAGGGATTGATTTTGGACACTACAAACCGAACCCTTCCCCTCTTTGGGTTAGAAGAGAGGAAGCCCTCATCCACTCCTCAATCTCATCCGACAACCCCTTCTCGCTTTTGCAACCCTATTCTCTTAGGGTTAGATGAGAAGAGGTCCCTATTCATCTTCCGATAGCCCTCTTCTCTTCATTTTAGAAGAGAAGTGGAGCTCCTTCATCATCTGAGCTTTGAACATCCCGCTTTCAATCTCCATCCGCAATGAAAGCTTCATCCGTGAGGAGTTCCATCCACAATCACCATCATTGGGTTGATCTTCATGTGTTGGGTTATTTCTTTTGGTTGGATTGATTTCTTGTGTGTTGGTTAATTTTTGTTGATTGTTAATTGCAATGTTGAATGCTTGTAATCAATTTGATCCTTCGTATTCATATTGCACACACTTTGCTTAATTCACTTCATGCTCACTAAGTGTCCGTTGAAATGCTCCAATCATTTGTCTTACTTTAGTTCGCATTTTCTTTAGCTTAGATTCTTGCAATGCTTCATTTTGTTGAATTTTTATTGTTTCTATTGAGTTTGTGTTCTTAATTTTCAAATTATTAGGTTAAATTTTGTTAATTGATCTATGGTTCCTTGCATGCTTAGTTTCATTAGATGTTTTCTTTATCTTGCATTTAATATTCTATCAATGTATATAGTAAGGTTATATTAGGTTTCCATACTTGCATTGCCCTTCATTTCTTAGATTTAGATTATATATATGTTGTCTATTTTATTTATTATTAAGATATATCTATTGGATTTTAGTATAATTAGTTGTGTTATATATTACTTTCTAAATAGCTTCTTTGTTACAATCTGTTGCAATCCTCTATGATTTGAGATTTTTGTCATTTTAGGTAATGTTAATGTATATTTTCATATAATGCTACCTTTCGAATTTCTATAATTGAGAACCGAGAATGCTCCTCTAGTTGTTTACCTTCACTTACTATTTGTAGTCACTTGACTTGCCTCTTGACCCACCAGATCTTCTTGCTAGTTGTCAGGTCTGCAGACCCAACTGGACTTCAGCTAGTTGTTAGGTCCCGCAGACCCAGCTGGACTTTCTTCCAGATATCAGGTCACACCTTGACCTATCTAACTTTCTACTAGTTATTAGGTCATCAGACTTAACTAGGCTTCTGTCTGGTATTAGGTCATCTAAACCCATCAATTCTTGCATACTCTGCAATAATATTAGATCACAAATCTAACTTTAAACTATTTATCATTCATTAAAACCTAAGTTTGACCATTGATACTTAACTGCACCAACACCTTATGCTATCCAAACATCCAATAAAATCAAAGTCTAAATATTCAATTACCTCTAGGTGATCATACCTTCGATACGTGAGCATGTGCTCCTTAGTCTTTTGCAAATATTGCATCGCTCTCTTCACAACTTTCCAGTACATCGATCCTAGGTTACTTAAATATCTGTCTAACATCCCCACTATATTCATAATGTCCAGATACTTACAAACTTATGCATATATAAGACTTCCCACAGCTGACACATTAGGAAATTATTACATCTCTTTTATTTTAAGTTCAAGCCATGGACATTGCTACAAGTTGAATCTGTCACCTCTAGACACAAGCATATTACCAGGTGCATAGTTTTGCATGTCAAACATCACAAGCACCTTTTTAATATACACCTTTTGTGAAAGTCCAAAAATACCTCTTGAATGATCATGACAGATTTGTATGCCTAAAACAAAATATGTTTCACCAAGATCTTTCATTTCAAAATTAACAGATAGAAATAACTTGATTTTATGCAGCAATTATTGCTTGCCAGGAATATATCATTCATATACAAAACAATGTAGGATTGAGATGTGCTAGAGGGGGGGGGGTGGGGGGTTGAATAGCACTCGTGGCTTTTACATTCATTTAAAAACTTAGGAGTAAAACACAGAGGAATAAATAGAAGAAAAGAAAAAAGCAATATTGACACTTTTCATTTACTTAATTTGGAGCCTATGATGACTCATACTCCAAGGCCCGTGATCGTTGATTGTTTACATTGGGCAATCACTTTAGTATAAGAATTTCTTTACAAAGAAGAGTACAACATATTTGTAATTTAAGTACTACAATTAAAAGTTATACTGGCAACTTTAAGGATCTGGAGTGTTGTGCTCTCGGTTGTCAAAGTCACATGATCGTCATTAGAGCAGCGCGCAAGAGAAAGATTGTGAAGAATGAAGTGTGAATGTCTATCGTCGAAGCTACTGGTCGAACCCCATTTTATAGCCGAGATAGACCTGATCCAAATCCACTGATCTCAGGATCAGTCTTTGACTTGACGTTGATCGGTCTACTGATCCCCTTGATTGATCGACCGAACCTTCTGCATCTACCTAGCTTCCCGTCTAGATGTTGTCGCTTAGGATAAAGCTTTCGTTCGATCGACCAATCCCACCATTTGGTCGGCCAATCCTGCTATCCTCGTTAGCTTATCTGGTCTGATCAACTCGGTCTAATCAAGTCGCTGCTTTTCCACTGTTCGGTCGACTAAACCCAAGGTTTGGTCCACCGATCTCTTGATCGAACTCGATCAAGTCGCTGCTTATCTGATCTTTTTGCTTGATGGTTCGATCGACCGATCTCGAGGTTCGGTTGACTGAACAGGGCAAAATCCAAACCTATAAAATTGTTAGTTTTCTGCAAAACAGAGTTAGAATAAAAGGTAGATAACATGTAAAGATAAGTTTTGACAGCCTTCGGATTGTCCGGTCCTGACTTTGAGTTTCATTAAAACTCTAGGTTGGACCGATGCCTACTATTCTTTTTTCGGGGAACACGTCCTTACCTACTCCTCTCAGGAGAGTTTACCTTTTTCCAGACCGGTCCTCCAGACCGTCTGGACTTTTACTTAGCGTCCGAGACTCCAGGACTTCATGTTGAATGTCTGATCCATGACTTCATGTTGAATGTCCGCTCCATGACCCATTCAGACTTCCACCTGGTGTCTGTGACCCCCAGGATTTTCACCTAGAGCCCTCGACTCTAGGATTTTACCCAAAGTCCTCGACCCGCTAAGACTTCGCCCAGTCCCCTGGATCAGGACTTTGTTAACTAATTGCAACTAGGACTTTCCACAGCATAGGGTTACCATCCCCTATGACCTAGGGTTACATCCCCCTAGAGTTTTCCACCTGCCTAGAATCTACTAGGACTTTTGCCTAAAAATACTTAGGACTTTCCTGCAAGCTCAGTCACACTTGTTAGATCATAAGACATCTTTGTTGGATCTTGAAAGTCGCTAGGAGGGGGGAGGGTTGAATAACGATCAAAAATTTCTTTATCGAGTTATAGTGCAAAGCGGAAGAATAAAATCACAACAATGCTAACAAGAATCGATTTACTTGGTTCGAAGCTTTTGTCAACTTCTACTCCAGACTCACACTCGTCGAGTACTTTTTGTTGGGCAATCTACTAGCAATTCATAAAAATATTACAAGTGAAAGTACAAGAGCAAAGAAATGAAATACCAACAATAATTAAGTAAAAAGAAAGCAACACGTTGTCGGAGAAGCTTCGCAGCGTCGCAGGAGTACAACGAAGTAGAACAAGATTTGGAAGACATTGTTGTGAGTTGTTCTTTGCTCCAAGGCTCACCCTCCTTATATAGGAAGCTCAGGGCACCTGGATCCCTTCCGGGTGCTTGGACTCTGATGTAGCCTAGCCAATCAGAGAGCTCCACGTGGTGAAGTGGCGAGGAGATAATATTTGCATTCCGGGCGCCTAGACCTCCAGGCCCCGGATCCATTCCGGGCGCCCGGACCTCTATTTTCCAACCACCTGCAAGAAAACATTAGTTCGAGGTAAAATATAAATTATACTACCCTGCAAAATAAAGTTTTAGTACAGTTTATAATAAAAAAAATAGTAATTAGATTCCGTCTCCTTGAGACCAGAATCTAGTCACGATCTCAACTTAGATCTCCGAAATGACTCTAAGTTAGATCGACGCCTAAGTTCCCTTCCCGGGAACGCGTCCTCACAGTCACTCCACTCCAATGACTTACCTGCTAGACATCCAATCAGCCCATCGACCCGTCTAGATTTCGTGTCAGCTATCATATCGACCCTTTGACCTAGCTGGACTTCGTGCCAGACATTAGCTCAGCCTGTCAACCTGTCTGGATTTTGTGCCAGCTATCAGGTCCACTCATTGACCTAGCTGGGCTTCGTGCTAGCTATCAGGTTGACCCTTTGACCTAGATGGGCTTCGTGCCAGCTATCAGGTCGGCCCTTTGACCTAGCTGGGCTTCGTGCCAGCTATCAGGTCGGCCCTTTGACCTAGCTGGGCTTCGTGCTAGACATCAGGTCAGCCCGTCGACCTGTCTGGACTTCTCCTGCATACTTGATAAAAGTGTTAGATCACAACTAAACTAACTTAACCTAATTTATCATTCATCAAAACATGAGATAGATCGTTAGTGCTAACCGCACCAACAATCTCTCCTTTTTTGATGAAATGACAACCTGGGTTAAGTTAGTGAAAAAAATATACAAGAAAAATAAGCAATTATAAGGGTTTTTTAAGTTAAGCTTTTATATTTAGTATTTTATTGCTTTAACTAACTTAAACCACCTAACCCCTCCCCCTTTGACATTTATCAAAAATAACATGGAATAGATAAAAACAAGTCATTAAGAAAGAAGATTGACTTGGGGGAGTAGAAAACATAGAAGATTTTGCTTTAAACTTTATCTTTTAGCTTTTTCAAAAATAGCTAAGTTTAAAAAATAGTTAACTTATAAAGATAACTTAGAAAGATAACTTTGTAAAATTTAGAGTAATTTTTAAAGATAAACTTTGTAAAATTAATTCAATTTTCAAAATAAGCTTAAGGTAATTTCAAAAATAATTTTCAAACATAATTTTTATAAATACCAACTTTACAAAAGTAAGATTATCAAAGCCAAGTTTATAAAATCTAAATTTCAACACTAAGTGGATAAAATTAATTTTCAAAATTAAGTCTGTAAAATATAATTTTCAAAAACTTAGTTTATAAAATTCAATTTTTAAAACTAAGTTTTTAAAATCTAATTTTCAAAACTAAATTTTTATATAAGTTTATATAAAAGTTAATTTTTTTAAGAAACATAAGATCCAATTTTTAAAAACTTAGTTTTATAAAAGCTAGTTTTCAAAAAATAGGTTTATCAAATTAGATTTGCAAAAATAAGTTTGTAAGGTCAGATAAAAAAAATTAGAATATTTATAAGGAAATATTTTTAAAAAATATTTTCAAAGCGGAGAACATAATTTTGGTACTAAGTATGAAAATAAGTTGAATTAATCCTCCCCCTGAACCTGACATTAAAAAAAAATAATTGTCTAACCAATTAGTTACTTGCTGATTATCAAAGGATAGCAGCTTTCACTTAGTTAGTCAGGTTACGTCAATTGTTATCAGTTAGTGTTTAACTAAGCTGAATAACTTAACCTGTTTGATGTTTGTTTTGTATTTAACGCCCAGACTTATGTCGATACACTAAAACAAGCATCTTAAGTCCAAGCAATCTGCCTATGCATCTCACCTCTTTCTATGTTCAACAATCATAAATAAGGTAGTCCTAGTGTGTTGGTGAGATGCTCAAGTACTGGCCCTATAGGAACATGTTTTCTAAGGGATTGATCTAGTCTAAGGCTAAAACTGATTTTTGAAATTCTAAAAATGAAAAATTTTGAAAATATAAAAGTTTTATCCTAGAATTAAAAAAAAAATATTTTTGAAAGCAATTTTTACAATTTAAGTATCCTAGTCTAATAAACAGAACATGACAAGTCAATATCCGAGATGAAAATACAACTAAATCAATAAGTACAAAAGTTAAGTACACGTGGATCGATAATAACAATCTAATCTATTAGGATGATGAGGAGGGTGGTCTAGAACCCAAAGATCAAAACATCTCTATCAGCTCGGCGTGTCGAGTCCAAGCATCATTCTGAGAGCTGGCTAAGTCCCGCCGAAGATCGGAGACATCCTGCTGTACGTCTCGTCCAAGATCAGAGATCTCCCGTCACATGCCAAAGACGTCCTGCCGAAGACCAGTCATAACTGTCTCGAGGCCGGTGACCCGGTCGGCTAGGGTGCGAGGGGCGGGACGTGGTGCTCGAGCTGGACGAGGTGCCGGAGCAGGGTGATCACCGCCAAAAAGTGCATCCATAAACTCATCTACCTCTGCCACCTCCCCCTCAGCATCTGGCTCATCGTCCAGAGCAGGCTGGTGTTGGGCCCCCCCCTCCACCAAGACATGACACTCTCATCATCTATATGTATCCCTCCTAAGGAAAAGTTCCTAGACCCTACCATGTCAAATTCGGTCAGGACTCTAACATCACTTCCAATGACATCAATCTCTAGGGATGCAAGGAATGTAGTCAAGATATGGTAGTAGGGCATATGAACTCGTCTGCTCATGATAAGTCCAGCTGAATAAATGATGGTATGAAAAATATGCAGACTAATGTCTATGTCTAACTTATGGCGTAGGGCATAAAATAAAAATAAATGAAAAGGACGTATCATCGCGATGTCGTGAGTGGTTAGTGGAAAAATGCAGGAGACCAAGACCCTATAGAGGACATAATCTTGGACTCGAATGGAGACAGATCTAAACATGGTAATAGTGGGTACCCGCTCCTCCCCAAAAAATACGAGTAAATCGTATCCAGTGTGATGTGTGAGTAGGGATCACCAAAAATATGGTCATATACTCTAACTAGATTATTGTAGAGTTCAGCACATAAACCTATATTAACTGGACTCGTACAATAAACTAGACAATGCAATCTTTAGTAGTCAATGACTTCTACAGTAGGAATGCATGAACGTGCAAAGAAATGTCTATCTAAACATCTAGTCCAAATAGGCATGTAGATAGTACTGGCAAACCTAATACTAAGTTCCTCAGTCGGAACTCTAGGGTCCATGCTAACAGTAGAGGGCCCAACATTAAATCTAGAGTACTTCCTAAATTATTAAAAAAAACTAGACTAAGCACCAAATTATGGAAAATACTTTAAAAAAATTTTAGAAAAGGAAAGAAATTTTACCGACGCATCATGAAAAAAATATTAGAAGTGACGACCCCGGTTGTTTCGCAGCAGCGTAATAACCGCAGGAACAATAAACATTTAAATTTTGAATCTTTCTGGCGTTAAAACCCGATTAGAGCCTTTGCAAGAGTGGAAAGGGTGGTGCGAAGAAATGGGGGCGCCTCTGCTGCTGCTTATATAGAGCGGCCCGGGCGCCCGGATCCCTTCATGGTGCCCGGAGCTTGCTAAGGCGGGGCACCCGGAGTGCCTTCTGGGCGCCCCGGAAGCCAATACCAGGGGCGCCCGACCTTGGTTTTTGACTGCGGTTTCGTGTTTTTTTTAAGATAGTTTTTACATTAATAGATTTAAAATAATTTTTAAGTATAAATAATTTTTAATTTAAAAATATTTTTAAGTTAAAGAGGTTTTTAATAAAATTTTAAGTTAAAAAGATTTTTCAAATAAATTTTAAAGTAATTTTTAATTTAAAAAAAATTTTAAAATAAATTTCTTAAGTTAAAATAATTTTTAAGTTAAAAATATTTTTAAGTTAAAATAATTTTAAAATAATTTTTAAGTTAAAAAGATTTTTAAAATAATTTTTAAGTTAAAAAGATTTTTAAAATAAATTTTTAAGTTAAAATAATTTTTAAGTCAAAAGGATTTTTATTTTTTTAAATTAAAATATTTAAGTTAAAAATATTTTTAAAATAGTAATTTTAAAAAAAATTTTTAAGTTAAAAATATTTTTTTAAATAATTTTTTTAAAGTTAAAAAGAAAGATAATTTTAAGTTAAAAATAATTTTTAGAGTTAAAAATAATTTTTAAAGTTAAAATAATTTTAACAGTTGAAATAATTTTTTTTAAAAAATTTAAGGTTAAAAAA
Organism: Zingiber zerumbet; assembly: GCA_037833815.1. NCBI lineage: Eukaryota > Viridiplantae > Streptophyta > Magnoliopsida > Zingiberales > Zingiberaceae > Zingiber > Zingiber zerumbet. The sequence continues at coordinate 12,068,518 of JBBMJZ010000027.1, forward strand.
ATTTGAAATAATTTTTAAAGGCAAAAATAGTTTTAAGGTTAAAATAATTTTAAAAGTTGAAATAATTTTTAAAGATAAAAATAATTTTAAGATTAAAATAATTTTAAAAGTTGAAATAATAATTTTAAGATTAAAATAATTTTAAAAGTTGAAATAATTTTTAAAGGTAAAAATAGTTTCAAGGTTAAAATAATTTTAAAAGTTGAAATAATTGTTAAAGGAGTTTTAAAAAGATAATTTTAAAGTTATTTGTTTAATTTGATTTGATTTAATTTAATTTAGCTTTAACTTATTTAGAATATTTTTTTAAAATTTAAATTTAAATTTAAATTAAATTTAAATGTAAATTTAATTTAATTTAATTTTATTTTAATTTAATTAAATTTAAATTTTAATTTAATTTAATTTAATTTTAAATTAATTTTAATTTTGAATTTTAATTTAAATATAAATTTAATTTATATTAAATTTAATTTTTAATTTAATCCTAGGCCATCTCACCCGATCTAAATTTTTAATCAGGAAATCCTATAATTTTGTGAGATGAATTAGGTTTAATTTTAGGGTTTGGTTTAACTTTGTGTTAGATTCAAGTTTAGCTTTGCGCTCAACGAATATGCATTCTTTGGATAAACTTCTAAGTTATGGTGAGTCACTTAGACATCATTAGAGTAAGCATGCCTTCGAGGTTTTCCAAATAGTCCTATCCATTGAACTTAATACAAAACCTTGGTCTAACTAGTTAGGATTTGTAAGGGGTAGCTTCGGTTAGTTCCACTAAGTCAAATGCACTAGGTCGAAGTCATATCTTCCTAGACATGCATGGACAGAGTTTCTCTAACGTACTATCATCCAAAACTTCACCAGTACCGTAGGTCAAGTTAAACCTTTGTCCCTTTTTAAGTAGTCCTAATTACCCTGCCGGGTAGGTTAGTTTTGGAGGTGCCAGCTATTCTGGAGCATCCCCTAAATTATTGGCATGTATTTTCAAGTTTTAGTTTTAGGTTTATATCTGTTACTTTTATAATTATATTTAACTTGATGATACTTTGGTTTTTTGCAGGTTCTAAAATATTTCGATTTTGATTTTGTTGATCTAGGTTTGTGTTTTGGTTTTTGATTTGGTTTATCAAATTTTACATAGTATATTTTATCTTTGGGTATATAATATTGGTTAATTCCTACTTACGTGGTTAAGCACGCTTTCGGAACCTGAGCTTTAGTTTGTTGTTTATGTTAGGTTATTAGTGATTTAAACATTTTATTTGAACTTGACTTGTAGCCAAGTCTGAATTTATTGTAAACTGCTTTTTGACTATTTAAAATAAGATTTAAATTTTTAGATCTTATTGTAAATTTTTCTAAAAGTCCTTTGATTTATTAAGTTATGTTTTTAGTGTTGAATTTTCCTCCTCAAGTGTTAAGTCTTGAGTTGGATTAGATTTTACAATTTGTTCCTTGAAGTTTTGATTTTCCTCAGAGAACATTTTATTTTCAATTTCAATTGCAGTTAGTTTTTTTATCTAAACATGAAATAATTTTAAAAAATTTCTTATTTAAACTACGATATACCTCTTCGGGACCTTCGAAAATGAGTACGGACTCGTGGCTCGATTCGGGTTTGGACCCGTCTTCCGATTTGTCCTCCGATTCTGATTCGCGGACCATCAACGCGAGGTGACTTTGGTGCTTCTGATCTTCGACCTCTGATTCTTCTGAAGATGAGTCGTCCCAAGTTTCTTTGAGAGCCTTCTTCTTGGTTGTCTTCGACTTGTCGCTCTTCAATTTCGGGCACTCATTCTTGTAGTGACCCTTCTTGTTGCACCCGAAGCACGTCAGGTTTCTTGGTTCAGTCAGGGAATTAATTTTCTGCAGGTCTTTTCTGCTGAAGTTCTTCTTCCTCCTGGTGAACATCTTCCTTACCATGTTCACCAGGTACTCTTCATCTTTAGAATCTTGGTCGGACTCATCTTCAGGTTCATGCTTGGTCTTTATCCTTTCCTTGGAGGAACCTGCAAACAAAGCGATACCTTTCTCGGTTCTGACGTTAGTCTACTCGTGTAACTCAAGTTTGCAAAATAACTCGTCTAATTTCAATTTGGAAAGATTCTTTAAAATCTTGTAGGCATCCACGATGGATTGCCATAATGTATTTCGAGGAAATGCGTTTAAGACATACCTGATTAAGTCGTGATTCTCCATTTGATGGCCTATCGTGTGAAGTCCGTTGAGGATGTCTTTGATCCTCGCATGAAGTTGACTTGCCATTTCTCCTTCATGCATTTTAATATTAAACAATTTATTTAGAAGAAGATCACACTTAGTTACCTTGGCGTTGCTCGTTCTTTCGTGTAGTTCGTTGAGCTTGTCCCATAATTCCTTTGAATTTTGGTGTGGACCCACTCAGTTCAGTTCTTCCCTTGTCATCCCGCATTGTAGTGTGTTGAAGACTTTGAAGTTCGTCGAGGCTTTGTTCGTCATGTCTGCAGTCTACTGTTCCTGGTCCAGTGGATTTCTGGAGTTGTCGACTGGCGCCTTGTACCCTCTGGTGACGCTGAACCACTGGTTGAAGTTAGTCTTTAGGTAGACTTCTTCTAGTAGGGGAAGTTGTCACCGTTGAATAGAGGGGGACGGACTGTGCTGAATCCTTCGATTTGAGACATTTTACCTTGCACACAAATAAATAAAGAGACAAGAAATCCCAAGACATGGTCTTGGATTAGTAGTGCATGATTAAATTAAAAAGAATCTAAAACTGAATTGGTATTGCACCAATTCAGCCTAATTGTTACGAAAAAACTTTCAAAAAGGTAATGATACCAGTTTGGATTATAACATAAAATTTAAGCCGGGAAAAAAAACTAAAAAAAGAGTTTCACCCCTTTGTATGATTGGTGGTTGCACGAATCAAAGTGGTACTTGACTCTGATACCACTTGTTGGATCGAGGAAGTCGCTAGAGGGGGGTGAATAGTAAAAAAATTATCATATTGAGTTAGAATAAACACAACGGAAGAGAAAAATAAAAGCAATGCTAACATGAACTAATTTTACTATGTTCGAAGCCTTCGTCGACTCCTATTCTAAGGCTCGCACTCGTCGAGTGCTTTCGTTGGGCAATCACTAGCAGTTCGTAAAAATGTTACAAGTGCAAGTACAGGAACTTTTGAAATGAAACACCGACAATAGAATAAAGGAAAAAGAAATTCTTAGCAACACGTTGTCGGAGAAGTTTCGCAATGTCGCAGGAGTACAACTGTCACGCCCCAGAGGAGTCCCTGCCAGAAGAAATTTTGGCAGCATCTCCCCTGTACGGGTGACAATCTGAAACTTTTCTACATCCATAACCATACACAGCCAACACGCCCGAAATAATATATATAAGTAAAAAACACCAACCACATAGTTTAATATTAAAACTAAACTTAAACAACGGTAATAAAAAAAATTTCAAAATATCCTACTCAACTACACTCATAAAGCTCAAATTTTATTCCTACTCCACTACACCCTTAAAGCTCAAAACTCAACGACGCAAATAAAGTCAACTTACCTCTTCTGTCGTCCAGGCAAACATGTAGCAGAATGTATCTGAATAAAACTCATCGACAGTAAAGATAACACAATATCCATAAAGCAAAAATCAGAACAAGTCTAAAACATAGTCTAATAAGATAAACCAAAAGATCAACAACCATCCTGGTGATCTGCAAGGGGACTAGCGACTGGAACTCTCCGGACAGCCTGAACCTAAAATAGTAATATTAACGGGGTGAGTCAACTCCTCAGCGGATACTAAGTGACATGAATAGTAAGAAAATAACTAACAGCAATAATTATGCATACAGTCTCCTGATATAAGAATGATAAATGTCAACTGAAATAAATAGGAGAAAACTGTACTAACTAGGACCTGAGTATAGGTATAACAAGGTCGTCAGACCGAGAGGTATCAAAATCCTGTATGCATGTCAAACATATGCATCCATCCAAATGCAGCAAATAAATACAGCAAACACAAGCAATAAATGCAATAATGCATATGGTACAAATGACATGGTCACCCCTGACGCCAGTCAGTCAGCTCACACACGATGATGAGACCGAGTGGGTAGGGTTGTGACAACCGTGCACTCTGCCGTCACTACTCCTGATGAGTGACCGAGTGGACGGGATGCTGTCGGAGTACACCTATCCTCCTACCCCAAATCATAAGTGGGGGAGCGCAATGCTCTCATCTCCCGGTACACGATGACGGGGAGGGATCCCGGCGTGCTACCACGCTGCGTCACACTACCCATGAGCGGACCAACGGAGCACCACCGAGCAAACTGACGTGCTACCACGCTGCGTCTCGCTACCCATGAGCGTCCCAGCGGAGCACCGAACAGTGATGAAACTGGCGATATGCTCTACAATAATGGAGCAGCCTATCACGCAGCATGCAATCATGTGAATGGTGCATGACACTAAGCATGACAATATCCTGAACCAATCCATATATATAAAGTGCACCATAGGTCACTGAATCAAATCAATGATACACAGATCAGACAAGGTATAAAAACCTAGGTCCTGAACATGATAAAAATATGGTTGTGTCACTACCCCTATAAGCATGTATAATCAGGTAAGTACTAACATGATGTGCATAACAGATAAACAATCAAACATGTAACAGATCAGGTAGTGACCAACCGAAGCAGATAAGAAAAACATAATCATTACTATTTGTTAAAAACATTATTATGCATATCAAATGACATAAAGTCAAAGTACCCGCCTCGCCTCCAATAGGAAAAGTCCAATCCGATAGTCGAGATACTCGTCTCGCGTCAAAGTCCTGTGTCCAATAGATATACTATTATTTAGCTAAATTCTTATAAATAGCTAAATAAACTCTCTAACCCTAAATTAGGGAAAAAACCCTAATTCAAAAACTCATAAACCTAATACCAACCAACTTACCTCCCAAATCACTGTTAGGGCACTGAGTCGAGAATTAGGGCACGACGGCAGTGCTGAATTCCTGTGGCCGGTGATCGGCGCACGAATCAGAAGAGAGGAAAGGCAACTCACAGTGGTTGCGGTGGCCCTGCGCCGGTGGTGGGTCGAGAGTGGCACAGCAATAACACTAGGGCACAGGGTCGGGCAGAGGCAAGGAGCGACGCCCGACAGTGCTAGGGCACAGGCTACAATCTGTGGTGAGTCGGACCTGGTGGTTGGCGATCCAGTGGCGACGGCGGCAGTGCCCAAAACTAGGGCACGGTTGTTGGGGGTCGGTTGCCGGTGCTCAGAAGAGGACAAGGACCTGTGCTAGGGATCCTGTGACCGGCGGTGTCTCGGGAAGAAGAAGGGGAAGATGGCCGACGGTGCTCCTGTGGCGATCAGCGCCGTCGCTCGGCGAGGAAGAAGAAAAGGAGGGCGCCGACGTTTGGGGGTCAGCGTCGGCACAAGAAGAGAAGATGTGGCTGCCGAAGGATGGCTCGGCTCCAGTTCGGAGTGGCGGCAGAGGAGAAGAAGGAGTTGAGGAAGTGATCGGCCACGGCGTGAGGAGGTTAGGGCACGCGTGGGGGGGAAGAAAGAAACGGCGGCAATAAATAAAAAAAAATAAGAAAATAAAAAGAAAAAGGAAAAACCAAACTTTTCCTCTTATAAATGGAATAGCCTAAACAGGCTTTCTCGGGTCCTAGTTTTATCCCCGTGAACTCGTCCATACGAGCTTCGAAAAATTTTCGGAAAATTTCCAAAAATTCCAGAAAATTCCCTTATTAATTATCGTCCATTTTCGGTATTTTACATTCTCCCCCACTAATAAAAATTTGGTCCCCAAATTTCGATATCTACCATAAATATTATGTTACCCAAAATCTAACGGGCAACCTCTGACCTTTTGGGTGACATCCAAGTTATCACCGGACGGTAGAGAGATGGTCAGTCATTGCGGTCTGAAAGTGGGTAATCTACCAATCTCCCGCACAAAAGTACAGGATATAAAAGAATGCGAGCTACCAATATCTATCAGTATATCTGCAGATAAGGCATAAATAGAAATCATACCGCGGAATACGGATCCGTCGGCTCGCTGCGCATCCTCCCTGGTCATCGCATGAATACGCCCAGTCTCTGGCGGAGGAAGAGGTGATAACACTGCCTGCGACTGCTGCGTCTGGGCAGGAGCCTGCCAATGAGGCGGTGCTGGATACTGTGCCATGGAAGTCTGAGAGAGCGGCGACTGATACTGTACCGATGGCTGAGACTGAGTCTGGTACAGGCCTAGAGGCTGAGGCTGCATCTGATACTGCCCCTGAGTCGGATAATAAGGTCCCGGAACAGAACTCTGGGATACTATGGGAGCACTGGGGTACTCCTGCCCAAACATGCCAAATGCAGCTGCTGCAGAGGGGGCGGACATCTGCTGACTCTGCGAAGACTTGGCTCTCCGCCCTCCTCGATAAGTCCCCGTCTGACTAGACTGTCCTCCCTGACCAGACCCTCCGGAAGCTGTGTGCTGAGCCTTCAGCTGACAATCTCGGCTCTGGTGTCCAGGCAGTTTGCAATAAAAGCAAACTGGCTGTCCCAGAGAGCAGGCTGAGGTGATGTGATCTCCGGACCCACATCGGAAACAGCTAATGTCGCTGGCGGGTGGTTGCCGGTTCTGCTGAGAAAACCGGGAACGTCCTGATGAAAATCGCCCTGACTTCTGAGGCTGATCAAATGCCCCGGAAGTACCCTGACCTGGCCAACTTCGACCACTCTGATACTGCGTAGCCTGTGTCGGCTGAATATGTTCTGATGTCTGACTCGTCTGCTTCCTCTTCCTGTCCGGAAAAACTCTCTGCTGAGCTGACTCAATAATGAGGGCTCTGTCCAACATCTCCGCATAAGATGTGATACCAAGACCGACAAGTCTTAGTTGCAAATGTCCATCCAGCCCCTGAATGAACTGCTGCATACGTGAACTGTCCTCAGCAACTA
>JBBMJZ010000027.1:12075594-12087316 GCA_037833815.1 Zingiber zerumbet
GTCTGGAGTCCACTGTTCCGGGTCCAGAGGATTTCCGTAGTTGTCGACCGGTGCCTTGTAGCCTCTGGTGACACTGAACCACTGGTCGAAGTCGGTCTTCAAATAGACCTCCATTCACTTCTTTCAGTAGGGGAAGTCATCCCCGTTGAATAGAGGGGAACGGACTGTGCTGAAGCCTTCGATTTGAGACATTTATACCTTGGACATACAAAAAAATAAGAAATTCCAAGACTTAGTTTTAGATTAGTAATGCAGTATTTAAATAAAAAGTATCTAAAACTAAATTGGTGTTGCACCAATTCAGATTAATTGCTACGAGAAGATTTCTAAAAAGGTAACGATACCAGTTTGGATTATAACGTAAAACTAAAAATCGAAAAAAAATTGAAAAAGAATTTCACCCCCTTGTCTGATTGGTGGTTGCACCAAATCAGAGTGGTACCTGCTCTAATACCACTTGTCATATCGTGAAAGTCGCTGGGTGGTGGGGGGGGTGAATAGCGATCAAAAATTTCTTTATCGAGTTAGAGTGCACAGCAGAAGAATAAAATCACAACAATGCTAAAAAGAACTGATTTACTTGGTTCGGAGTCTTCGTCGACTCCTATTCCAAGGCCCGCACTCGTCAAGTGCTTTCATTGGGAAATCCATTAGAAATTCATAAAAATATTACAAGTGAAAGTACCAGAGCTAAGAAATGAAATACCGACAATAATTAAGTAAAAAGAAAGCAACACGTTGTTGGAGAAGCTTCACAGCGTCGCAGGAGCACAGCGTAGTAGAGCAAGCGTTGGAAGACATTGTTGTGAGTTGTTCTTTGCTCCAGGGCTCACCCTCCTTATATAGGAAGCTCCGAGTGCCCGGATCCCTTCCGGGCACCTAGACTCTGACGTAGCTGGGCCAACTGGAGAGCTCCATGTGGTGAAGCGGCGAGGAGATAAGATTTACATTCTGGGCGCCCGGACCTCAATTTTCCAGCTACCTGCAAGAAAACGTTAGTCCGAGGTAAAATGCAAATTATACTACCCTGTAAAATAAAATGTTAGCACAGTTTATAATAAAAAGAGAAGTAATTAGATTCCATCTCCTCGAGATCAGAATCTAGTCACGATCTCAACTTAGATCTCCGAAATGGCTCTAAGTTGGATCAACACCTAAGTTCCCTTCCCGAAAATGCGTCCTCACAATCACTTCACTCCAGTGACTTACCTTAACTTACCTGCCAAACGTCCGGTCAGCCCGTCAACTCATTTGGACTTCGTGCCAACTATCAGGTCAGCCCTTTGACCTAGCTAGACTTTGTGCCAGCTATCATATCAGCCCTGTGACCTAGCTGGACTTCGTGCCAGACATCAGGTCAGCCCGTCGACCTGTCTGAACTTTTCCTACACACTTAATAAAAGTGTTAGATCATAACTAAACTAACTTAACCTACTTTATCATTCATCAAAACCTGAGTTAGACCATTAGTGCTAAACACACCAACAATCTTAACTTTTGATCTCTTTGCCATAATCAAAACTCAGGTTCGATCATCTGGTGCTCCCTGGACCAACATACAAGTATAACAAACTTACTCCAACTGAACTTGACATAAATACATTGATAAATAGGGTTTTCCTTAAAACCAAATGAAGTAATCACTTAATCAAATCTTTAATACCATTGACAGGACATCTATTTCAAACTATTAATGGACTTCTTTAATCTACATACTAGGTGCTTTGAATCATCAGACTCAAAATTTTTCGGTCGTACCATGTATATAGTTTCTTCAATAACATTATTAAGGAATATAGTCTTTATATCCATTTGATATAGCTCAAAATTAAAATAAACTATAAGTCTCATGATTATCGTAAAGGAGTCTTTCGTTGACATAAATGAAAAAGTCTCCTTGAAATTAATATTGTCCTTCTAAGTGAATCCCTTAACAACAAGACGAATCTTATACTTCTTGACATTGCCTTTTGAATATCATTTGATTTTAAATATCCATTTACATCTAACAAATTTTGTACCTTCAGGAAATTCGATAAATTCTAAGATGTCATTGTCAATCATAGACTTCAACATTGTTGGTGCAGAGAGCACCAGACTATCGAACTTATGTTTTGATAATGACAAAGGGGTTCAAAGTCAAGTTATTTTATTGTCTAATAAGTTAAACTAAGTGTGCAAGAAAGTCCTAAGTAATCTTAGGCAAAGGAAAATCCTAGCTGCTGTTAGATAAGTGGAAGTCCTAGTTACGGTTAGGCAATGAAGTCCTGGCCTGGGAGACTGGGCAAAGTCTTGGTGGGTTGAAGGCTTTGGGTGAAATCCTAGAGTTGAGGACTCTAGGTAAAAATCCTGGGGGTTGTGGACACTAGGTGGAAGACTCGACGGGTCGTGGAGTGGACATTCAACATGAAGTCCTGAAGTCTCAAACGCTGAGCAAAAGTCCAGTCGATTTGGAGGACTGGTCTAGAAAAATGTAATTTCTCTTGAGAGGAGTAGGTGAGGACGCATTCTCCAAAGAGAGAACAATTGGTGTCGGTTCGACCTAGAGTTTCAGCGACACTCAAAGTTAGGATCGGACAGTCCAAAAGCTGTTAAATCTTATCATTCTTTACATATTATTTGCTTGAACTAACCTTATTTTGTAGAAAATAAAAGTATAGAAAATGGTGGTCCGAGCACCTAGACTCCTTCTGAGAGCCTGGAGTTCGAGCGGTCGGAGCTGCTTCGGGCGCCTAGGATGCCTCCGCCGAGCAGCAGGGTTCCTGCCCGGAGCCCTCGTGGTCCAAGCGCCCGGACGGCCGAAATCCATCTATGCAGTGAGTTGGAGTGTGGTAATTGGTGGACCTACATCACGATCTAGGCCCCCAGAGTTGGATAACTTCTGCCGGATCGAGTTTTGATGTGAGCATGCCACGTGAGCGTTGTGGGGGCATCTGGGGGAGGTTCCAAGCGCCCGGAATAGGCTATAAAAGGAGGATTCAACCAGCACCTCAAGAATAACATTCCAAACATCTTTTGCTTCTGTGTGCTGCTCAAAAAACACCTCTATGATGCTCGAAAGCAGATCCGATGACAACTATGCTGAAGATGTTTTCTTCTTAGTCATCGACATTTTCTTTAATTGTTCAAGTTACTTATGCTGGTGCAATAAGCACTAGATGATTGAACCTATGTTTTAATAATGGCAAAGGGTTCAAAGTTAAGTTGTTTTGTTATCTAACAAGTGTGATTGAGCTTGCAAGAAAGTCCTAAGTGTTCTTAGGCAAAAATCCTAGTGGATACTGGCTAGGTGGAAAACCCTAGGGGGAGATAACCCTAGGTCCTAGGTGGTGGTAACCCTAGGTTTTGGAAAACCCTAGAGGGAGGTAACCCTATGTCCTAGGGGGTAGTAACCCTAGGTGGAAAGTCTTGGCGGGCCATGAACTTTGGGCAAAATCCTAGAGTTAGGGATTCTAAGTGAAAATCATAGTGGTCGCATGCTAGGTGAAAGTCTGGACGAGTCATGGAGTGGACATCCAGCATGAAAACCCGAAGTCTCAAGTGCTGAGAAAAAGTCCAGACGATTTGGAGGACCGGTCTAGCAAAAGGTAAACTCTCTTGAGAGAAGTAGGTGAGGATGTGTTCCCCGAAAAGGGAATAATAGGCGTCGGTTTGACCTAGGGTTTCTGGAGGAAATTCGAAAGTCAGAATAGGACAGTCTGAAGACTGTCGAAAATTATATATTGCTTTACTATTATTTGCTATTTCTCTAACTCTGTTTTGCAGGGAAACTAATAATTATGCATGCAGGGTTAATTTCAGCCTTGATCGGTTGACCAAACTTAGGATCAGTCGACCGAACCTGGGGTTCAGTCGACCGAACAGTGGATAGGCATCGACGTGGTCAAGCTGAGTTGATCGGACCAGATGAGCTGGGGATCGGTCGACTGAACGACGGGATCGGTCGATCGAACGAAGACTTCTATCCGAGCAGTAGAACCTGGACGAGAAGCCAGGCTGATTTGAGTAAGATCGGTCAACCGACCCGGGGGATCAGTCGACCGATCAGAGTGGGGTCAAACTTGATCCCGAGATTAGTGGATCTGGATCTGGTTTGAGGTGGCTATAAAAAGGGGTGTTGGCCAGCACTTCGAGATAACGGAATTCAGAACTACTTATGTCCAAGGCACTTCAACAACATGCAACTGCTGCTCCAACAATCGATGAACTTCTAGTTACTCTTTTATTGTTGGTAACACAGTTTCTTTTCATTATTTTTAATATGTGTACTTGCATATCTGTAAAACCTTTACGAATTGATAGTGGATTGCCCAACGTAAGCGATCAATAATCGCGGGCCTTGGAGTAGGAGTCGTCACAGGCTTCGAACCAAGTAAAACCAAAGGTGTTAACTTGGTGTTTGTTTTATTTGTTCTTTATTCCACTGTGTTATTCTGTGTTTTCTGAAATGAGTGAAAAAGTCACGAGTGTTATTCACCCCCTTCTAGCACGTCTCGGTCCTACAACTTATGCACAATTGTAATTATTTTTGTAACTTATTCGAAATTATAGTGATTGCCCAACGAAAGTGGTCGACGATCGTGGGCCTTAGAGTAAGAGTCGTCACAGGCCCTGAACCAAGTAAATCAAAGTGTTAGCGATTGCTTGTTTTAATTTTTCCTTTATTTTGCTGCGCTTTACTCTGATTATTTTTAAACGAACGTAAAAGCTATGAGTGCTATTCACCTCCCCCCTTCCTCTAGCGCTTTTGATTCTACAAACACTTCTTTTATTTTATTTATCCACCTATGGTTATTAGAGAATTGTTTAACCTTTTGAAAAGATATACAGTCACTTTCCAATCCTTTGTCAAACTCATTCTCTTAGAGAAAAATATAATTATAAGAAATCATGAATCTTCTATCCCTAGTTGATCACCTTAAAGACACTTGTGGTTAAGATACTTAAGGTAATTGCTCATACATATGAGACAATACCCCAATCTCAATAAAAGATTCCTCTAATTATATTGGAGAGACTACGGGAATTGTTGGTGCAATCCACTTCTAAGATTTTGATGTTTGACAATATACCAATGTCAGGTCAGATTGACTAAGGGTTAATCTAAACAAGACTTAATATTTGAAAGAGAGAAGTCTAGTCAAGACTAGATGACTAATAAGGGTAAGTCCTAACCAAAGGTTAGACAGGTGAAAAGTTTACTAAATGACTAGTCCTAACTGGAGTTTAGGCATGGGTAAGTCCTAACTAAAGGTTAGGTAGGTGAGAAATATACTAAATAACTAGTCCTAACTGGAGACTATGCAAATAAAAGTCCTGATGAGCAAAGTCAGATCCTAATGAGTGAAGCTAGATGGTGGAAGTCCTGATGAGTGAAGTCAAGCCTTAGTGAGTGAAGCTAGGTGGTAGATGTCCTGGTAAGTGAAGCCAGACAATGGAAGTCCTAATGAGTGAAGCTAGATAACCCTAGGAGAAGGTAGCCCTTTGTAATGAGAAGTCTTGAGTAGTAAACTCCAAGTATGTATGACCGACTAGTTTTCGATCGACTGCGCACGGTCGACCATATCAGCGAATTTTTAATATTGCTAATACTATTTTACTTTACTGTTTTATATTTATTGTGCTAACACGGTGTTATAGATAAGTCTTAGTGGATCAGATTAATCAGACACTAATCAAGACCAAAGAAAGTCCAAACAAATTTGAAGGATTAGATGTTTGGCAGGTAAATGAAGACAAACACTAGAAGAGAGAGATCCGGTGAAGATAAGTCCAATGGAGTTGTAGGTGATGATCCAGTTAAGATCTATTTTGGAAGTTTAAGTTGAGACCCTGACTAGATCCTGATTTTGGTAAGATAGAATCTAAGTCACAAATTTATTTATTTTATTTATGAGTTAACTCTGTTTTATAGGGTATATTTATTATTTATACTAACATATTTTATAGGAGCTGAGTTAAAGTGAGAAAGTTAGTCTCAGATAAATAGTATTTTTTGATTTATTTTGATAATCTTACTATTTTATTAAAAATCTCCCCCCTTTGCTAACTAACTTTGGGAAGCCTAAAATAAATTTATGTTAATATCATTTTTTCTATTCATACTACAAATAATTCCAAGGTTTATTAGTAATTCCACAAGTGAAACAATCAGTGATCTAGAGTTTGAGACTCAGCTACGGCGTATTATTATGAATTTTTCTCATCATTAATTTTCTTTGGTTGTTTTATATAAAAAAAATCTAGTTCTTTTTAGTCCCACATCTTAGAATTGACAATACTATGATCAAAGAAGCTTCTATAAATATTTTAGGCCGACGATATTAAAAAATATATTTTTTTTAGTTTTTTTTACTAAAATAAGTATAATATTAAATTAAATTAATTTTTTTCATAGGGAAACCCGTTGTAATAGTTTGTTGCTGGGATTCTCTAGCGTCACCCTTACATTATTGTACTATTATATGTGTCTGACGAATCTTACCCAAATAATTACAACACGTGTGTCAATCATTAGTATTTATATAAGCTTTAACCCTAAAAAAAAATCATGATATATAAATCTCAATTCTAATCTCATAGAGAAAAGGAAAAAAAATAAGATGTTTTTCTAGAAAAAGTAATTTCTCAATAGAAATTAATAAAATAAGATGCTAATATAGATAAATTAGGACTTATAAATATTAAAATTACTTTAAATATCATTAAAATACAAATTACTAAAAATAGTAATAAAAGCTTCGGAGCCTCGAATGAGGGACTAAACATTCCTTTTGGGGCCCAAAACTTTGTAGTTACGGGGGTTTCCAATAATAAATATAGATATTTGAATTATACGCTAGTGGCCATCGACAGAGCCTGATTCTGAGCTCTGAGTTAAAATTTATGGCTTTTTGGAGTTTAAGGGATCATGTTGGATTGATCCTGTTTCAATCTCTCCGAATTGAAAAAAATTTACCTTCAAGTTTATAGTAGCCTCATCAGCATTCACCGAGTAAAGAGTCAAGTGTTTCACATTGAATACATTGGACATCTTCAAATGACTAGTAAGGCGTAACCTGTAGGCATTGTGATTGATTTTCTCCAGTATCTCACACAGTCCAATCTTTCGATCATTCAGCTTATTGTACTTGCTAACAGGGAAACAATCACGTGTTAAAATAGCCCAAACAAAATCTTCGACCACAAAAAGTACCTTACGACGATGACTATCAACCCAAGTTTTGTACTTAGTATTGCTATCCAGAATTGCCAATTTCACTTGCTCATGAATGCCCGAAAATACTCTGTCATCTCATTTGCTTTAAGACTAAATCATGTAACACGTGAACACAGATTCTAAGTCTAGAACTCTAGATGAGTTTCATCTATAGACAATCTCAAAAGGACTCAATCCTGTGATCTAATTTCTTGATCTCTTGTAAGCAAATTCTGCCTGAGGTAATGTCAAATTCCATTGCTTTGACTTAGTATATGTCAAACACCTTAAAAAATTGTCCAAACTTCGATTCACCACCTCGGTCTATTCATCTGTCTAGGGTGATAAGCACTGCTAAAGTTCAACTGTGTTCTTAATTTTTCTCATAAGTTCTTTCAGAAATTATCAATGAATTTAGTATTACGGCCTAAAGTCATGGATCGAGGAACACTATGTAAATACGCGATCTCCTTGAAATATAAATGAACAATTCGGACAACATCCATATTCCTCCTGCAAACTATAAAATATGTCATCTTTGAAAACCTATTAACCACAACTAGAATAGAATATAAGGTTCGTTAGCTGCGGAGTAATCCAATATAAAATTCATGCTGCAATTAAGCCAAGGAGCTTGAAAGACAAGTAAAGGTGTGTACAAGCATACATTGATAAGAATACCTTTAGACCGTTGACATATAAAGTATCGATCTATAAAGTGGACTACATCATTAGCACTGTCAACTTGAACCAATAAAAATAAACAGAGATAAAATTCTTATCATGACCCAAAGTATCCTTCATTTTTCTTTTTTCCTTTTTTAAAGAAAATAATTGAATGGAAAATAGTTTTTCTATGTTTTTTTGGGTACTAATTTCTTTTTCGTAGCTGTTTTCTTTTTTGTACTTTATAGGAAATAAGTCCTATGAGATGATCAATGAGTATATTTGGTTAAACAAAAAGACAACGCTTTGACTTAGCGATGACTTTGACAAACAACGGACGCTTAGGCCGCAAAGTTTGCAACAATCCAATTAAAATAATCATGTCTCTAAACTTCAACAGTGATTTACTCTGCAGGTTTAGTTATGAGCTAATTACATATACAAGAACGCGCCTCTTCTCTTATCCTCTATCTTTCAAAATGAAGTTTATAACTAATTGATCTTTCCACAGGGCTAATAATTATTTTATTTAATCATATAAAAATAAAATATTAAAAATTAAAATAGTGGTTCTTAAACCGGCCGGCCCTTAAGCCACAGTAGAAATACGCATTCACACCTCGCGCTTGTCAGAAAAAGGCTGCAAAAATTTGTCGTGCAGGGAGAAAATATCAAATTCCCTGGTCGACTGTTTATGAACAGGAGGATCGTTCATAATTTAATTATTATGATCGGATAATAATAGTAATTTAGTTGTAATTGATTGTGATTTTTTTTAAATTTATCTTTTTTATTTAGAATATAGTTTAGAATGGGACAAATGTTCGGAGGTTGTTTAGAGGCTGCTCTCATTCGGTGCTAGGGAGTCTGGCCATCTGCCACCGCGGAGGTCTTTAGACGACTTCTGCTATCTGTCTAGATCCAAATTATAATGAGGATGGAAAGATTAACTTAGAAAAATTATAATTAATTATGATCAAATTAAATTATGATTACGATCTGATACAATTAAATTATGAATTATTCCTTAATTTGGACTAGTTGATCCTCTCCCTCGCCCGTAGAGAGAATGGGATGCTGCCAAATTAGAGTTCCAGTTCTCTGATTCGAGTCAAAGCGAAGCTGAATCAACTATTCACACCCTGCTCATCACTTATTTTGCATTGTATGATGTTGACAATGAGACAACGCACGCAGCTTAGCTAGCAGGGATAGGCAGGCCCCACTCAAGCATTCCAGAACCCTGCGCGTCTTGTTCCTCCAGAAGGATCAGTAGTGACCGCGTGTGCTGTTGTTTATCTGTAGCTAGGCAATGGCTAGCTGGTGTTGAGGGTCGAGCTTGCACGACCAAGCAGTCGTACGTCGCCGGCGAATAACTTTGGAGGTTTGTTGATCATTTAACCTTGGGCCACCGCGCGCGCGGCATCGATCACTCTCACCGTGACTTTTCTGTTCCGCGCGTTTACCTGCGCTGGGCGTCAAATCGGAAGAAAAATAAGCACAGAACAGAAGCATGCATCCAACTTGCATTGGTTGTTCATAGCTTGGGTTGGGCCCGCTGGCGGCTGTTTATTTGGTGTCGTGTTGGATTCTCTTGTAGGATTTGGCGTGTAAATTTGCCAGGCCGAACAGCTAGCTAGCTCCAACGAAAAGAGAGGTTAAGCGAATTAAGCAGATCAGAATGAATTAGGTGAGATGAACGAGGCAAAGGAGAAGATTGGATGAACTAGTTGATGGAGTGAAAGCGAAAGATGAAAGGAACTAGAGGATATATGAACTAGTTGTCATCAATATCATGTAGAATTTTGACATTAGATCAGATGGAAAACTTTCTGATGGACCTGATTAGTCTATGAGCAATTATTAGTATTCACATTGATTTCTTATTGACCTGTTTGGTCATTTAATAGAAATAATTTATTCACTAACAAATCAGATCTGACTTGCTAGTCGAATTAACAATTAGTCAATTTGATCATCGACTCTGATTAACTCTGAAGTCCAGTTCTCACCTCAGTTAAATCTACTCAAAACTCATAAAATTCTTTGTCACATCACTACTACCGTATTAAAAATAGAAAAACTCATACAACTTTTATAAATCTCTCCTCGTAATCATAAATCTAAAAAGTAATTTTATATTGAATCTCATCCTTTCATTATTGTATTTCCTATTTACTATCTTTATTTATAATATTTACTTATATACTACCATAAATATATAGTTATAATGTACATATCAATTAATTTGTTAATATGCTTGGGCCCATGCCCACTAATTCTTTTATCTTTCTAAATTATTCTGAACCTGCATCCAATTTTAGATACTCTATTCTTAGGTTTACAAAATCTATATCACTTACAATACTATTGGGTTTATAAAATTCAACTTCTTAAATTTTGTAAAATTCAACTTCTTAGATTTTGTAAACTCAGTATTATAGTCGCCCTAAAATCTTGTCTTAGCAAGAGAGCTTGTCTCTATGACTTCCCTTTTTAAAAGATCTCACCTTTGGGACTCTCTGCTTAGATGTCTTGTCTTTGAATCTTCTTGTCGAATACGTCACTATAAAAAATCCCGTTAGCAATGGATATATAATTTTGTTGCCATAACGGTCGTTAAGAAAGAAAAAAAACATAGTTAATCTGAAAAGATATGTGACGGTATTTAATTTCCATAGTTAAATAATGACGAAATTTAATTTTCGTCATTAAATAGCGACGAAAGTATAATTCCATCGCTAAATTTAGCAATATTCTGTCTCTAGAGATCAAAATTAGGTTTTGATTCCCGGCCAAAATTCCTTCTCTCTCGATCTGATTTTCCCATCTCCAACAATCTCTCTTCTCCTCTCCGGTGCCTCTCCACTTCGATCTTCGACAAGCAGTACGCTCTTCTCCCCTAAACTCTCTCCTCCCCTTCCCATTGCGGTTGCTAGCTTGGCCAGCCACAACCTCGAGATCATGAGCATGGTCGGCCGCTACCTCGTAGTCAATGACTTGGCCTGCCGCAAGATTGATTGGCCATGACCTTTGCTTGATCTTGATGGTCCTTTGGCAATCGGATAGAGGGGGGTGAATAGCCTTGTAAAAATAAATCACTTTTCTCGATCTTTATAGCTTGATTAGAATAGACACTTGCATAAAAGAAATAAGAAACTGATTAAAAAGAAGAGACACAAAAGGGTTATTTGGTTTGCAATCAGCGAATTGTTAATCTAAGAAAATTGAAAGCTCACTAAAATCTCCTCTAGAGGAAGAAGCCTCTTACAGCAGTCAATTCTCACAACTACAAAGCTAAAAACAAATAGAATCAATTATAAGTATTGTTTTTAGCTTTTGAGAGTAGGGTTATATTTATAGTCCTAGTCTGAGCGCCTAGAAGGGTTCCAGACGCCTGGAGGGGATAATATTTTATTCTCATTACAACAGAACGCGTCACATCGCGTTTGGATGAATTTCCTTATCCGGGCGCCCGGAAGGGTTCCAGGCGCCCGGACTTGGTCCAAGAGCCCAAACTATAGCCTCTGGTTGACGCTTTGGTTCGGGTCTTCTGCTCTGGTTCCACTCGCTTGGGTGATTTCAACCATCCAGAATAGGGTTCATCCGAACCCATTTTTCTACCTTCTCAAGCAACCTTCCTCTCCGGCTTCTCGTCCCTCAGAAACGTCGTGCGCCTCCTTATCCGTCCGTGTACTCTTCCTCAGCACCTTGTACCTCGGGCGCACCGAGCTCATCGGCTCTAATTTATTTTTGGGCTCTATCCAAAAGATCTCATACTAATGGAGATATCTTTTATTTTTTAAACTCATGATTTTTTTCATGTATTTTCAATGTGAAACTTTTATCGTATTACCA
>JBBMJZ010000027.1:12118980-12133613 GCA_037833815.1 Zingiber zerumbet
ATGTCTTGACATTTTAACAAGCACCTTGTGTGCCAAAATCCCTAAAGTCTTGACTTTGGGATCTACTTAAGGCCTTGACCTTTTTCTTTCTTTTCTTTATCTTTCTGATACTTTTCTTAAACCCAAAATACTGTTAGGGTATTTTCCATATGCATATTGAGGTAGCAAAGAAACTTAAATCTATATTTTGCCACAAACTAATCACCTCAAGCTAGTATACAAAAAGAAATCTAGAACCTTAATGCTTTAAAAGAAAGGTTGCTCATGTTATTCTAATAGCAAATGAGAAATACTGCTCGTGCTCTACTAATAGCATAAATGAAATCTGCATTTGCTAAAGAACTAAACTAAATCTGCACTTAATATTCTGCAAAGGAAACTGCTTATGTCCAGCTAATAACACAATGAAATCTGCACTTAAAATTCTGCAAAGGAAACTGCTTATGTCCAGCTAATAACACAATGAAATCTGCACTAATTCTTAATCAAATCTGTACACTAATACTTAATAAAACTGCACTATAAGCTTACAAAATCTGCTCTATGATTGGAGTTCTGCGTACAAGCTTAAACTAAATCTAAAACTGCACTATAAACTTGTTCATCCACCTTGTGGCTGTTCTTGTCGTGGGAATTGCTCT
Organism: Zingiber zerumbet; assembly: GCA_037833815.1. Lineage (NCBI taxonomy): Eukaryota > Viridiplantae > Streptophyta > Magnoliopsida > Zingiberales > Zingiberaceae > Zingiber > Zingiber zerumbet. The sequence goes on from JBBMJZ010000027.1 coordinate 12,119,622, forward strand.
AAAGCTTATTTCACACCTTATGTGAAGCCAACTGTTCATATACCTCTTGAAATTTCATGCCTATTAAACCTTCAAACATACCTCTTTAATTATAGAACTGTAATCAAATCTCTGCTACCTTTTTAATCATTTTTAAGCCTGTAGGGAAGTCAAATATACCCAAATCAAATACTTAACGAAACAATTCAAATTCATTCCTTTCCATCTAAAACGTTAGAAGCCTTTGATTCCTTAACAGCATCACCAATTCTCAGATTAATCCCATTTTGTCCTACCAGATACCTATCCGTGAACCTAAAAGCTAACATGAGGAACCATAATCATCTGTCATTTAATCCTAATCTACCGATGACTACCAGTAAATTTCTAGAAAATCCTAACAGAAGATAGAACAAAGTTCCTCACAGATTAATCCACTGGTAATGTCCTTATCTACCAAAAATAAGAGAAGAAACAAGACAAGTATCATCCAAATTCAACCCACCATTCTTTTTCCCCAATCTAACCAAACTGAAATGAGATTCACGGCAGAAAACTCCAAACCATAATCTTAACAGCATGTCTCGAATTCAAGAACGCAAAGATCCGAAACCTCAATTCACAGTAGCAACTAAAACAAAGCTCTTTAAAAACATGCTTCGAAATCATAAACAAGAAGCTAACATGAATCCGAAACTGCTCTACTGCAGGTGAGGAAGCACTTACCTTCATTCTGGGACTTACAACCAAAATCGCTTCGAGGGTTTCGGAGAACTTGAGATTCCAGCGACTCCTTGCGTCTCCGTGCTCTCCTCGACGAGAGGATCTCGAAGGTGTGAAGAGATCTCGAAAATCCCCCTTGGCCGGCCGCTGGATCGAAGCCCTAGCTTCGGCTTCGGTGACGCCGTTCGCGAACGAGAGGGAAGAGGGAAACGAGGGTTTTCTCTCGTGAGAAAATAATCTATCCTCTCCTTAACTTATCCTTTTATAACTTAGGTATTTCCCAATTCTGTTATGGCTTAAGACCAATTCGTGATTGATTTGCTCACGAAACATCCGCTTGAGCACTTGGTCAGCAGGATTCGCTTAAGACTTGGTTCGGCCGGAGGTCTCCGGTTTGAATCTCGACTTGGACATTATTTTTTTGCAACTTCTTTCGTTTAGTAAAAATACCAAACGACCTCCAAAAATTATATAAAAATACTCAAAAAATTTCTAAAAATCTCTAGAATTTTTCTAAAGCATTTCTAGATTTTTATAAGGACATTTAGGACTCCAAATAGTGAAATTTAGGGTGTTACATACATCACCTACCTTTGTTTTGACAGTGAGTTTGACCTCTCCTTTTTCCTACCTTGATTGGTTCTCTGGTTGACATGAACTAGCTCCATTAGATCATTCATGAGGTATAGGCATCCGATCATTGCTCTTTTGTTAGTTTAGTTTCCTTTCAAGATTATCCTCTTTGATTCTCATGTTAGATTGCTCTATTTGAGGGTGCTTAGATTGTAAATTCATTGGGCATGTGAAATATAAAGGTTTTAGATCTGGATTGGGGACTTTGATTCAAGGTAAGCTATGTATAAAGTTTTGGTTGATTTCTTATTGGTGTTAGGTTGATATGGATTTGTATCGGATTCTATTTAAGTTTTTAATTTGTGATAACATGATTAATGAGTAATTAATTATCTTGGTTTGGATTTTCAGATGTGATTAAGGTGTATAAATTATACATGTTGATTCATGATGCTTACTAATTGATGAAATTAAATTAGATTGGTTATTTGATTACGGATTTGGTTAGGTTGTGCATAATATCTAATTAAGGGAGATATAATCGATTATGGTTTATGTAAATTGAGGTTTGTAATAATGCATGAAGTAATTGATAAATCTGTAAATTAATGGAGGTTGTATCAGGAGATTAACATGATTAATATGTTATCCATGCCAGTTGGTTAGTTCTATTACATGATTAGTTGTGAGTGATTGATTTCGATTGGTATCAAATTTGGGGTTGGTTAATTAGTTAGTTTGAGATGAGATTTGATTTCATTTTCGGTTGTAGTTTGGTTGATTTCTGGATTGGATTATGTGAGGTGGTTTCCTGATATGTTGATTATTAGGTGGATTGATTCTTATTAGTAGTATAATCAATTATGGTGATAAGGGATAATGAAATTTGATTACTAAATGGGAAGGAAGTGTTGGATTATTAGATGAAATTAAACATGGTTCCTAATCAAATTAGGATTGGGTTTTGGGTATAGCTAGTTGTTGAATACGTGATTGACTAAATTGTATATCATGTGATTTGTAGGACATTGATTCGAGATGGGCATCATGACAAGGGATCTATCTGATATGATCTTCATTTTGAGGTGGGTACCTTTGTCATATCTCTTTTGATATTGTCATTCTGATATGCGTATTAGATTATATCTAGCAGTAATGGTTATATTTATATCTACCTTGGTATGTCACTACTTGATACCCCGTAGTATGCCCATGTTATTATCTGTTATGAATTTATGCTTATGTCCTCATGATTCTTGCCATGTGTACTTATGTTCATAGAAATAGTGATATACAATGCAGTACCGGATATAGGTCTAGCAACTAGATATACTTGACATATGTACCTAGGTTTATTACCTGCCATGTGTACCTAGGTTTATTACTTGGCATGCGTACCTAGGTTTATTACCTGGCATGTGAACCTAGGTTTATTACCTGACATATGTGCCTAGATCATTGTGATGGACTCGGTTTTCCTTTTGGTACACATTATTTGGAGGCTGGTATTTTTAGGTGTTACATGCTTTAGTGTCATGCACCATTTTGTATGATTGAATCCTGAGCAATTGTTAGCTCCATTGTTGTTGAGCACATCGTTAGTTACATGATCTGCACATACAACCACTCATGGATTAGTGGTATATCAGGTAGGGTGTGTGCAGTTTGCTCTGTCAAGGCTCCATTGGTCCGCTCATGGGTAGTGGTGACTGCAGCGTGGTAGTGGACAGGGATCCCTCCTCTTGACTATGACACAGGGAGATGAGAGCTTTGGCTCCCCCACTATGTTTGGGGTAGGAGGATAGGTGTACTCTGACAATATCCTATCTACTCGGTCACTCAGGAGTAGTGATGGCAGAGTACACAGTTGTCATAGCTCTACCCACTCGACCTTACCATCGCGTGTAAGGTGGTTGACTGACGACAGGGGTGACCATGTCATTTGCATCATATGCACGGATTTCATTTATTGCTTGTGATTCTGTATTTTGGATGCAGCATTTTTTGTGGTTGCATATGATTGACATACATACAGGAGATATGAGGTATTTGGTCTGACGACCTTTATATCCGGCTAGGAGGTCCTGGTGAGTACAGCTTCTCCCCTTGTTCAGTTTTATTATTTCCAGTTATTGATCAGGAGACTGTACTGTATGATTATTACTAGTAGTTATATTTACTATGCATGTCTGCTCGATACCCACTGAGTATGTTATACTCACTACCCCTTATTTTTCCTGTTGTTTTCAAGTTACCTCATAGATATATCGTGTCGCTTGGAGTATCTTGTCTGCCGGTTCCACGTCACATCAGAAGATGATTTTGCTTCGTTCTTGTTTTTCTTTCATATATTCTTTTTTTGATTTGGCATGGTATTGGTGTTTAGCCATGTGACTATTTCATTTTTTTTGTGTGATATTTGTGTTTTAAGCCGTGCCGACATGCGTTGTATTTATTTGGTTTATGTGGGTTTTTCTTTCATTTTCTACTGTATTTTTGGTACAACCATGTGGGTTGTTTAATATATATAATTGCGTGGTTATGATTATTTTGTTCCAGCCGAGTGGGTTGCGTGGTTGTGTATATTTTAGCTGTGTGGGATGTTGTATATAATTTATGAATGTATTTATGTTTCAGATTGTCACAGGTATAGGACAGATGTTGTAGAAATTTTATCGGTAGGGACTCCTCTAGGGCGTGACTGTTTATTGGTACCAGAGCTACAGGTTTATGATGCCCATGGTTGCTCAGTATCGATCAGGATGAGGATCCGAGAGTCCCAGTCCGTGATCAGCATTTATAGTCCATTGGCAGCTAGATAGCTTCTAGGCAGCAGACAGAGTTCACCCGAGATGACGAGGGTGTTATTTATTTCCGAGGAAAATTATGCGTACCTCAATCTCACCTGGTCATGGAGTAGTTATGTTAGCAGGCTCATCACTCCCAATTTGCTATTCACCCAAGTGAAACGCACATGTATCGAGATTTGAGACGTTCCTATTGGTGGAACGACATGAAGAAAAATATTATGGAGTTTGTATCTAGATGTATAGAGTTTTGGTTGATTTCTTATTGGTGTTAGGTTGATATGGATTTGTATTGGATTCTATTTGAGATTTTAATCTGTGATAACATGATTAATGAGTAATTAGTTATCTTGGTTTGGATTTTTAGATATGATTAAGGTGTATAAATTATGCATGTTGATTCATGAAGCTTACTGATTGATGAAATTAAATTAGATTGGTTATTTGATTACAGATTTGGTTAGGTTGTGCATAATATCTAATTAAGGGAGATATGATCTCTTGTTTGTAATGAAGGGATGAATTGGAATTAAGGTCCTATTTTGATTATGGTTTATGTAAATTGAGGTTTGTGATAATGCATGAAGTAATTGATAAATTTGTAAATTAAGGGAGGTTGTATTAGGAGATTAACATGATTAATCTGTTATCCATGCCAGTTGGTTAGTTCTATTACATGATTAGTTGTGAGTGATTGATTTGGATTGGTATCAAATTTGGAGTTGGTTAATTTGTTGGTTTGAGATGAGATTTGATTTCATTTTCGATTGTAGTTTGGTTGATTTCTGGATTGGATTATGTGAGGTGGTTTCTTGATGTGTTGATTATTAGGTGGATTGATTCTGATTAGTGGAATAATCAATTATGGTGATAAGGGATAATGGAATTTGATTACTAAATGGGAAGGAAGTGTTGGATTATTAGATGAAATTAAACATGGTTCCTAATCGAATTAGGATTGAGTTTTGGGTTTAGCTAGTTGTCGAATACGTGATTGGCTAAACTTTATATCATGTGATTTACAAGACGTTGATTCGAGATGAGCATCACGACGAGGGATCTATCTGATACGATCTTCATTTTAAGGTGGGTACTTTTGACTTATCTCTTTTGATATTGTCATTCTAATATGCGTAGTAGGTTATATCTAGTAGTAATGGTTGTGTTTATATCTGCCTTGGTATGTCACTACTTGATACCCGTAGTATGCCCATGTTGTTATCTGTTATGCATTTATGCTTATGTCCTTATGATTCTTTCCATGTGTACTTATGTTCATAAAAGTAGTGACATACAATGCAGTACCGGATATAGGTCTAGCTACTAGATATACTTGGCATTTGTGCCTAGGTTTATTACTTGGCATGTGTACCTAGGTTTATTACCTGACATGTGTACTTAGGTTTATTACCTGGCATATGTACCTAGATCATTGTTATGGACTCAGTTTTCCTTTTGGTACACATTGTGTGGAGGCTGGTATTTTCAGGAGTTACATGCTTTAGTGTCATGCACCATTTTGCATGATTACATTCTGAGTGATTGTCAGCTCCATTGTTGTTGAGTACATCGCCAGTTACATGATCTGGACACACAACCACTAATGGGTTAGTGGTATATCAGGTAGGGTGTGTGCATTTTGCTCTGTCAGGGCTTCGCTGGTCCACTCATTAGTAGTGGTGACTGCAACGTGGTAGCGGATAGGGATACCTCCTCTTGACTATGACACAGGGAAATGAGGGCTTTGGCTCCCCCACTATGTTTAGGGTAGGAGGGATAGGTGTACTTCGTCAACATCCTGTCCACTCGGTCACTCAAGAGTAGTGATGGCAGAGTGCACAGTTATCATAGCCCTACCCACTCGGCCTCACCATCGCGTGTGAGGTGGTTGACTGGCGTCAGGGGTGACCATGTCATTTGCATCATATGCATGAATTGCATTTATTGCTTGTGATTACTGCATTTTTAGTGGTTGCATATGATTGACATGCATACAGGAGACATGAGGTATTTGGTCTGACGACCTTTATATCCGGCTATGAGGTCCTGGTGAATACAACTTCTCCCCTTGTTCAGTTTTTGCATTTCCAGTTATTGATCAGGAGACTGTACTGCATGATTATTACTAGTAGTTATATTACTATGCATGTCTGCTCTATACCCGTTGAGTATGTTATACTCACTACCCCTTATTTTTCCTGTTGTTTTCAAGTTAACACATAGATATGTCGTGTCGCTTGGAGTATCCTATCTGCCATTCCCACGTCACATCAGAAGACAGTTTTACTTCGCTCTTGTTTTTCTTTCATATATTCTTTATTGATTTGGCATGGTATTAGTGTTTAGCCATGTGGCTATTTCATTATTTTTGGTGTTGTATTTGTGTTTTAAGCCGTGCTAGAACGTGTTGTATATATTTGGTTTGTGTGGGCTTTTCTTTCATTTTCCATTGTGTTTTTGGTACAGCCGTGTGGGCTGTTTAATATATATAACTGTCTAGTTATGATTTTTTTGTTCCAACCGAGTAGGCTATGTATATAACTACGTGGGTATGTATATTCTAGTCGTATGTGCTGATGTATATAGTTTGTGGATGTATTTATGTTTCAAATTGTCACAGGTACAAGGGAGATACTGCCAAAATTTTATCGGTAGGGACTCCTTCGGGGCGTGACACTGTGTCTAAGTGTGCAGGAGCTTTGGAGCACAGGAAGTCAAGTGGATGACGCAGCTAGCGAGAAGGACGGCATGAGAGAGAACCGACCGACTCGGTGCGTCTGAGGGACGAGGTGCCGCAGAAGAGTACATTGGTGGACGAGAAGAACATACACAACCTTCGAGGGATGAGCAGCTGGGGAGGAAGGCTGCTCGAGGAGAAGGCCCAAAATTGGGTTTGTGTGAGCCTTATTCTGTTGGCTGAAATCACCGAGGCGATCAGAGTGGCAGAAAAGCTAAAGTGGAGCTATGGAGCTGCTAGAGGAGCCTTCAACAAGAGTTAAAGGCGCGTTCACGACCTTTAGGCAGAAGGCGCCTTCAATGGCTAAAGGTGCCTTCAACCAGCCATGGAAGGCGTCTTCCATGGTTATGGAAGGCGCCTTCGACCAGGCAATCTGGCCATTACTGGAAAGGATAAAGTTTTATCCTTTGCCTCACTGGAGGCACCTTCTAGTCCTATAGAAGGTGCCTTCAACGTGCAGATAGAATTTTCAGGAGCTCTAAAAAGGCCCCTAGAGATAGGAAATACTATATCAACTCAAACATTCATTTCCTAGCAATAGTCTGAGCATTCAAAGATTGTAAGAGGCTTCTCCGCCTACACGAAGGAGATTTTTCTAGTGCTATCATTGTCTTGGATTAACAACCACCCCAGTTTTTGTATTGTTTATTTTTATGCTATTACAATTAATCTAAGTCCAAAGTTCGAGAAAGATTTTAATTTATTTTTCAGGCAACTCGACCCTCTCCAGTCGGCCGACCCGATCCTACAATTGTCGTCTATGTACTCAACTTAACTAGATGCAAAATTCAAAAATTGCCTCAAGCTAATGATAAACTCATTAATTAAACCCCGATGGTCGGGCAAATTATTGTTATACATCCAACTTCTTTCATTCTATATTTTTTCTATTTCCAATAAATTACAATAATAAAAACTTTTAAACAACACACTAATGATCAATATGTACCTAGTGCACATACAAATGAAAATAAATAACATGAAATAGTAGACTAATACTATCATTATTAATTAATATCATAGGTATAGGTATACCAAAAAGAGGTTGGTGAAGACATTCTCCAAACACATCTAATATAGACTGATAGAAACAATATTACACAGTCAAATATACAGGTCAAGAAACACATATAGATTCACAATAAATAAGATTACAAGGTTGGGCTCAGCCAATAAGTCTCAGCTAGCTTGGCCATGCCAAGGTAGGCGAGGGCCTATCAAGGGTGCCATGGGCTAGGCAATGTCGGCTAAGGGTGACACAACCTCCCATGGCGGGCCAAGCCTAACAGTGGCTAAGGGTAGTCGCGACCTACCAAGGGCAACCGCGATCGACCAAGGAAATGCCTACCATAGTTGGCCAAGGCTAGCCACGGTCGGTCAAGTCTAGAGCAGTCAGCCAATAACTGTTGCGCCATCCCACGACTGGAAAAGGACCATTGGGCCCTCCCCATGGCTGGATAAGGGCAAGGCTCCCACGATCGGCCAAGGACAACCGCGAGCTCCCGCAGCCAGCCAAAGCTAGTTGTGGCTAGTCAAGGCTAGCCACGACCACCCGAGTGTCAACATAGGGGTCGGCAATGGAAGAGAGAGGAAAAAAATTACCTTACCATAAATCATCACCAAAGAAATTGTTGTAGTGTGCACGTGCCACCACTGCCAAGTACAACTAGGGCAAAGGGATGGGTGGGGTTAAATGAATAGGGTTTTAGCAAAGAAAATAAATTCATTGTAAAATTTTTTGCAAATTTATGACGAATCCAAGAATTTGGCAAAGAATGATATTTTTTATATATAAATTTAAACTTTCTGAAGCCGATTGAGCTACCAAGAGAGTCTGGAATAAAATGAAACTAGTTTTTATGAGTTCCTATAAATCTCTTAATTATAAAAATTTTCTCAAGCACTAATTTTATCTAATCGGTGACTTTTTGAATGTGAATGTGTCCAAAAAATCTAAATCACGTTAAAAAAATTATCGATCTCAATATATCATGTAAAATTAATATTTAAGGGCATTTATATAATCAAAAGATTTATAGAAACTTATTGAAACTTGTTTTATATCATTCTGAACTCTCTAGGTCCATCAACCAGGTTTAAAAATTTTATTTAATTTTTTAATAAAAGGTCATTCTATGATGAATCCAGAATTTGTTACAGATTCTGCGATGAATTCGTAGATTTATCACAAATTCTACGATGAATATAAAAATTCATTTCAAAATGGTCAAATTTTATTTTATAATTTTAAACTTTCTAATTTGGTTGATAAATCTAGAGAGTTCAGAATGACATGAAACCAGTTTCTACGGGTTTTGATAAATCTCTTGATTATATAAATCTTCTCAAATAGTAATTTTACCTAAATGGTGGTTTTTTATGTGAATGTGTCTAAAAAATCTAAATCACATTAAAAAAATCACCGATCTCAATATATTAGGTAAAATTTATATTTGAGAGTATTTATATAATTAAAAGAGTTATAGGAACCTATAGAAACTGGTTTTATATTATTTCAAGCTCTCTAAATCCATCAACTAACTTTAGAAATGTCAAAATAAGTCTAACCTGTTAAATTTATAACTACTTATAGAAATTTTACTAAGTGTTAAGTGCACATAATCAATTTAGTAATGGAAGAAAAATATAGGTCAAATTATTATTTGAGGGTATTTATATAATTAGGAGATTTATATGAACCTATAAGAACTTATTTCATGTCATTTTGAGCTCTCCAGGTTTGTCAGCTGGGATTGGAAATTTTAATTTTTTTTAAAAAAAGGTCATTCTTTGATGAATCTAGAATTCGTCGTAGAATCACCAAATTTTATTTTATAATTTTAAACTTTCCAATGAGGGTTGAGGGATATAGAGAGCTCTAAATATGAAACTAGATTCTATGGGTTCATATAAATCTCCTGATTATATAAATCACTTCAAACACTAATTTTACCTAATTAGTAATTTTTTGAATTGAAATTTTTCCAGAAAATCTAAATCATGATAAAAAAAAATTACCGATTTCAATATATTTGGTAAAATTAATATTTGTAAGCATTTATATATTCAAGAGATTTATATGAAACTAAAGGAAGTGGTTTCATGTTATTTCAAGTGCTCTACGCCCATTAACTAGCTTTGAAAATTTTAACTTTTTTTAAAAAATTGGCATTCAGTGATGAAATCATGGATTATTCGTAGAATATGTGACAATTCCATGGATTTGTCATAAATCTATGACGAATCCAAGAATTTGTTGTAGAATGATTTATTTTTAGATTAAAACTTTTCTAAGCTGGTTGATGGACCTATAGAGTCTAAAATGACATGAAACCAGTTTCTATAGGTTCCTATAAATATCTTGATTATATAAATCCCCTCAAGCACTAATTTTTTTTTTTTGTAATCAATGATGTTTTAAGATCAAAATAAGTCTAACATGTTAAATTTATAACTCATAGGAATTTTACTAACTCTTAAGTGCATGCAATTGATTTAGCAATAAAAGAAAAATATATTCTATCAAATTTTTATTTGAGGACATTTATATAAACAAAAGATTTATATGAACTCATAGGAACTTGTTTCATTCATCCTGAGCTCTTTAGGTATGTCTGTTAGATTTATAAATTTTATTTTTTAAAAAAATTAAGGGCATTCTACGATGAATCCAGAATTCATTGAAGATTCTACGATGAATATAAAAATTCATCGCAGAATGGACAAATTTTATTTTATAATTTTAAACTTTTCAATGTTGGTTGACGGACCTAGAGAGCTTGGAATGTTATGAAACTTGTTTCTATGGGTCCTATAAATCTCCTTATTATACAAATCTCTTCAAACACTAAATTTACTAAATCAGTGATTTTTAAACTTTAATGTATCCAAAAAAATCTAAATCTCATTCAAAAAATCACTAATCTTAATATATTAGGTAAAATTAATATTTGAAAACAATTATAGAATCAAGAGATTTATAAGAACCTATATGAACTAGTTTAATATCATTCTAAACTCTCTAGCTCTATCAACCGATTTCAGAAATTTTAAATTAAAAAAAATAAAAATTAGCATTCTACGATGAATTTATAGATTCATGTGACAAATCCATGGATTCATCACAAATCAAAGACAAATAAAGAATTCATCATAGAATGATATATATATATTTTAATTTATTCTTTTCGAAGTCAGTTGACGAACCTAGAGAGCTTAGAATGACATTAAACCAGCTTCTATGGGTTCCTATAAATCTTTTGATTATATAAATCCCTTCAAATACTAATATTTTGTAATTAGTTATGTTTTAAGATTAAAATATGTCTAACCTATTAAATTCATAACTCTTTATAGAAAATTTTCAAAGTCCTAAGGTCACGTAATTAATTTTGCAATGCAAGAAAAATATATTGGGTCAAATTATTATTTGAGGACATTTATATAATCAAGAGATTTATATAAACTTATAGAAACTTATTTCATATCATTTCACATTCTCTAGGTCTGTTAATCTGCATCAGAAATTTATTTTTTTAAAAAAATATTCTATGACGAATCCAAAATTCATCATAGATTCTATGATGAATTAATGGATTCATTGTAGATTCTGCAATGAATATAAAAATTCATCATAGAATGATTAAATTTTATTTTATAATTTTAAAATTTTCGATGTTGATTGACGGACCTAGAGAGATCAGAATGATATGAAACTAGTTTCAATAGGTTCCTATAAATCTCTTGATCATATAAATATCCTCAAATAGTAATTTTGCCTAATCAGTGATTTTTTGAATGTGAATGTGTCTAAAAAATCTAAATCATATTAAAAAATGATTGATTTTAATATATTAGTTAAAATTAATATTTGAGGGTATTTAAATAATCAAGAGATTTATAGAAACCCATAGGAACTGATATCATTGCGAGCTCTCTATGTCCATCAATTAACTTTAAAAATTTCAAAATAAATAAAAAATAATTGCATTCTGCAATGATTTCTTAGATTCATCACAGAATTTATGATGAATCCATGAATTTGTCCCAAACCTATGATAAATCCATGGATTTGTTACAAATCTATGATGAATCCAAGAATTTATCATAGAATGATATTTTTTTAAAATTTAAACTTTCCAAACTGGTTGACGGACCTAAAGACCTTTGAATGACATAAAACTAGTTTATTTCTATAAATCTCCTAATTATATAAATCCCCTTAAACACTAATTTTTTTGTAATTGATGATATTTTAAGATCAAAATAAGTCTAACCTGCTAAATTCATAACTCCTTATAGAATTTTACTAATTCTTAAGTGTACATAATTGATTTAGCAATGGAATAAAAATAGATTGGGTCAAATTATTTTTTGAGGGCATTTATATAATCAAGAGATTTATATAAATCTATAGAAACTTATTTCATATTATTTCGAGCTCTCTAGTATTGGTACAGGGTGCACTAGAATTGAACAAGAGTTTTGATATTATCAAAGGTTCAAGTTAAGTCTAGATTGTGATTTAATATTTTGACTAAGTGTACAAACTATTTACTCAACTGGAAAAGCCTTAGTTGTGGCTAGGTAGGAAAATCTTACCAGATCATGGAAATCATGCAGGAAAATCTAGGTGGATCGAGGATCTGACACCTGATAGTTGGACTCGATAAGTCTAGAGGACCTAATATCGAAAGGAATCCCCGGTGACCCAATCCAATATAAGACAAAGTCCAAATAGGTCTAGCAGACCCAATATTTGACAGGTAGGTTGAGGTAATCAACTAGAGTGGAGCGATAGGGAGGTCGTGACCTCAAATGGGATAAACCCTAGGTGGCTGATTCAACTAAAGAAACCGGGAGGTTTCCAAGTTGAGATTAAGGTAGATCTTACTGTCTTTCTTACTCATGCATTATTTCATACTGTGTTAACTCTATTTTATAGGAATATTATTGTTATATCAAACTAACTCTATTTTACAGAATTTGAAGAGATCGATAGACCGAATAGGAAGGTTCAGTTGACCGAACCAAGTTGATATGGTACAGAGTTTAGATCGAGCAGAGCATATTTAGTATTTAGTGTGGATCGATCGACCAAACCTAGGGATTGATTAGCTGAACCTATTTTGGTATACATGCTGGATGAATCAAATCTTGGTAAACAAGGAGGTCAGCTAGATCAGTCAACTGAATATTAAAAGCATTAATGATGAAGAAGATTCAAATCTCAGTAAAGAAGGAAAACAAGCGGATCTGTCGATCGATCAAGGTGATCATTCAACCAAACATTAAATGACATTAACGACATGAAGATCAGATATTGGTGAAGAAGGAAAGCTAGTGGATCAATCGACTGATAGGGAGATTGGTCAACCAAAAGGATTAATCGACCGAACATCTTTTTGATCGACCCAACACAACTTATTAAAAGACCTCAAGATCTAAGCCAATGGATAACTTTTGTGCAACCTTTTGAGCATCTTTCTACTATTCATGCTATTGCTCTACACTTTAACCCTGCGCAAGCTATGCCGCTGAAAGCTCCGATGCTCTTCACACTACAATAAAACTATTAAAAGACAACAACATAAAGATAATAGTTTTAGAAGGAACTGTTGTTAATTGGCTCAAAGACAACAGTTTTTGACAAAATTGTTGTCTTTGAGCTCCAAAAAAAAAAGACAACAGTTTTGTAAAAATAATTATCATTGAAAGATTTTTTTTTTTAAAATCAACAACGTATTTTACAATGATTTTTTAAAACTATTATTTTTAAACGCTTTTTAGGGCTACGACAACAGTTTTATAAATCGTTGTATTTTTTTTACATTGTTTAATATAGTCAAAGATAACGGTTTTAATAAACCGTTGTCTTTGACTTAATCTTTCTATTTTTTTCCTTCGAATGCTTGTTTTTCTTTCCCTCTCCAAAAAATTTTGGGCGCGTGTTTTCCCCCCTTACGCACTGTTTAGGATGAAGTGAGGGAAGGGTAAAGAAGGGGAAGGGAAACTTGAAACCTTGTTTGGGAAGAATTGAGCTACGGAAAAGAAAGGTAAGGAAGGGTAAGCTTTAACCTTCCTTACCCATGAAACGAAAGAATTTCTTACACCCTGATTTGGGGTGTAAGGAAGGGTAAAGGGAATTAAAAAAATATATATTCTAATTTTATC
>JBBMJZ010000027.1:12173312-12188217 GCA_037833815.1 Zingiber zerumbet
TTTCTAATTTCTCCATATGTGATTGTCTCAAAACTGTGGAGCAAATATTATGTAGAAAAATGCTTAACTCTGTAATAGCACCCCATACAAAATTTGGTAAGAGTTCCCAAAAGGCAATGACTTTTTAAACCAATCAATTTGTATTCTTTTATATCGACACATCTTCCAAGATTAGAGACATATCCATCTGTAAATTTTAATGATTTAAACCATTCACACACAGCACATCTTTGATCCTTATTCAATGTATAAACTGCCTTTGGCTTTGGTCCCCTACTATTTTCATCAACATCAAGAGTATGCCTTTTACAAATGAGTCGCATATCTTTTCTTGCATTTAAGTTATCTTTGGTTTTTCCGTTAATATTCATCACTGTATTTGTGAGATTATCAAAAGCATTCTTCTCAATATACATCACATCGAGATTATGATGAATCAAATGACTAAACCAATATGGCAAATCCCAAAATATACGTCGTTTAGTTCATTTATGTGTATTTCCATATTCACATGTTGTACCATGTTGCTCTTCAATAACAGATGGAAAGTTAACTACTCGCCACCAAATATGTTCACCAATTAATCTCAACGGTGGAGGGGTTCTTTCAATTTTATTCATAGTGAATTCATCTTTATTTCTTCTGAAAATATGCTTTGGTGGTAAAAATTGTCTATGACAATCAAAATAACTCGGCTTTTTTCCATGTTTCAATCGGATTGACTTCGATCTCTCCATATATATTTGCTATCCTAATCTCCCAGCGGTACTCCAACCCAATAGCATAGCATAAGCCGAAAAGTCATTTATGGTCCAAAGAAGAGCAACCTTCATTATAAACATCTGATTAGTTTGAACATCGTATGTAGGAAAACCTTCATCCCATAATTGTTTCAGTTATGGAATTAGTGGTTGCATATAAATATCGATTAACTTTTTTTAGATTTTGCGGGCCAGGGACAACCAAAGTTAAAAACATATAGGGTATTTTCATGCACATCCCAGGTGGAAGATTATATAGAGTTACGATAACTGGCCAACATGAATAATTTCTTCCTGATATACCAAACCGAGCAAAACCATCAGCACATAGACCTAATCTAATATTTCGAATCTCCTTTGCAAATTCTGGATATTCTCTATCAAAATTTTTCCATGCCTCTACATCTTATGCATGACACATTAACCCCTCTTTTGTTTGATAATTTGCATGCCAAGTCATGTGTTCAGCAGTTGCCTTTGATGCATAAAGCCTTTGTAACCTATGAGTTAAAGGCAAATAAAACATATGACTGTATGATTTACGCCGCTGTTGATTCCTTCTGGTGCTCTTGTACCGATCTTGATTACAAAATTTACAAATATTTGCATCTGCATTATCTCCCTAATATAACATACAACCATCTCTGCATACATCAATTCTTTCCACTGGAAGACCTAATTCTTTAATAATTTTTTTCATACTGTAAAAATCATTGGGCACTATGTGATCACGCGACAATACCTCTCCAATTACTTGAACAAACTCATTAAAGCAATCTTCAGACACATTATTCTCTTCCTTGACATTTAATTGTCTTGTGATAAGAGATAATTTAGTGTGACTATCACAACCAGGCCACACTAGTTCGCCTATAACACTCAACACTTCTTAAATTTAGAGATATTCTTCATCAACACTTGGTACTTCTATCTCCTCCAATAGTGTTGTATGAATAGTAAATATTTGTTCAACTGTTGAGGACAACTAAAACTTGTATCACTCGGTTTGGGAATGAAAGCTGACCAACTGCATCAATTATCATCCTCTAATATGGATTTAGAGATTATAATAACTATGATCCCTACTAACTGAGACTTGTATGTTTCATACATAATCCTCATCGGATATGAATAGTTCACCATGATATGTCCAATTATTATAATTCGAAGTAAAACCAAATCTATAAACATGTCTCGAACTTTATTAAACAGTAAAAATTTACTATTATAACACTTTCTGCACAAACACCTTATCTTATCCTCATCCATAAACACAACATTACTACAAGCAAAATCTAAAAACTATTCCAAACTAACTTAAACTCATTAGTTAAACTCTAACGTTTAGGTAAGCTCTTTTTATACATCCAACTTCTTTCTTTCTACATTTTTCCTGTTTTCAATTTATTAACTTATTCAAGAAAACATATACAAATAAAAACTACTAGTACCTCATCAACAACACTAACATAATGAATTATAACATTTAAGCTAGATTATGTTCATTTAATAGTAAAGGAATATATAAAATAATCAAGCTTGAACAATTAATTAATAAACTTATTGATTTATTTCTGTAAAATTTAATTTCTACTTGAAACACTAGGTACTCTCGTTATGCTCAGCCTCAAATTGATTTGAATACATTGTAAAAATTGTAAGTCCTCTTAACAATTTGAACGGCAAACTTGCTAACTAACTATTAGAACTAACAAAAGAGGCATGACCTTATTAGGTTGTACTTTATTCTATATGAATTTTTTGAAAAAAAAAAAATTTTTTTTTTGACATATTAGGCATTTTAAATTTATGTAGGATGTAAAGATTTTCTAAAATACTAGTGATATATATAATCTTGAATAAAGTGTTGAATAGTTGGGCAAACTCAGTTTGATAATGATGATAACATAAACCAAACTCAATTTGATAATGATGGTATCATAAACACTTCTCAAAATTATGTAAATGAATATGACAACTAGTAGAAGGAGCAGCACTAATAAATCTAGCATCATCATGCAACTCGGAAATAGATTACGACACGCAAAAATACCATGATTTGAAAGACATAAGAATAAAAACTTATGTTGCAACCAACAACAATGTTGTCTAAACGTAAGGGTACGATTAGTCGTTAAATAATAAAAATATCCATCCCACAAGCACGGTTAATTAAGCATTAATCAATTTCGCAAAATAAGTTATCTAGACGATTAGAGCCTATGTCGACTCCTACTTCAAGACCCGTGATCCTTAATCACACCATTGGACAATCCACTAAAACTCATCTTTCCGAAATCCTTCGGAGAGAAGTAATTTGTATAGATGCAAAGTATAAGATAGTAATAACCTACTATCTTATTTTAATTCAAGTACAATGCAAGCTAAATGATATTTATACCGAACAAAGAATGTCGATGAAACTTGTCGACGCTATGTTGGAGCAGTAGCTTGCTTGAAGGTGTGTTGCAGAATAGTAGCACAAACAGAACCTTTGTAAAGAGGAGAATTGAAAACTGATGATTAGCCTCGGATCTCGAGCTTCACTTTTATAAGAATCGTCATCGTTCAGTCGACTGATCCTCTAGTTCGGTCAACCGAACCCGTTTCCTTCCTTCTTCGTTGAAATCCGATCTTCATGCATTGATGATATTTAATGGTTCAGTCGACCGATCCCCTTGTTCGGTCGATCAAACAGTGAATTTCCCTGTTCGCCAAGATTCGCACTTAATGTTGCATTGATGAGATGATCGTTCGGTCGACTGATCCCTGTGTTCGGTCGACCGATCAGATTAGCTTCCATCTTTGCTTCTGATCGATCTGTTCTGTGTCGCGTCATCAAGGTTCGGTCAACTGATCTTCTGGTTCGGTCAACCGATCAAGCTTTGATCGGACTGTCCTCTGCTTTGGTCTTAACTAGTCTCTGGTCTGAGTTAGCCTTATTCGGTCTACCAATCCTCCAATTCGATCAACCAATCAGGTCGTTCCCTGCAAAACAGAGTTAGACAATTCCCTGCATAACAAAGGTTAGCACAGTAATATAGTGAGATGCATGAATAGTAAAAGACAGTAACACTCTCTTGATCTCAACTTGGAAACCTTCCCAGTTTCTTCAGTTGAATCAGCGACCTAAGGTTTGTTCCTTCTCGGAACAGGACCTCACTGCCGCTCCTCTAATTGCTTATCTCAACCTACCTACCAAACTTTGATCCTCCAGACCTATTTGGACTTTGCAACTTAGCATCGGATCGGCCCACCAGGACTTTTCCTCGATCTTCGGTCCTCCAAACCTATCAAGCTTCCCTGCCAAGTGTCAGGTCCTCTCAACCCACTTGGTCTTTCCGGCTGGCCTCCACGATCTGCTAAGTCTTTCCTACCTAGTCACAACTAGGCTTTACTGGTTAAGTAAACAGCTTGCACACTCAGTCAACTTGTTAGATCATAACAAAACTTAACTTGAACCTTTGACAACATCCAAACTCAAGTTTAATTTTGGTGCACCCTGCACTAACATCCTCTTGTAGAGATTCTAATCAAAAATTGGCACAACCCTACAAAGATTGCACTGGAGTCTTTACACCATTTTCTAACGCCATTAAATAAAACAGTGGCTTTAGAATGTTCTATTAAAAGGATATCCATTGTCACTAAAGGTCCCCTGATCATACAATCGCTAGAGTTATCTCATTTACTTCTTATAGCTAGATTAATGCTATTAAATAAGAGATAACCAATAAAGTCTAGTTAAATTGATACCCTTTGTTACTAGGGCCCCCCTAGTCATACAATCTCTAGATTACACAAGTCACTTCCTAATATTAAGTTGAAAAAACTCATCAAGCTCTAATTAGCTAATCCTTTTGTAGAGGGTTGGCGTCCTTTCAAAAGGATCATTCTAGAAAGCCCGCTTAAAAGGTACCCTCTGTCACAAGGCCCATGATCATACAATCTAGTGCTTCTCCTCTATCTAGTGACCAATCCACCATAATCCAAATGCATTTATCACACACACATTTTATCAAACATGAATAAGGTACAACATAATAGAATAAGTCATAAATATATTATAGAATAGGAAAATGACCAAATACATAGTTCATGCATCCACATCACATCATAACTACTTTCTATATCCTAGATCAGGAGAATTTACTCTATAGAAAAGAGAGACACAACCAATAGACAAAGAAATAGCATTCTATAACTCAATACGTGAAATAAAGAGAAGAGAAATGTTTATCCATGAATTCTGGCCTTGTTGGAGGTGTTCCCTTGCTCCAGAGGAGGATGAATCATTGATGACTCTTCAAATGATGGTTCTAGGGTTTCCTCTAGAGGAGAAAAACCTTTTCCAAGGAAAGGAGCAAAGCCCCAACCCAAAGATATCTCAAAAGGGAAGAAAAATCTCCTTTTATAGGTAGAGGGTACAACCTCTGTCTGTTCGCCACATGACCATGCCTCACGGCATGGCCTGGCTATGTGATTCCTAGAAAAAGTGGCACGGTCGTGCCTCTGGGGCACAGCCTAGCCGTGGAACATTCTGGATGGGAGGCACGGTCATGCCTTTTGGCTAGGCCAGCCCATGAAATTTGTTGAAGAGAAAACACAGTCAAGTCCCAGGGACACGAACCCGTCGTTAGATTTACTGGAGTGAGGCACAATCGTGCCAAAAGGCACGGCCATGCCATAGGTTTTGCTAGAAGTGCTTTGGAATAGCTCCTAGGAGACAATGCTATGTCTCTGGGACATGGTTGTGTCAGCTTGAATAACACGATCGTGCCTAAGGGCACGGCCATGTTCGCTGATTTTCCTCCAAAGCTACTCCGATGTTTGTTTTTGCTCCGTTTTCACTCTAAAACACGTCAGTCAATAAAAATAAGCTGAAAGCATATTTCCGAATAAATAAATAATCATGCTGATAAAATGATAAAATGGAGTGTGATAATGAAAATCATAATCAAAAAATACAAATGAATATGTGTAAAACAATACTCAAAAATATATATAATATGCGCACATCAAACAACTCCTCGAAAGACAAACTAACAATTCATGTATATATACACCAACATCAGCCAAATAAGTTTGACAGATATAGAGCCACAAGAAACCAAACCAAACCCTCATATCAAATATAGAATCTTAGCAATTATAATATTTATTGACTCGATATAAAACTAGGGAAGAAACACAACCAAATTGCAGCCCAAGCAGAAATGTACAGGTATATAATACCAGGATTCAAAGAAACAAATGTATAAAGGCTTTCTCAAAAATAAATCGAGGCCAAAATGACCCCAAAAGTCTTGGTCTTCAAGCCTACAAGCCAGAATCTCTGCCAAACAGTCCCGCTCAACTTCCAAACCCTAAAACAGGAAATACCATACATCAAACACTACCAAAAATAGAAATAAAATGAAAGCATAATGGGATCAGATCAGATCTAATCCCAGACAAACATCTCCTTCATCACATCACTTCCCTCAATACACACACAAAATAAAAACGTGAGGATGGTTGGTGGATGGATGGCTAGTGGGTGGGATGGATGGGATGGGATGGGATGGTGGTGGGATGGATGGATGGTTGGTGGTGGGATGGCTGGCTGCCAGTGATGAGATTGTGTGGATAGCCGGTGGTGGGATGGCTAGCCATTAGAGGTGGAAGATGAACCCTCATGGCAGCCAACTCCTTCTGGTGTGGCAGTCAGTCTCCTCGCGCCAGCTTGAGCTAGCTTTTAAGGTCATGGCTGGTGGCCGCAGCACCTCGTGGCCATGACTACCGACCGCTGCACCTCACTGCGGCCAGTGAGGGCAGGGCAAATGAGAGAGGAGGGGAAAGGAGAGGGGAGGAAACTCACCGCCGCTGCGCCGCACATCTCCAAGCTAACGTTCATCACCGTCACTGTGGTCATCGCCTTCACCTGATCACGGGGAGTATGGGGGATTAATGTGTTTAGCTATTGGTGATGAATTCGAAATTTGTTGCCAAATCAGCTACGAATCCTGGATTCATCACTACATTTGAGATCCCAATAGATTTTGCCAAATTAGGTCTTCGAATTTGGCTTTAAAATGTTTAAATTTAGCAAGAACTTATGATTTATCGTCAATTTAGTAATAAATTTAGCAATAAATTTACTTTTAGCGATGAATTTTGTGACGAAATAATTTTTTCTAATTTAGGGATAAAATATTTTTTAATTTTTTTTTTTTTTTAGTGATGGTGGGGATGAAGCCAGCAATGCGGGTCTACTGGTACAGAGCAGTGATGAGGTTTCTAGTTACAAACCACCTCAAATCCTTTTTTCGTTCACTCCCTCCAAGTGTTTAACAAGATATTTAATATTTGAATCTCAATTGAGGTGTATAGGGATTTTTCTCTTGTGGGACAACAAATCTAAGAACGTTGGCCACTTAGATGGACCTCCACGAGCGCTCCGGCAGCGCTTCTTAATTTATCCTGGTGAATAGTGGAAAACTTCCATGAGTCAGGCCGATCACCTCTAAGATTAATTAGTTAGTTCGAAGAGCTAGATATTTGCAGTGGCGGATCTAGGGGGAGCAGGGGTGTGCTTGAGCACCCCCTTGCTCCTGGAAAATTTCACTAGTACACTGTAGTCCAAGGGGCAGGGAGAAAGAAGATGAGCTCGATCTCCCTTCTTTGAGCACTCCTTACTTTTGTTACCTGGATTCGCCATGGATACTTGGATTACCATAAAAAAAAAAAAATTAATGAAGCCCCGGGCTACGACACACCAACATATTCTCAACTATGATGTTCGGGACCAAATTGGTCACTCCAAAATTAATTGATTTGGATTATTTAGTTTCCAATAAAAAAGTAATTAAGTGGCGAAAGTGAAAATCATTTAGGTGAGTTTGCATCTCTTTGAAGCTGTGGGAGCTACACTACAACATCTGAGGACGCTGCGCAAAGTCAATAAAGCATCACGATTCATGCATTGGAAAATTTTATTATCTTATTTCTTATTTCAAAATAAATGCGTCAAATTGTTGTTTAATAAATTAAATTATTTGAGTGAGTTCCAGTGTAGCTTGCAAGCATTTCTTTAATTTCTAAGACATGGTTGCCATTAACGAAATGAAAAGATATTGTGGAACATACCGTACTTGTAACACTCACTCGGTAGTGCCCCTTTCAGCCCAAATGAAAAGAGTATTAAAGCACCTCTACAGTTGTGATACAATGATAAATACTCAAAAGGAATATATTCATAAGCTGCATTTCAAATTCACTCAATAGACAAACTAAGAGCAAGGTCATCTACATTTCAAAATTAATCGATCAAAAACTAAACATTTAGATTATTAAAGTAATTAAGTGACTCTAGTCAATTGAAGTGATGGTCTATGTCACTAACATGAACTTAGGTGGCATTTGATTAAATGATGAAAATGACTATGGATATGGGTTTGATAGTAAGGTAAAATAAAAATAAAAATAAAACTCACCTAGTTATATGGATTTTGTTGATTCCCATAAATCTAGAAATCATTCTCAAATTATCATTCCCAAACTCATAATCCAAACACCATCTTTTACTATCATTTCATTCCCTTATTCCCAAACCTATCAACCAAACACCCCCTTAATCTCCCCCGGAGCTTCACAAAAATCACAAATGATGTATTTAAAATCCTTTAACAATCCTATCAAGTTGATGTCGACTTTGTTAGATTACCAACTTCTCACTTTAACTCATGAAAAAGATAGCATCAAAGATAATGCTATGAATATCATTGATTTAAACCACTTGCAGATAGAAAGCTATTGTACACAGTTTGATCTCGAAATCAGTTTACTTTTCTACATAGTAGGACCACCAAGATGGCTATCACAACAATTACCAATATTAACACGGCAAAGAAATCATTGAGGGCATTCAAGTGCAGGGAGAAAACCTCCCTGAGACATCTAAATACAGGATTCATGAGGGAAGAAAAAGTAGTAAGCCTTGATTTTAATTTTTATAATTAAAAAAAAACACAACCAACTGTCTAGTTTTACAAGATACAACAAGAGCAAAATTGAGATGTTGCAGTTCTTTTTCTCCTTGGTTGTTGATTGATTCATAGCAGACATTTAAAGCTGGAATTAGATTGCTCACGGCACCAGCATTGCAAAAACTTGTCTCATCCTGCAAATTTTGATTGCTGTTTGATACCTTTCAACTTTTTTGGATGAGTTCGCCTGACAAACAATCTTCAATGATCAAACACCTTGAATACCCTAACAGTTTGATCAGCTCCACAAGATGCAAGCTCCATCAATCTTGGGTCGCCACCATGTGATTCTGGTTCCCTCCAGGCTAAACGGAGAACTGTGGAGACATGGCACAAGAATGGGTTAAGCCGTATTGCAAGAACAGCACCAAATGGGGACGATTCTGAGTCTCCAACAGTAATTTGTCCACCAGAGACACTCCAGAGTTCTAGGAGACCATTGTCCATGCCAACAGCGAGAGTTCCAGCATTCCTGGATCGATCAATGCCCAGCCAAGCTAAAGCTGTAACACTATCATTGAACTGGGGCAAGATGCAGAGTTGCTTGACAGATGAGCCACCCTCAATGGCCCAAACCTTGACAGTCTTATCTCTTGACCCTGTTGCGAATTGGTTTCCAAATGGATTCCATGAACAGGCCCAAATAATTCGCTTGTGTGCTTCGTGCTTTGCAACTAGCCGATAGCTTGTTTCACCTATTTCACAAAAAAAAAATACATTTTTCCATAAAGGATTTACAGAAGCAATGACTCTTATGAACATAATATTTTCCAAAATTAGCATGGACTTGGAGTGAGAAGGGGAGCCTTGGCGGAACGGTAAAGTTGTTGCTTTGTGACCAAAAGGTCACGAGTTTGAATCCTGAAAACAGCCTCTTACTAAAAAGCAAGGTAAGGTTGCGTATAATGAATCCTTCCCTGGGACCCCGCATAACAGGAGCTTCGTGCACCGGGATGTCTTTTTTTTTTTTAGCATGGACTTGGAGTGTGATGGGAGATTTTATAAATAAAATTACAAGCTTTTATGTATAAACTAAGTTCAAATTTTGAAGGATATTTTTCAATTGAGAAGGAATCGTCAGTCAAATAAAAATAAAGCAAGTTTTCCTTGGTTAGTAATAATGCTTCAGCCACTAAGAAATATTATCATAAGTTAAGTGGCAGATGTCAAACTGCTATGGTGGTTATTAATAAGAATGGTATAGAAAAAATTGGAAAAAACTTGCTAGATTGACTTATGCTTCTCCAGCTTAAGCTACTTACAGCAGTTTGCTGCAATCTTTTTTATTCAGTATATCCCCGCCCCCCCTTATGCTACATCGACTTATCTTTAACCGTGACTTGTTGAATGGGATTTTTGTATCAGGAAAAATGTAGTTGAAATTCTCTTCATTTCAAATTGTTTCTCTAATTAAATCAGGTAGGTATCTAATGTTTTAATGGATTATAGTACAAATGTAAAATAAGTTAAATGATATTCAGACTAGTACATGGTTTGCCCATCAGAGGACAAATAGGGCAAGCATACACAAAAATATAACTTGGTTAGGTTGCTTAGTGAATACTATTTGCTCCAAAGCAAATATATTATCTCAGATGCAAAATGCAGGGAACTTTTCATTTGTCATGATTTATGTACAATAATCTTTTTCTGAGCAGGCTGATCTATAAGCTCACTTTCACATGCAAAATCTATTTTTGGAAAAGAGAAGAACTCATTATTTCACTCATTTGTAAATCATTCACTCCATCAATAAGCTCCTCTCCGACATCCACCCTAGGCCGATCGTTGCAAGCAAGCTAAGTGAGTTCGTCAAGCCAGGTGATCAAGGGAGATCCGTTTGTCTCAATTCAGTCGAGTTGATTGGTCCAGTTTTTTTGATCCAACAAGTCAATCAATTCAATTGGTCCAGACGAGTCAATTGTTTGGTCCAAGCTAGCCAATCAATCCAAGCTGGTCAGTCAGATTTGGTGGGATAATCATGTTGAGCATTGAACAAGCTAGGTGAGGCACCCACGCGTGATCAACTCAACTAGCCCACTCAACTCACTCATCCAGCCTGACCTAGAGAAGGGAAAAATATTTTTCCCTTTATGCTCCAAATAAAATAATATTTTCCAAAAGATTTTAGTTATCACATTCAAACAATAGAAAATGATCTAATCTCCCTAAAAAGATTTTTTAAGAAAAAATTAATAAATAAATTACTTTCCAAAGAAACAAACTGAGCCTAATAATCGCAATTAATAGAACATTATAATAGTCTATGGATGCTCGATACAAGTTTATCCAACTTTCATCTATGATATTTGGTTGTAAGAAATTTAACTTTGCCAACAAAAAGCTCATCAATCATGATATTTTTGAAATATTTAATTGTAATGTTTGCCTTTAGATAACTAAAGTAAACCTAACCTCATAAATTAGTCTAACATACCAGAATTATCAATTGAGAAGATAGAAAAATGGCGATCCCTTGAAACAGATAAAAGGAAAGAGTCGTCATGGGAGAATTCCATCTGCGTAACTGTCAAATTGTGAGATTGCAAACGACCAACAGCCTTCCAGGATCCAACCTTCCATAGCCATATTTCTGCCACAGCTACTGATTGAGCCTGCAAGATAAGCAAAAGGAGCTTTTAATAAAACCTCAATGAAATGGAGTCTGTTAGCAGCTAGATTCACTAAGTTTACGTAGATATATCTGTTACACACTGAGCAACAGCGTAAGAATCAATGAGTGAGATTATCTGGTCTTTATTCTTGAACATCAAATACATTGTCAAAAGTACAGGCAAAAATTACATGTTTTACCCATATCGGCCACACACACACATATCTGATCTTCATTCTAGAACATTGAATACAATGTCAAAAGTACAGGCAAATACACACACAATTACATGCACAGGTGTTACAGGTACTCAGATTCTCGCTATATTAGTTCTAGGGATGACAATTTACTCATAATCCGGTGGAGGAATCGATATCCGACCCGAATGAAAGAGAGTATGGAAGAATTTTTTTTGGATCCAATTAAATAATCGGGTATGGGTATTCGGGTATGGAGGCTGGTCTAGTAGAATCCTATCCATACCCGATCCGAATACCCAATTATATATATATATATATATTACAGAAAATTTTCTTCTCTCAAAACTCACTAATTATAGATGTTTCATCTATTTTTTTTAATTATGTTTTTTTTTAATATGATGTTAATTCTAATATGCTTTTATTGAATGACGGCAGTTGAATAGAATGAGAAAAAATATTAATATAGAGGATATTCGATCCTCTGATGGATATGAGTATGAGAATGGATATCCGATCCCCGATGAGTATGGGGATGAAAGTTGAAAACCCGATATGGATAAGGACGGAGGATATACAATCTGATCCAAACTCGACCCAATGTCATCCCTAATTAGTCCAACTTCTAATTTTCAATTGATATAATGATAAGACATGCAGCAAAACCAATTCAAGTACCAACTGTCCTAAAAATACTATTTAATCTGCGTAATGAAAAAAATTATCACATTGATCTCACTTGATGTGGCAAGGACCAATGCACTCATCCAATGTAAGAGTCATTTTGGTATTAATACAAACTCGTAATATGAGATTAGTAAGGTGTTTGTTATACTTTGTTTAGTGGTTTCTATGGAATTTTAATCAAATTACAAGGATTCAAAATGTTCATGTCGATAATATATTGCATAGTACATGAGGCCATATGCAAAGAAAGATATGGTCAGTATATATATATATATATATATATATTAAAAGTTAAACTATTTATCACTACCAAATCAAATGTTCAAATTAACAAACAAGTTATAAGATACTAAATAGTGTAGCTCGGGGTTTTATGCAAATTTGGTTTACCTTAAATCAGTTAAGGAAAATAAATAAGTATTTAAATCGGAGATGTAAACCACATGTCAGATGGAGTCATATGTAGTCATTATGCAGTCCCATTCATAATCTGCTCAAGCAGAAAACCAATCGAAGACAATCCCCAATTCGAAACCATGTCAGCACAATTGGGCTCGTGTTGATCCTTGTTGAGTGTTGGCTCAGCTTGGCATCAAGATGATATTCTTGATTATAACAAAATTCACAGCAACAGTGAAATTCTAAACATTGGATCATCGCATTGCTTTAAATACCATGGTTCACAAATTCCATTGATCTCAATATGTATTCATTTAGCTGGATTGAATCAGCAAACATGACAATACAATTTCTACGCAGAAATCAAGCACAATCGGTCAATAAATTGGGATTTGCTAGATTCATGCAAAGGAATCAAATGGACACGACTGAAAGTGAGAAGAGTTGGTATTGGCATCCCCCTCTAAATTGGCTTCAGCCCTGACTAAATGTGATTATATTGATTAAGTTTTTTTTTTGACATTTACTAATTCCTCTACAATATTTGCCCACTTAAATGTCAAATAGAAGAGCTGGTATTGACATCCCCCTCTCCCCTCCACACTCCAGTTGGCTAGAGTGCAAGGGATCATTTCCCAGCGAGCGCATGCCCTCGGAAAAAAAATCCCTCCCACCCCTAGTCAACTTAGGCAGTTGGCTATAAGCTGACCCTATAATTTACCTCCCTTCACCTAACCTAAAGACAGACAGTGAGGGACGCCTAGGGTGAACATAATTACCTTACGCTATAATAGTATTTGCCACACTAACTTTTTATGGGTTTTCATCCTAATTTTCTAATACTATAATCCATAAAGTATGGATATCATACCATAACTCATAAATTTTTCTTTTAGCATAACGTCCCATGTTGATCAAGCAAAACTCTAACAACTCCTCTCCATCCAAATAGTCACTTTTGATCTAATTAATTATATATTCGTCAATATTTCCGTGATGAATTATAAACCCAAGATATCTTTTAAATCCATCCATCTTAACTATTATTTCATAAGTTTTGTTATTCGTGAAATTGCATTTCTTATATTTAGTCTAGTTCTAATTGACTTAATCCCTTTACTTTCCCAAATTTTACTCCACAATTAGAGCTTTTTTTATTACTTACAGTTTCATCAATTAGTAGATTATTGTTAAAAATATTGTACATTAAGGAGATTTGTCTTAATATGGCTGGTAAGTTCATCTAGATTAGAGTAGCATAACCTGACAATTGTAGAAAAATCATATATTGCGCTCTTGGTAGCATTAATATTGAAAACTTTGCTATCATGCATGTTCTTCGTCACATTAATATAGATACTAGATATTCATTTCCTCTCTAAAGTCTATTATAAAAACTTGGTTTTATCATCAGTTTTCCCAATTGGATGAAAATTATATGCAAACACTTATTTTCTTTGCATTCCTCCAATTTTTTATCTTATTATAAATGAGATTTTCAGCATTTAGGCATGAGACCAAAATAATTTTTAGAACTGTTTATTTTATCTCATTCTTCTCTGTCTGTTTTTTAGAAAGGTTCATTATATTGAATTTCATCATCATCAAACTGTGTTTGTCTTCTCAACTATCTAATTTGCCCATATACAATAGATAAAAAAACCTTTGTGGCATTTAATACTATGTTACAAATTTTATAATTATATATTCAGATTTTCTATTTCAATAACTTTAAGTGTTCTAAATAGTGGTTGAGGCGGCCACCTAGGCGGAAAGCGGACCTCAACCGCACCGCCTTATGTTTAGGCGATGGTAAAGTGTTTCCGATTCGGACTCAGGCAATGGGTACGAGCGCATCACCAGGCTCGGATGATGGGTCCAGGCGCATCACCGGGCTCAGGCAATGCATCTGGGCACGCACGACGGATCCGGACTAGTCATCAAGATTAGGCGATGTGTCCAAGCACGCCGCGTCCAACACTGAAACATCGAAGTCGATCGCTGAATAGAATAGATTTTTTTTTGAACTTAGGATTTAATCGAAACTTTAGATTAATAATTTTAATCATGATTAGTAGAGCTGTCAGACGGGCCAACCCGTGGCGGGACGGGTCGGCCCGTGGCGGGCTAATCATTTGGCGGGGCGGGGCGGGGCGGGCCAACCCGCCAACTTGGCGGGTTGGGAAATTTCCAACCCAACCCATTCTAAGGCGGGTT
>JBBMJZ010000027.1:12232966-12246206 GCA_037833815.1 Zingiber zerumbet
ACCAACACTTCATTACCTAACCATAGCTAGGACTTTTCATAACGTAGGGTTACCTCCCCCATGACCTAGGGTTACCTCCCTATAGAGTTTTTCACCTGCCTAGAATCAACTAGGACTTTTGCCTAAGAACACTTAGGACTTTCCTGCAAACTCAGTCACACTTATTAGATAACAAGACATCTTAACTTTTGAATACTTTTCCATAGTCAAAACTCAGGTTCGATCGTCTGGTGCTCCTTACATCAACAATCTCTCCCTTTTTGGTTATGACAATTTGATTCAAAAGTTATGTAAAACATATAGAAATATATAGCAAAGTGCACCATATATTATAGCAAAAGTGCACCATATATCAAAAGTAAGAGATTAATTCATTTAAAGAAAAGAATTAACATGTTAGCTTCCTCTAAATCCCTTAACTTTCTCTCCCCCTTAACTTTTGAATATTCTCTCCCCCTTTGACATATATCAAAAATAATTTAGGGAGAAAAAACACTTAATTTCAAAATAAAATATTTTAGTTTTTCCAATACTTTGAAACAAACTTTGCTTTTGAGATAGTAGAATTTTGCTTTGAAAAACTTTTGACAAGGGAGAGTTAAAAATAATTTCAAATAGACTATGTTTTGAAAGAAAAAAGTCTTAAAGAAGAACTTGACTTTTGAAAATACTTCATTTTTGAAAGATATCTTTTTAAAGATTTAGTATCTTTGAAAGTATACTTAAAGGTTTTAGCTTTCTCTTTAAAAACATAGCTAAATTCTTAGATTTAAAAAATACTTTGTCATGTACTTAGCTTTTGAAAAATTTCAAATATAAACTTAGCTTAAAAAGATTTTGACAAAACTTACTTTGAGTACTTAATAAGCTTTAAAAGGATTTATAAAAACTTAGTTATAGTACTTATCTTTTTGTAAAATTTAGTTAAGTAAAAAATTTAAAAACTTATTTCAGCTTTTTGAAAATATTTCATAAAAACTTAGAAAAAGCTTTTTCAAAAACTTATTTTCCAAAAAAAAAAAACTATTTAAACTTACCTTAAAAAAATATTTAAGGTTATTTTTCAAAAATAGTTAAACTTTCAAAAATAGTTAACCAAATAAAAACTTAACTTCTTTTTAAAAAATACTTTGACATTTGAAAATAAAAATATTTTACTTAACTCTCTTTTTCTCCCCCTTGATTAATGCTTAAAAAGGAATTTAGGTAAATTATTTAAGTTTGGAAATCCTAAAGTCCAAGCATAACAAAATTAAGAACATATTTAAAATAATCGTTTATTTTCTTAATTTTCCATCTCATCCTTTCTAAGTGGTCAAACATGTTAAACTTATGTGTTTGTGTGGGATGGAGTTAAATATTAATTTTGAAGCTGATTTTGAGTTTGAGAGAAGTATCTCTAAATTTGAATTTTAGAATATTTAAGATTGAATTTTAGACATATTTAATTCTAAATTTTGAAAAAAAAAAATTGACTTTAAAAATTAAAAATATTTAAGATTGAATTTTGATATAAAAAATAAGTTTAAATTTTAGAATATTTCACAATATTTAATTTTAAATTTTGAGACTTTTAATTAAAATTTGAAAATTAAGTTTTTGAAATTAAGTATGATTTGAATTTTTAAAAAATAATTAAGTTTAAATAATTAGTTTTGAAGAATAATTGAGTTTGAAATTTGAAAATTAACATTTGAAGATTAAAATAAGTTTAATTGGATTCAGTTTAAGTTTACTTAAGTTTGATTAAGTTTAGGTTAAGTTTGATTAATTTAAATTATATGTGCTTTGATTTAAAGATTTAAGTTTGATTTGATTTAAGTTAGATTTAATTTTACTAATTTTTATTTTAACCTAAATCCATCTCACTCTTTTCTAGATTATCAATCAGGGAACCTTATGAGTTTTGTGATATGTTGAATTTTATCTTTAATTTTGATTAAAATCTAAGAATTGATTTATATTTGAGTTAGACTGAAGTTTAACAGTTAGTTAATTAAAAATTTATTTCAATAATTGACTTCCAGGCTGTGGCGAGGCACTAGGCCTTCTTGTATATTGGAACAATAATCACTTCTAGACAAAGTATTTTAAATAAAATAATTTTTTAATTTTCTTTCTAAAATCCTTGGTCTAACTAAACAAGTGTCGATCAAGTCTATGTCCTTATCTATCCTAATCTAAGCATGTATAAGGAAAAATCAGTAAATCAAGCATCAATCAGGTTTATTAATAAAGATGGTCTTTCTATTAGCTCTCTCTAGATCATAGCCTCGATAAGGTCTATTAAGATAGTGGATTGATCCTTGGGGATCCAATATTGATCAAGTCCAACTTGATTAATCAGGTTGGACTTAGGGACCCATTCTTGGACTACTTTTCTATTTGTTTGATTAACAAGAAATAGGTAGGATTTAAATTTACTTTTGGCTTTATACCCAAGTCTGGATCGATTGTATACGACCTTTGTTTTTCAAGAATTAGATCAAGGTTCTTAGAACCCAAAGTGAACTATTCCAATGAGTCCTTGAGTTCTTTGACTTGAGTTTTTAAATTGAAATTCTCTTCCTCAAGTTGTTAGACTTGAGTTGAGGTTCCATTTTGAACTTGTTCAGTCAAAGAGCTCAGGTTAGTCTCCTCCTTAAGGTCTATTACCTCCTTTTAGAGTGACTTGACCTGGATATTGGATTTGGCCAACTTTCTTAATAAATATGTAATTAAGTTTTGCAATTCATCTACTTGAGTACAAGCGATTAGAGAACTTACAATATTATTTGGCCCTTTAGAAACATATATGGATCTGTGGCTTCTTTCGGACTCAATTTTTTATTCATCTCTAGTTTCAGACTTAGACTTAGTTTCAGCAACGTACGCTTGTACTGGTAGAGAAAGGAAGTTTGCTTGTTTATGTTCTTTGTCAAAGTCTTCTGAGGATTCAGACCATGTTGCTTTCAATGCGTTTTTTCTTCTTTGCTTTTAGTTTGGACATTTCGGCTTGTAGTGCCCCTTCTTGTTGTAGCCATAGTAGATAAATTCGGACTTGGCTTTGTATCCGATTGAGTCACCTTCTTCTTCTTAAGTACTTTTAGAACTAGTTTGACTAGCTAGTTTAGTGGTGACTTCATCTTTGTCTTCGGAATCTGATTCATCTTCGGATTTGGGTTTGATTCAGAACTTAGGCTTCAACTTCTTGTTTAATTTATGAGTTTCCCTGCAAGTAGTGGAATACCTTTCTTGGCCTGAGTAGTATTAATTTATTCATGAAGTTCAAATTCAGAAAATAATTTATCTAATCTAATTATGGAAGGTCCTTAGATACCTTGTAAGCATCTACCTTTGATACCCACAATGTATTCCTTAGAAAGACATTAAGTGCATACCTGATAATGTCACAGTTTTCTATCTTTTGGCCGATTGCGTGTAGTCTGTTAAGCAGGTCTTGGATTCGAGCGTGGAGTTGACTTGTCGACTCACCATTTTGCATTTAATACTTTATAACTTATTTAAAATTAACTCGTGTTTGCTTACATTAGTGTCGGAGGTACCCTTGTGCAGCTTAATTAACTTTTCCCATAATTCCTTGGCGTTGTTGAACGGGTCGACCCTATTTAGCTCTTCTTTAGTTAAGCCGCATTGAAGAGTCTAGGTTTCCTTTGCATCCGCTTCAATCTTCTTATAGCTTGGTGTGCCCCATTTGTCGCAAGGAACGAGAGCTCCATCTTCGGTGGGATATGTGAATCTCGTCTAGATAATTATCCATATTTCTACCTACATTTTGAGGTGGTACTCCATTCGACTCTTCCAATACTTGAAGGCTTCACTAGAGAAAAAAGGTGGACGAGTGGTATTGTATCCTTTTTGGTGGGTCATTTAGAAAAATATTGCACACAATAAAAAATGATATATGTCTCAAGACAAGATTAGTAGTGCGATAGGAAAATA
Source organism: Zingiber zerumbet (assembly GCA_037833815.1). NCBI lineage: Eukaryota > Viridiplantae > Streptophyta > Magnoliopsida > Zingiberales > Zingiberaceae > Zingiber > Zingiber zerumbet. The sequence continues at coordinate 12,236,909 of JBBMJZ010000027.1, forward strand.
AGGCAATAAATCGATTTGAATGGTGTTGCACCAATTTTGAGAAAAAATTTGAAGAATCAACAAATTTATCAGGAGAGGTTATTAGACCAATCCTGACTTATAGCAAAAATTAGAAAACAGAAAGAAAAAAAAGCGTAAGAATTTTTTTTATAAAAATGGACGAAAAAGTGATAAAAATGCTCGAACGGTACTTGTACTGATTTAAAACGGCCCCACTCTAATACCAATTATAGGATTGAAATGCGCTAGGGGGTGAATAACGCTCGTGGTTTTTTCACACTTTTTATAAAACACAGAATAACGCAGCGGAAATAGAAAGCAAAATAGCGGAAGTAAAACAATCACTAACACGTGTTGGTTTTACTTGGTTCGATCTCTATGACGACTTCTCCTCCAAGACCCACACTTGTTGAGTATTTACTTTGAGAAATTCACTATCAATCTGAAATTTACACGTATAGAGATGAAGTACAAGAATAATTAAAGTACAATAATCAAAACTATACCGACGACTTTGGAGAGTTGGAGTTTTGAGCTTTCAGTCGTCGGAGCAGTGTTACGGTTTCGTCGGAAGGTTCTTTGGAGCAACTCACAAGAGAGTAATTGTAAATTTAAGTCTTTCCTTATGCACTACTCAAATAGGACATTTATAAGCTATTGAAGGCACCTTCAACCTCCTTGAAGGCATATCCAGCTAGGATCTTATCCCCATAGCTTCGATTGTCGATAACATCCGCTTTCTATGAATTTTATCTCTTCAAAGGTGCCTTCAAGTGTATGGAAGGCCCCTTCCATCCCATCTTCAAGGCGCCTGGAAGGCACCTCTCCACGTGGGCTTTCTATCAAGCCTTCCAAGATGCCTCCAGCACCCTCGTAGGCACCTTGAACACTGTTAATCCGAGCCTTTTATGTCCTTTTTACTCCCTACAAGATACGTTAGTCCAAAATACCAAATATACCCTGCAAAACAAAGTTATCATAGTACATAATGATTAATAGAATTGTTTGGTAGTATGTAGACTGTCTAGTTCTGACTTTTAGATTTTTTGAAAACCTGAGATCGAACCAACGCCTACTGTTCCCTCAATAGGGAACGCGCCCTCACCTACTCCTCTCAAGAGAGTTTACTTTTTGTTAGACCAGTCCTCCAAATCATCTGGACTTTTTCTCAGCATCTGAGACATCAAGACTTCATATTGAATGTCTAATTCTTAACATGTCCAGTCTTCCACCCGGTGTCCGCGGCCTCTGAGATTTTCACCTAAAGTCCTCGACTCTAGGATTTCAGCCAATGTCCTTGACCTGCCAAGACTTTGCCCAGTCCCCCAGACCAAGACTTTGTTGCCTAACAACAGCTAGGACTTTCCATAACCTAGGGCTCCCTCCCCCCTAGGACCTAGGGTTACCTCCCCCTAGGGTTTTCCACCTACCTAGAATCCACTAGGACTCTTGCCTAAGAATACTTAGGACTTTCCTACAAGCTCAATCACACTTGTTAGATAATAAGACATCTTAACTTTTAAACCCTTTGCCATAATCAAAACATAGGTTCGATCATTTGATGCTCCCTACACCAATAACATATACCACTATGTATGATTTCTAGTAGTTCCTTTGTTCGTTCACCTATCTTGGTGAAAGAATTCTTGGTCATTTTACCTTGCAAATATGCTTCACATGTATCTATGAGCTCTAATTCAAAAGAATCCAAATACCCATTACTGAGCAATCTGGCAATGCATTTCTCGATTACATAACCAATTCGATAGTGCTCGAGATATGTCAAGTTTGAGTCATGTAATTTCTATTTCTTGCTTTCAAGATAATAAATTGATTCATCTAAGTTAAGAATATAAAGACCATTATTCAATAAACTATTCCCATAGAACACATTGTTTAAATACAGGGAGCATAACTTGTCCTTCAATTGAAATACAAATCCCTTAGCGTCCAAACTCAACACCAAAATGATATTCTTTGAGTAACTACAAACAAAATAATAAATTTATAAATTCAAAATAAGTCCACTTGAAAAATTTATTGAATAAGTTTCTACAGCTAACGCAGCGAGTCTCACTCCATTAGCTACTCGTAGGTCCATCTCACCCTTGGATAATCATATGTAGTCACTTAGACCCTACATATTCGCACAAATATAAGAACTTCTTCCAAAATCTATGACTCATAATGAAGAAATAGAATGATTGCACTCTATCATAAAGATACTTTAAACATCTGTTTCACTGCATTCTTCTTCATAAAAATATAGTAGTTTTTCTTCCAATCACCTTTCTTGCTATAATGGAAGCCCATGGCATCCTTCTTATCAAGTTGGGACACTTGCATTTCTTTCTTAAGTTTCTTCTAACCTTAATATATGAGATTCTTCATTGTACTAACCTTGGGATTAATTTTCTCAGAGCTAGGGCGCTTATTGGTCTTTCAGACCATTATATGTAGTGAAGGATTTACCTTCATATATTTCTCAGTAGTTTTCAACATTGTCATCAGATTAGTCAAACACTTGTCTATGTTGTTCATGTTGAAGTTCAACATGAACTGGGAAAATGATGGAGGTAGTGATGACAAGACCAAGTCAACAGCCAAGTCCTAATTTAATTTAGAACCTAAGCTCTCGAGGTTCTCTATATACCCACTCATCTTGAGTACATGAGACCCAACTTGGTTTCCTTCCACTATCATGGTATGGAATAGTGTTCAAGAGGTTTCATACCACTCTACTCTCACACTCTTGGAAGAGCTCATGGAAAGTGCCGATCAATCTTCCTAGCACACATGTTCTCATGTTCTATAACTCGGGAGATATAGAAGACAACATGATGCATTACACATTCATTGCATCTTCCATATACTGATAATAATATGACTGATCTTCCTCCAAAGCATTGGGTGCAGGCTCCTTCAGTGGTTTGTCTTCAAGCACATAAATCTTTCTCTCACGTCCTAGAACGATTTTCAATTTCCTATACCAATTAAGGGAGTTAGAACTGAGGAGGACATTCTCTTTCTAGAAAATGCTTCACAATGAAAAGGTACTTATGTATGCCATCTAAAATATAATAATTTAAAGCATAGTTTTAGTATTTGTAGAATATATTTAATAAAGAATTTGTATAGCTCATATTATTTTATTCAAATCTAACAAGCCCCACTGTTAGAATCGAGAATTGATTGGTAATAATTTCTAGTAGGACCGAAACCCTGAATCATATAGTATGCACATGGCTAACTTGTACCTGTATGCTATATTCATCAAGTATGCCTTGACTTGCCAATTACAAATTTATGTGACATTTGGTATATTCTTGTCGAGTCTTATAATCTTTTAAACTCAACACTTGCATCTCAAATCAATTGACCTTAGCTGAGTTAAACAAATCAATGAATTTGAGTTAAGTTTATCCACTAATAATTATGATAAACTATAGATGTTCTAATATAAGCACATGATTGAGTTGTACCAACTCATGTAAAACTCCAACTATAATCATAGTTATTAATGGATGACATTTAACATATCTTGAGCAAATAAATTTAAGGGATTTTATAATTAAAAATATCTCACCTTTAATTAACTTCTTGTGCATTCACACAATCTTAATAGTTAATTTTGTTGAATGCTCAACTATTAATTCTGGCATGTTATTAGAATCATGTGATATTAGTCAAAATGTCATAAGAAATTTTCATTAACCATTCACCACATAATTCCAATCTATTTAGCAATTATGCAAATAATTAAATAATTCAACAATACTAAAATTTCTCTTGAAATATTTAACCGACCAAGTGAAATGTTAAGGCATTTAACATGAAATAGAGAAATCAAAATTCCTTTGAAATCTCTTGAAACATCCATTTCACAAAAACTTGAGAGAGGTTTCAAAATATATGATCCAACCAACAAACTTCTTTGATAAATATTGGTATCAGAGAGTGCAATAGAATACATATATTAAATTAGGTTTTTCCCATAAAACATGGATCACTTTGTAGTATATATAGTTTTTAAACAAAATAACATGAAATGAAACATACCTTATAATCCTTGATGAACATGAACAAAATCACAACCAAATGAGAGTCCCACATGTGAATCCTTTAGTGGTATCCACGTGCACTAGATCATGAACTAGACATGATCTGCTAGGTGCTAGCCTTTTGGATTGATAAAATATTTTGGAAGCATTATAGATCTCTTTCGATGGAAGAAAGGGAAGAAGATGTGTCTCCAAGGAGAAAAGGAATAGGTTGCCAAAAGCTTCAGGGGAGAATTTAAGTGAGAGTTCATCTCTAAATCTTCCAAGGGTAGCTACTTATATATGGCTTCAAAGGAAGATGAAGAGATATGATTCTTCAACTCTCCAAGGAAGGTGAAGAGGTATGACTCTTCAACTCTCCAAGGAGCATCATGATTATAGCTATCCAAATTCTCAAAGGGAGAATTGGAGAGGTGGCTACATATTTGATCTTTATCAGTTCTAGCTTTCGATATTTTTGAATTAATTAATAATCTAATTAATTGTTATTCATAAATAATAAATTGATTAATTTTAGTATCCACTAAAATAATTTATTATAGATAATGTTCATGTCTATATGCTATGTGTGTAACCATCTAAGTTTTATATACGAAGGCAGTGCAAATCATACACAGACTAAGGTAATCATCTAGTAATAGTTTTTAGTCACCCAATATGATAAAATATTAATCATAAACTATAAACCATCAAGAACCGATTACTGTGTAATTTAATCTTTTTATCTATCCAACATCCCAATTAATTCAGTGTGCATCATCACCAAATTAACTATTTTACTTGATTTCCAATATATAATAGACTCTACTTGAATGATAAATTATTCCTCCTATGACCATGAAGTTTGAGTCACTAATATATCTATCAAGCGGTTAGGATGTTAAACCCTAATCCAAGAGAACAATGAATCCTCTATTGACTCAGTATTATTCTCTTTACGCTTTGTCATACACCTAATTACCATTTAATCATAATCCAATTAAAGATTACTTTTAATGGCATTAAATTACATAACTTCACACATAGAATAAATGAAGGTCTCAAGTCAAAAGATCAATTACACTCGTTCATAAGTGGAATTACCAATAATGCTTAATACGTGGTCTCCTCTCAAGTGGGTCGTGTCCTGTGTACCTCTAAACTCAAGGCACCCCAAGTACAACTTAGATATCCATCCCTCGATCTATCTTAACCTAGTTATACTTAGCGTTGATCTAGATATTTAATTATGTCCCTCCATATATCTATCCAATCAAAGACTGCTTTCTAATTAATATAATCATTAATCTGTTAGATTTTATCATTAATCATATACAAACATAAAAGTAAATTATTAACAATAAATACTTGCCTTTATGAAATAATTATCCATAAATTCATAAGAGTATATTGACACATAAGTGCACACACTAACATGCAACTTGTATAGAAGTAGTTCATTTTGATAATATTAGAGTCAAAGGTGATATTGCTCACCCCAAGTGGCATAGTATCATCGGTTCCACGATAAGATACATGTAGGTAAATCACGGTAGACATTTTGTCATAGCACATATAATGACTCTTTGTATGGGGGAGATCAGACATCCAATATTCATTTTTGATAATATGTTCGTATAGTGGGAGTATGTATCTTCATGATTGATTGCAATTGATATATTTTTCTAATCGAGCTAATTATTATTTGTATATTTATTAAAATCTTTGAAGTGAAAATTCGTTCCTTCACAATAGTGCACAAAGTTTAAGAAAATATCGTTGAACTCTTTTTAGATCAAAACTAGGATTCATTTTCATGCTACAAATCTATCTTTGTTGTTAGCTATATAGATATCTGTGAGCATTTACATGCTTTGTTACAATAATTATAACAAAGATCACTTTGATCATATATTAATATAATTAATGAACTAGATTGTATACAGATGTTTTGTGAAGATAGAATTATTGAGCTCATAAAGTTGTTTATTGATATGCAACTATAAAATGATATATATGTGGAATAAGTAGGAGATCGTTGAAAAAAAAAAAAAAAGCAAAGCTACATGTATCCATTTTTTATTGTACATTATAGTTATCTATATATTTTGTTGCCCATTAAATTATTGGGTTGGTGTATATATTATATGAGTTTTAATGAATTGACGCCAAATTATTTTTTTTCTATTTATGAAGGGTAAAAGTAAAATATTTCATACAATTAAATAGGTTCATGTCTGGAGTCTAAATATATGTTGTATCTATTCACATCTTATTGGTAAATAATTTAAAAGTTCTTAATGTAAAATAAAATAGATGTGGAAGGTTGTCAATCCTAATTTTATGCATTTACATAGATTTAGTTACTCTTCTAATTAAATTTTATTAAATTTTTAATACAAGATCTAGTTGGTATAAATGATCTAATGTCGACGGAGGTATAGTGTAGCGTTGGATTTGTTTGTATGAGCTTTCTTCGTTGTTCCCCTTATTTACGGCCTATTAGTGGTATTTTTACATAAAATATAATGGAGATTATGAGAAAATTATAAAATGATTTGGTATTCTTTTTTCTTAAAAATATGTAAGAGTTTTCTTCTTCTTTTGTTTGGTCACGTTACTAAATAAATATTTTATATATTTGTTCTTTTTATTTTATATATTTAAATGTAAATTTAAACCAAATCAAGAATATAACTTATTATAAACTTAGTTCATGCCATAAATTTTGATAAATGTGCATTAATGCTTTAAATGCCCAATATTCAAGATTTGACTAAGAGAATAAAATCTAAATCATATCTGAGTAGCCAAGTTGTCTATAGTTAATGAAGACCTTGATTATTTTGACACACGACATAAAACCATACACATGCACGTAAGCAAATTAGTAGTGTAATACAAGTACTCACTAGAATAAAGGAAGAATGATGAAAGAGCATCCTTACAAGTTGATGTGTATTCTAGCTAGTTTCCTCAATCAAAATTTTAACATAGGCACTAGAACAAACACTCAAATCCAACAATTAATTATTGCCTTTCGTAATCTTGATGATACAATTGCAAACAATATTGTAAGTCATACACCGTTGCACATTTATCCTTGAATTACGTCTATATTTTCAATTATTTCATATATAGTATATTCAATAGCTATGACAATGTTTTATTATATTTAATTGGGTTAGTCAATTAATTAACATAAAAAAGTAGCCACACCTTACACACACACACACATAATGTATTTTGATAAAGTTTGTTTTAATCTAAACGTAATGAGTTTTGATTCTCTAATTCATTTATTAATTTTATCTCTAGTTTAGTTTAGGTCATATGTGCAAAAATATACATGAGTAATTGAGGTACAAGATATATGTTGAGAAAGGATCAAGTTGTACATTTTGCATACAATTATTATTGATCTTGACACTCACAATTCAAAAAGAGAACCGAGAGTACTGCATCAGCAATATTATTAATTATCCATTCATTTGGCTCTTTGTGATACATAATAGTTTTTTTTTGGTTAGTTGAGAACAACTTGAAGGAAGTCATTATCTTATTCAAAAATTTTGATTAAATAACTCAATTAACTAATCATGTTTCTCCTAATTGTTATATGCTTCTCTACGTGTAGTTGGGTGGAAAATTTACGTTTAGAGATGACAAAAAATATTAACATGTAACTATGTGGGCTAACTAATTCATTTAGTTTAATTTATCCACAAGTCATCAAAAATTGAATATTTATGTTAACAACACACACCAATTATCATTAAGAAACTAAACTCTAATTAAGTAATTTAATATTTTATGCATGAAAGAGATTTAAGATATTGGATATGGCTTCAATGCGTAGATTTATTAACTTAGTTCATTAACATTAATGAACTGTTAATGATTCATTAACTCGGTTCATTAGTATTAATGAACTATTAATAATGAATGAGATTTAAGGTGGATGGTCTTTGCATGATGGGCTAAGTATATAAGAAGAGAAGGTAGATTCAATTAGGGCATGTTTTGATTTTGACTCTTCTTTGTACTTGGACTCTTCCCCATTACAATCAAGCTAAAGTTGTCGCCAAATCCTATAGAAGACTTTCATTGTATTGCAAGAATCAACTACGGTGACAAGTAAACTTCAATGACTCTTGCGATGGATTTAGGTTAGCCTTCGTATGCCATTAGAATCGATTTTAGGTTTTTCCTTAAGAATGGATGATAGCTAGATCCTATTATTGATGCATCATATGGTTAAATTTTGATGTATTACTATTACTTTCAATTGGTATCAGAGCTTAGGATTATCTTATTGTCAGTTTTTAAGGCGTAAGAATTATTTTCGATGATTTGGTAAATTTGTTTCTTCATTCAATTCCATTGTGGAGCTTCTAGTTGATGTATATATTCATCAAATATAGTATGGATGGGTTAGGTTTTAACTTAGAAATCATGTTTTTTGCATTATTCGAAAGAACACAAATGAGAGCGTGTTTTAGGGCTTTTCTGAGCTAAAAAATCACGTGCAAAAATCAAATTTTCACTTGTCGAGCACCAATCTATTGGTAAGCATGAATTTGGGCTTAGAATACTTCCAAATCTATTGGGCAGCTCGATTGGTGGTCACTAATCAATTGGCATAAGGACCAATCGATTGGAATGTCCAAAGTTGCACATAAAATGGACTAGAATCGATTGGGAAAATCGACTGGTTCACACTAATCGGTTGCCATAAGGACTAATCGATTGGTGAGCCTAGAACTACAAATAACAGGGTTCTAAATCGATTGCTATAAGGACTAATCTACTGTTAAACCCTGAGTCAAATACAGAAGGTCGCAAAATTGATTGGGAAGATCGACTGGTATTCACCAATCGATTGTCATAAGTACCAATTGATTGTTATTTGTTGGGTTGTCCACAGAAGATTTCTGAATCGATTGGTAAGATCGATTAGTGTTCACCAATCAATTGTTGTGAGGCGGCAATCAATTGGTGTGGTTGAACTCACAAATAGAAGTCTTCTAAATTGATTAGGGAACTCGATTGTTGTATGCCAATTGATTGTCATTAGTTGTGCCTGTTGGCGCTGGGAATTCCGTTCTGTGTGAATCTCCTGTACAAAAATTTATACAAGCACAGAACCTTTCCTAACAACCCGCATGCTAGATCAGACATGTGTTTGATCAATCAAGCAAGTTCTTGATTGATCAAAGCGCATCTTGATCGAAGCACAAGATCGCTGGCCTCTTGTG
>JBBMJZ010000027.1:12272594-12287165 GCA_037833815.1 Zingiber zerumbet
TTGGTGGTGTTCATTTTCAAGTCCGCCGAGGTGAAGTTGAAGTAGTCCTTATCGACGATGAAGACGTAGCTGCAGGGACTGAAGTCCGCCATGTCCCCGCTATGACTGTAACCGCTGAACCGGAAGCTGCTGTCGCTGAGGTTGGACGGGAAGCTGATCTGGCAACACCCTATGCCTGCGCAGACGCCATCGACGACGCTGCCGGCGTCCCTGCAGTACGTAACGCAGCCGGTGTAGTATCGATAGGAATAGGATCCGTTCACATCGGCCTGGCTTTGGATATGTCCTTCGGTGTTGCATCCGATGACAGTGAGCTTGTTTCGGTCGGTGGCTATTCGGAAGACTCCAGCTCCGCCGATGTTGAAATCAATGTATGGATACAGGGAGCCGACGACGTAGTCCGATCGATTGTAGCACTGCCACGTTATCGGAACCTGTAATATTATAAAAAAGCCTATGATTTTTCTTCCCGATTTAGAACTTACGATGTAATTAAGAAGAAGAAGAAGAAGATCAGAATTGAAGAGTTGACTACGAGGACTCGAGCTTGGCTCTGCTCCGCTGAGATGTGGGTTACTTGGATCGTGGAATTGGCGGAGCCAAGGAAAGCTTTTGGGGAGGATGGATCGGAGCGGTCGCAGATGATGGCGAAGCCGTTTCTGTAGCAACCGGGCTCGATGCCGAAGGGAAAGGAGAGAGCAAGTTGGCCGCACGACTGCGAGCAACCTGGGCCTGGTAACGTTGTATTAATGCCCGCCGCCGCCGCCGCAACGGTACAGAACAGCAGGAGAAGGCGGATTGCTCTCTCTGTTGAGATTCCCATGCTTGTCGTCATTAACAAGCAAGGCCAAGTACTCCGCAAATAAAGGTGTAGCGCTGATAAGGGCATCCACAGTGCTATAATATTATAACATCCATTATCCCATCAAAAAATATGGAATCCACTGTCACATACTCATTATAACAACATCCTTCTTTCACTCACATCCCTTTTAACATTAATACTCATTATTTATGGGTTCCCACTCAATCAGTTGTGTGTAGGGCACCATATCCAGGATGACTCATGCTTTACCAATATTCGATTGGAAGCGGTTGATATGAACATCGAGGGGCATAATTCAGATGATTCATAGAATTTCCAAAACCTTAGAAATTTTGAAGATTTGTGGAGGAAATGACATATCGGGAAATTGATGTAAGTATTGATAATTTGGTGGAATTTGTAGATTTTGGGAAGATGAATATTCTTTGTTTGTAGAATTCAAGAAATTTGTAAAAAATGCCCTATTATTTTCATCCATTTCGGATAGAAAATAAGATGGTAGGAACTTGTAAAAATAGATGGGGAGAGAATTTAGAGAGTAGAATTGAAAGAGTAGTGAGTTGGAATGAAAATATGTGCGCACATGGGTGAATATTTATAGATGAAATTTCGAACTAGCCGTTAAAAAATAGCCGTTAAAAAACTAACCATTTTATTTAATTTTTAATTTTATAATTTACATTTAAAAAAAAAAATTTAAAAAAAATTATACACATGGGGTGGGCCAGGGCTGGCACACTCCATGCAAAGCTTGAATGCGTTCAAAACTTTGAACGCGTTCAAGCGAATGAACATTAACGCCGCATCTGCAACGCGGCATTAAATGCACAGTGTCGTTATAACGCGGCATTAACGCCGCGTTGCAGATGCTCTAAGAAGTTAAATACCAAAACTATAATCAACTAGAAAAAAAAACTAAGGCAATTAATGAGAGTAAATGATTTTGAGAGTCATTTCTTTAGGGTAATCCTTTTACAGTGTCAGATATAAATTAGATCTTCATAAATATAGAATAATTTATTAATACTAATTTTCCACTCATATAAATGACTATTTTAAATTTGTTCACTTATTTCTTTTACAACTTAATGGTGATTACAATATAGTAGTCCAACCCAAATCTAAAAAAGATTGCAAGATAAATTCTTTTGTAAGTGGCATGATATATCTTGCAACTGTGAAAGAAACTAGTCAAATTTCCAACACACTTAAAATTGCAAATCTTATCAATACTTAGAGAAGATAATTTATGTTTACTATAATATATGTTTAATTAAAAGTCATAATAAAAATTCCAATGATGGTCTATGTTTATTATAATCTACGTTACTTTGATATTAATTTCATTCAAAATGACGGTGATCTAGTGATTGATTAGTGGAGCATTGCTGCGATTGAAAATCCATTTATTTGATAAAATAGAAGATCAACCATAATCAACTCAACTCTTTGCCCTAAAAGATTAAGAAATGCAAAGTAGACGAGATGTTGGAGAGGGGTGATAAAGCAACTATTGACTAAGAATTTCTATTATCTGAATCTCAACAAGTACGTGTTGGTGCAGTTAGCACTAACGGTCTAACTCAAGTTTTGATGTTAAAAGGTTTTTTAAAATAATTTTTAAGATAATTTTTAAAATAATTTTTAAATTAGTTTTTAAATTAGTTTTTAAAAGAATTTTTAAAAGATTTTTAAAATAAATAAACTTGCAGTTGTTTATTCTTCCGCTGTGCACTCGACTCGAGTTTTTACGATATTTTTCTTTAATCGCTATTCACCTCCTCCCTCTAGCGAATTACTCGATCCAACAATACGTTCTCAAATATTTCAACCCTAAATATAACTAAAGGTCATAAGCAAGAGTAAAGGAAAAGATTCTGCAGTCCCTAATAAAGAGAAAAGAAAATCTATCAAATCTATTCTATAAGAACTAGCTAACAAGAGAAAGGGAAAATTGATAATTGGTCACAAATGACTCGATGTAATCGAAGAGCAAGAGCTCGATGGATGACAAAACATCATCACCTTTCGAAACATCATCACCTTCTAATAGTCATCCAATAAGAAGTTTGAAATCATGGTGACAACATCTACAATAGTACAACTACCAATGGAGGCAATGATAGTGGAGAAGCACAAAGCAGCAGTGAAACTTATCCTCCCAGACTTCATTATCTAAATTCTAAACATGTAAGCAAGGTTGCGCTCATACAACCCGAGATTATGATCAAATTATTAGACCTATTAAGAGTCAGTATCAATGAGCTTGATATAAGGGTAGCAAACCAAATGAAGCTCAAGATTATCGAACTATATTAATAAACACATGTAGAACATAGTACTACATATCATAGGAGGATTATTTATGGAGTTGCTCTCACAAGGATGCTAAGGAATCAAGGTCTCATCCGATGCACGACCCTCCTCTTGGTATCAGTAAGGTGGTGAAGATTCTTGTAATAATTTTGGAATATTGTTCTCAGATATTAATGGAAATAATTTCTTAATTGATATAAACTTGTATTTGAAAGTGAATAACTATTGAAATTGTGTCAACACATTGATGTAGTATGACGGTATTCTACTCAAAGACCTAAACACTGACACAAAGATACAATTCAAACCTTGCCACAGTGAAAATAATTTCAGTTCCAAAAAGTAGTATCAGAATTCCAGATTTTGAAGTTATAGTTAGTAAATTAGTCAATTAATTGCTAGAGATTAACTGATAGACTGGGTCTAAATTTTGCAATTCTACTTCTGCCGTTCTCTCTGAAACCCATAAAAGTAGAACATAGATTGACCAACAATGGAATCTTCCTTATCATTTTTTAAGTGTGTATGAACCCCAAAAAAATGATAAGACGGCAGACTAGAGAACAGAAAAAATTTGAAATCATCTTAATTCTTCAATAATGCCTTGGTCTTGCATGATTTCATGTTCTCGGATTTCCTGATTTCTTCAACTGAGAATTCTGTTGCAGAATTTAGCTATATTATATGATCCACTTCAGTAATTATAAAAAGACTAAGCAAATCAACAGTAGATACTCATTATAATCACATTAACCTAAGAAAAACAAAAAAATAATTGACTAAAAGTTATGATATGGTGAAAGTGTCATTAGCTGTCATAATTTGTTTCAATCATATTGACTAAAAAGGATAAAATAACTTGAGAAGAGCAGCAATACTTCCAAGAAAAAAAAGAACTTTTCAGGCAAAGATTTGAACGCCATTTGCAGAATGTCTCTCAAATGTTTTATCCTTCAGTAATAGTTAAGCCCAGAGAATGTGTTGCACATCAAATTCAACTATGTTGCAAGCATGGAGTCTAAATGCTATGTAGATAAGGATACAAAGTTTGGATGATAATCCTATGACAAAATAAGCCAGGGCAAAGTACATCAAGTAAAATCATTAGATCCAGTAATTTCAACCATTATAGGTCTCATACATATCAGTGAAGATGCAAGCATAGGAAAAACCTTTAAACGATGTTCACGGGTCTTTAATATCTTGGCAGCACCTAAGAGCATAGCTACATGTGCGTCATGCCCACAGGCATGCATTTTACCAGGGACCTTGCTTCTGTACTTCCATTCAACAGCTTCCTGGATTGAAACATATGGATAAAAGACAAGAGAATCAATTTGAAACTTTAATAGTTGTGCTTGTAAAGTACAACTATCAATGCAAAAAATAATAGCAATAATAAGAAAGAAAGAAAGAAAGTGAGAACATAGAATAGACAAGTCCTCCAAACCATACAAATATAACAAGAAACGACATATCGATTAAATGCTTTTGCATGTCATTTAAAATTCTACTCCGCATTATGTCCCTTTGTCTCCATGATACTCAAGTACAACAAATGCATTAAACTTTCTCCAATCTATCCGTTAAGTAAATGATAAACACTGTCCAACTAAAGGCTAGATTTCCAATTTAGCTTTGGCTGTTGCAGTTACAGAAAAAACTCTAACCAATATTGTACATCATATATGTGTCTGTAAGATTGCATTTGTAGAAGGTTAGACTAGTTAGGAATGCACTGTCTACATCAGAACTCAATGGTCCTTTCTAAGCCTCCTTGCATCAGAAAAACCAAGGTTTTCTTTGGAAAATAAAAAGGAAAATGACTCTTGGTTGCCTGAAATATACAATCAGAGCAACAAAAGGGGACCATGGAAATTGAAAATACACAACTGATAAATAGGCATCGGAAACATTTAGACAAACACCATCCTAGTGACATCACAATATCTCCAGCTCAAAAGCATGTTTGGCTCTGCATCTTCTAAACCAGACTAAATGTTAGAAGAATGTCATCTATGATATAAACGATTTCCTAAGACCTGAAGCACCGGGATAATTTTGAATTTTTAAGTCGGAAATTCCATTCTTTTGACTTGAGCAATTCATCAGATAGGGGAAGCCTCTTCAACCTGAATGGGCAAAGCATCCATATCCGCACGAAGGGCAACGAATGGTGGCCCACCAGTGCCGATGCTCGCTACTACGCCAGTCCCAGCGAACGGAAACCGGTAATCCACCCCCATGGCATCGAGCTCCGATCGGATGAGCCGGTTCGTCTCGACCTCCTCATAGGCTAGCTCCGGGTGCTGGTGAATCCTTCGCCTCACCGTCGTCATCCATTCCACCGTCTCCAGATGTCGAGCCATACCCAAAATCTCGGCCTTCCAATCCCCCTTCCCCTCTTCCCTCCAACCTCCCTTTCCGCCGATGCTCCTATTACCGCCACCTCCAAACCCATGGCCACAACCATCCATACACGCACCGCCAAAGATGACGTTTTTCGGGAAGTCAGAAGCGGAGCAGAGCGCAACCGATACCCACAACAGCGCCACCACCCCGCCGCCCATCACCGATCGAATACAAATCAAACAGGGAAAAAAAAAGCACAAGACTTATGCTTGGAAGTGGATACGAGAGCCACACTACAACAACGTCGTCATCTCTTCCTCATCCTCCCATTTGCTCCAGGCGAATAACCATCGCAATTATACACCCTGAGGTTGGGGCGAGGCGCGAGGGATGCATCGCGTGGGCCTCTGGCGGATTCTATCCGAATGGCAAAGCGAGTAGCGGGATGGGTACAGCAACGGCGCGTGATGGAAGGAGACGGAACGAGGCGGCGTCGCCACCCCCAAAATGCGAGGACCGAAAGAGACGGAATTCAATGCCCGAGAGACCAGCAAAGGACACAAACAGAACTGGAACGCCACCCTCGCATCCTTCACTTTCTCTCTCTTATTTTTAGCACCACGTGCTCAATTGGAATGACGATAGTGTCATTCCTCTGTCCGTTTCCACCCACCAATGGTTATTGGGCTCGTCTGACGGTATGTTGGAGGGTGTGCTGTGTGTGGACCACGGCGGGGCTTTTGTTCTTTGTCACGGTGATGTATGCATAGATAGTTAACTGAAAAAATTAAAAAGAACATCCTACATTATATAAATAATAATAAAAAAAAATATTTCACCTTTCCGTGCATCACGACAGATTACCTCCTCAATTTGATAGATATAAGCATAGTCTCAATTTTAATGAATTAATGAATAATTTTTTAAATAAACAGTTGATCCAGTATTAAATATATATCTTAAATATAAAATCAATAAAAATAGAAAAAATTATATAGAACTTCTAAAATTAAATTAAATGATGGAAGTTAAAAATATAAAATAAAATAAAATATATTTAAAAAAAAAAAGATAGGAGTATAAATAATAGGTAAAATATATAGTGACTCTATGATATGGGATAAAATGATATCAAAGTTAAAAATAGTAGTTAAGAGTATACTCGGTAAGTCAAAGAGATATGCACCACTAAATAAAGAATCTTGGTGGTAAAATGAGAAAGTACAAAAGAAAATGAAAGAAAAATGAATAGCTTATAAGAAATTATATATTTATAAGAATAATTTTTTTTTAAAAAAAATATACAATAGCCAAGAAAAAACTAAAAAGGTAATGAATAAAGTAAAAAATGAAACTTTTGAATGATTATATCAAAAATTAGATTAAAAAAAAGGAAAAACACATTTATAGAATAGCTAAAGTGAGAGAAAGGAAGACAAACAATCTTATCCAAATAAAATATATTAAAAATGAATATTAGGGTACTAGTAAATGATCGAGAAATAAAAAATAGTGGAAGAAGTATTTTTATCAACTTTTTAATGAATGTTTAAGTGACCAACTTAACTTAAGTAATTTAAGTAGGTCAAATAAGTATAGAAATTTATTTTTTTATCGTAAAATTTAAACTTCAGAAGTAAAATAAACATTAAATGGGATACACAATGAAAAAGTCGTTGGACTAGATGATATTCCAATAGAGATATGGAAATGCCTAGGGAAACAATGCATTAAATGACTTATAAAATTATTTAACATGATATTAAAAATGAAAAAAATGTCTGATCAATAGAGGATAAGAACTCTAGTTCCCTTATATAAGAATAAGTGAGACATACAAAATTATACAAACTATAGGGGTATTAAATTAATGAGTTATACCATGAAACTTTGGAAAAAAGTAATAGAAAAAAATTAAGGAAGGAGACCATGACGACCGAAAATTAATTTGGATTAATACTTGGAAAGTCGACAATAGAAATTATACATCTTCTTAGACAATTAATTAAAAAATATTGGAAGTAAAAATAAGATCTACACATGATATTCATTGATTTAGAAAAAGCTTATGATAGAGTCTCAAAAAAAATTATATAGAGAATTCTAGAAAAAAGAGGTGTTAGCATAACATATATTGAACTAATTAAGATATGCACGAGGATGTAATAACCAGAGTAAAAACTTCAGACGAAATAACAGAAATATTTTCAATAAATATAGGTTATATCAAAGATCTGTTGGTGTAGTTAGCACTAATAGTCAAACTCAGGTTTTCATGAATGACAAATGGATTAAAGTTTGGTGTTATGCTTATCTAATTTCTTTACCAAGTGTGCAAGAATCGACAGGTCTAAAACACCTAACATCAGGCTGAAGCTCAGTTAAATCTGAGGACCTAATAACTGACACAAAGTCCAAATAGGTCAAGATGTGATCCAATATCCAGCAGAGAGTCCAGTTGGATTTCCTAACTTGACAGTTGGCTGAAATCCAGTTGGGTTTGCGGACTTGACAACTGGCAGGAAGACTTGGTGGATCAAGAGGTAAGTCAAATGGTTGCAAATGGTAAGTAAAGGTAGTTCACTGGAGGAGAATGATCTAGTGAGGACGAATCCTAGTGGGACTATAGGCGTGATTCAGTTTAAAACCATTTCAGATGTCTAAGCTAAGACCATGACTAGATCCTGGTCTTGAGAAGATAAGATTTAATTAATAATCATCTTATTTTAATTGCACTAACTCTATTTTGTAGGTTATATTTTGTTTTATGGATTAACACTTTGTTGCAGGGTTAAGTGCAAAAATCAGTCTCAGATGAACAGTGTCTTAGACTCCTCAAAACTACGAGGAGGTACCTTGGAGCTGTGCGAAGGCGCCCTGGATAGGTTGGAGGTGCCCTAGAAGAGATAAAGTTTATGGGTAAACTTTTATGGCACGGAGGTACTATAGAGCACATTGGAGATGCCTCGAAGGTGTGTGGCGGCGCCTCAGAGCGCTTGGAGATGCCCTTGCACAGATAGAAAATCATAGGCATCAGAGCTGATAGAACCCGAAGATTTCGAGATCGATTTTGAGGCTGGAGGTGCCTCAGGTAGGGATGGAGGCACGCATGGCACTCCATAAAATTCTTGTTTGGCCAACACTTGAATATGAAATTTCACT
Source organism: Zingiber zerumbet (assembly GCA_037833815.1). Taxonomy (NCBI): domain Eukaryota; kingdom Viridiplantae; phylum Streptophyta; class Magnoliopsida; order Zingiberales; family Zingiberaceae; genus Zingiber; species Zingiber zerumbet. Next base: position 12,281,251 of record JBBMJZ010000027.1, read on the forward strand.
CGAGCTCAAATGTTCATTCTGCAACTTTGTTCTCACGTTCTGGTTGTACTAATGCCCTACTATGCCCGACTGCTACTGGAGGACTAACACCAACACATGGCCACATCCAAACCTTCATATTTTGTGTTGGTAATGAATTTACTGTTATTTTTTTTTATTATACCTGTTTAAAGGAAGTGTAGTTTATTACACTATCCGATATTCTTTTTGCACTCAATTACTCTACTGGGAGTTTACCGATAGAGAATTTAGTGGACTACCCATCGATAAGTCCGAGGGACCTGAGTCTTAGAGTAGGAGTCGCCGAAAACTCTGAATCAAATAACCAACCTCATTTTGTTTGTTCTCGTATTTTGTTTTCTCTTATTCTGACATGCACTCATTTTAAAAATCGAAAAAGATAAGTTTTAAAGTACACGTGATTCACCCCCTCTCACGTGACCAATGGTCATGTTGGTGCAGTATGCACTAATAGTCTAACTCAGGTTTTGATTAATGACAAGTGTGCTAAGTTAGGTATTTTTATGATATGATTACTTTACCAAGTGTGCAGGAATTAATGGTCTGAAGGACCGGACACCAAGCAGAAATCCAACTAGATTTGCGAGACCGGATAGTTGCTGCGAAGTCCAGATAAGTCAACAAACCGACTGGATATCTAATAGGAATACCGATTAGATCCGCGGGACCAGACAATCGATAGAAGTCTAGTTGGGTCTGCGGACCGAACAGCTGGCATGAAGACCTGGTGGGTCAAGAGGCTAGTCAACCAACAGTAAATTGCTAAGTAAAGGTAAGTCACTGGAGGAGAGTGACTAAGTGAGGACACGCCCCGATTGAGGGACAGTAGATGTTAATCTAGGTTAGGTCCATTTTGGATCCCTAATTTGAGACCTTTATTAGTTCTTGGTCCTATGAGGATAGGAGCTAATTACTACTTCTTATTATCACTGTGCTAACTTTGTTTTGCAGGTTAGATGTTTCAGATTTGGACTAACACAATTTATAGGGCAAAAGGAGCAAAAAGTCTTTGGATGAACAGTACCCGAAGGCACCTTCAAGCATTGGAAGGTGTCTTCGCACTGTTCATGGAAGACGCCTTCAATAGCTTGAAGGTGCCTTCCAAGGGATAAATTTTGGATCTCGTCGCAGATAAGGCACAGCGAAGTCAGGATTAAATTTACCACGTTGAAGGCGCCTTCAATGGCTATGGAAGGCGTCTTCCATGCCCTTTATAAGGCAGTCTCGACCATACAACAACCAACAACTACTATACGAGCTATTACGCGCCTATTTGAGGTTCTGACTGCTCCGACTTCTGCGACTTTGCTGCGCTTAACAACTGCTCCGAGAACTTCCGATCGCGGCCAGCAGATCGACACCAACACTCATGCGCTCTCACTTCAATCCCTACGTGTCGGTAACAAAGTCTTTTTTTCTGTACTTAATTTCTATAAATGGAAAGTGTAGTCTGTTACACTTTTCTGATCTTTTTGTACTCAATCTCCTTTTTCGGAGGTACTAGAAGAGGGTTTTTAGTGGATTACCCATCAATAGGTCCGCGGGACCTAGGTCTTGGAGTAAGAGTCGTCGAAGGCTCCAAACCGAGTAAACCACTTATATTCGTATTGCTTTTCATTTGTCTATTCTCTTATTCCACTGCATTCGTACTTTGATTTGAAAACCAAAAAGAACAAGATTTTCAAAACCATAAGATTCACCCCCCTTCCACGTGTGACTCGATCTAACGTGTCCTCCAGGATTAGCTTTAAGTAGGGGTGTAAATGAACCAAACAACTTATGAGCTATTCGAAACTCGATTCGATAAAAGCTCATTTGAGCTCGTTTAATAGGACTCGTTAAGATAAATAAATCAAGCCCAAGCTTCACAATACTCGGCTCGTTAGCTCATGAACATGTTCGTTAGTAAGCTCATGAATCAACTTTTAAATGAAAAAAATAATAATTTTGATATTGAATATAGATTTTATACTCTACTTATGAAAAATATAGATAAATATATTAAATTTACTTATTATAATAAAATTATAAATTTTAATAAAAATATTATAGTTTTCTCTAAATATATAATTTAATTTTTAATGAATATTTAAATTTATAATTTATATTTATTAAGTTTATTTAGACTCAATAAAAACTCGAATAAGCTCGTGAGCCATAAATATATTTGTTAAATAAAACTCGAGCTCAGCTCGATTATCAACGAGCCAAACTTAAACATTTAAGAGTTCGACTCGGCTCGGCTCGGCTCGATTACACCCCTAGATCTAATTCCATATCTTTTTACACTAATTATGGACGAACTCACTGCGTACATTCAAGACACAGAACCATGGTGCATATTGTTTACAGATGATATTATTTTGATAGATGAAACATGTGAAGGAGTAAATGCTAAAAAAGAATCTTGGCGGTAAATACTAGAAGGGAAGGACTTTAAGTTTAGTAGAATAAAGATACAATATATGGAATTTAAGTTTAGAAATAATAGATGTAATGAAACAATTGTTAAGATAGGAGATGACGAATTACCAAGAACTGAGAGCTTTAAATATTTAGGATCATTTTTGTAGAACGATGGAGGGATTGAGAGATATGTCTTACATAGAATATAAGCAGGATGGTTAAGATAGAAGAGGGTGTTGGGTGTTTTATGCGATCATAAAGTACCTCTAAAACTTAAAGGAAAGTTCTATCAGTTAAACTAGCTATGTTATTTGAAGCTGAATGTTGGGCTATGACTTGAGCACATGAACAAAAAAATGAGAGTTACATAGATGAGGATGTTAAGGTGGATATGTGTATATAGAGGATGGATAGAATAAGAAATGAGAACATTGGAGAGAAAGTCGGAGTTGCATCTATTGAGGGAAAACTCCGAGAGACGTGTTTAAGATTGTACGAGCATATACTTAGACGACCATTAAATGCTCCAATTAGGTAATGTGAAACTATGACAAATGCATATATTAATGAAAAAGAGGAAGACCAAAAAAGTCTTTGTTAGCAATAATAAAATAAGATAAAATTTACTCAATGACATAAAAAGATCTATATAGCAGACCACCTAGTAGGATAAAACTTGGTTGTTGTTGTTGTAGTAGACGATTAACCCAAGAATGCTGAGTTAATGGGTTGTCAGCTACGATTGCTTCTAGATATCTTGGTGGCTAGTAAAAAATTTTCATGGGACCAGATCGGCCACCCCAGAATTAATCAACGTAAATTGGATATCTGGTGTCAACTAAAAATACAAAATAAATTAAAAAAACATTCTCTTACTGCCAAGCTACAATGGTAAACCACTTACACAATTAATCAGGTGTCCACAAGTCAATTCCTAACTACGATGCACTATGAAATTAATTCCCTCCAATGGAAAAACAACCCTAGAATGTTGGTTGTGAAGCGACAAGCCATTCACACTTCTGAATTTACCATAATGGTCCATGGTAGGGGTGTAATCGAACTGAGCCTAGCCAAATAGTAAGAGCTTCGAGCTAGATCGAGCTACTAGTATGCAATCAACTGAGTAGCTATTTTATCTTTGATTTCCTCTATAAGATCGAGTTCCATTAAGCATCAATCAGATTTTCTTCATCATACAACTGCCTCCAATCGGACTCTATGCCAACCTCCACCAGGATAACTGCTTCTCCGCCATACACCAAATGAAAATGGGTTACACCCGTAGCCTCTCGGGGTGTAGTGCGGTAAGCCCACAACACATTGGATAATTCATCAACCTAACTCCATCCAAGATGATCAAGTCTGGTTTTAAACCCTCTAATAATTTTCCTATTAGTGACCTCTGCCTGGCCATTGTTTTAAGGATAAGTTACTGAAGTAAAAGATTACAAAATGCCATAAGTTGAACACCACTTCTGGCTCTTTCTTCCTTGGAACTATCTTCTATTATCAAAGACAAGCTTATAAAGAATACCGAACCGACATATGATATTTGCCACAAGAACTTGATGATCATCTGCTTAGTTATTTTGGTGAGCGGCTTAGGTTCCATCCATTTGGAGAAATAATCCACAGCTATAAGGAGAAACTTTCTCTGAGTGGGTGTCATTAGAAAATGCCCAACAATATTCATGCCCCATTGGTCTAACGAGCATGAGACAATTGAGACCTTCAGTAATTTCACGGAGGCAGACTATAATGCGACTCGAGATTCAAAAAACTGGACCGACGGATCTAAGGTGCTGGCAGTGGGGCCTACTGTTGAGGAGTGCTAGATTGATGTCGGGCCGAGGAAATGGGTCGACCAAGGAGGTGACCACTGGAGTGCTGACAAACTCAAGAAGTGGCAACCATCGGAGAAACAAGGGAGGTGGCCCATGCAATGGTGGCATGCACCCGTGCGGCTAGTGAAGGCGACAAGAGAGGAGGTAAAGTGGCAACATCCACGTGGAGAGGGAGGCGGCTGCTGAGGCGATGGTCGCTGGCGTCGTCGGTGGTACACACGAATGGGAGAGGAAGTAGTGGCGTCGGAGGAGGAGAGGTGGCTGCGGCATCGCGAGAGGAAGCAGCGGTGGCGTTTGAGATGGGGGTTGCGTGGGTGAAGAGAAAGGATTACCGGAGGCGTCTGCCGGTGAGAGGAGAGGGAGAGAGGAGAAGGAGGCTAGCCCGTGCATCCTCCCTCGGCGGCGGTGCAGAAAACCCGAAGTCGTGGCAGTGACATGCGCCCATGCGGTGACGGTAACGCATGAGGTGGAGAGATGGGAGGAGGTGGTGACTGGAGGAAGAAAAGGAGGGGAGCAATCGGCGGCTGAGGTGTTGTTGGCTGTGTTGGCGGTGTCTCCGACTAATGAGGCTGCAGGGAGAGAGGAAGACCGAAGGTGGGAGAAGGAGACGGCATCCTCCTCCCCTTAACGACGGTGTGGTCGTTGGCGGCGAGGACCTTCGCCAAGGCGACGCCGATTGGAGGTGGTCGCGTGCCCCCCTCCTCTCCCCCCTGGTGGCGGTAGAAAAAACCACGAAGAAAAAGTCCTCCCCGTTGTGTGTACAGTGCTCCCCTCAAAAGCCCTAGTTAGCAATTGACCAAAATGCCCATTCTTTTCTCCTAATTTCTTCTCTTCCCCTAAACCATCTCCATATCACAAGTCTTCCCTTCAAGTCTAGTCAAAGGAGGCGCAAGTCCGACTGACTAGACCAAGCCCAACATAAAACAACATCGCTACTAAATGCAGAATCAAATCATTGGGCTCGTTTATCATGCCGAATGAATAGCTGTGGCGATGTCGAGCAAATGACTAAAATAGTATCAAGCGAGCGACAAGAAATAGTGCGGAACGCATGCCAAGCAAGCGATCAATCAGATGCTCAGGGAGACCGAGTGATATCAAGAAGGCGCTTGAGCGATGTTGAGCAGAGTGATCGGGCGATTATGTAAATGCCAAGTAAAAATAGATGCCGACTAGGTAGCGAATGCGGGGTAGAGTGACGAGTAAACGACGAGTACCAAATAGAACGACAATTGAGACAAGAACGATAAGTGCTGGGCAGAGCGACGAATGAGGAGTGAGCGATAAGTGAGATGAATATCGACCAGGCGATGAGTGTCGAATAGAGCGACAATTGAGACCAGCACCTGATCAAGGAGAGAACCCGGTCGACTGGTCATTGTGTCCGACCGAGAGGTCATTGGCCAAAAGAGTCCTGCTCGCTTATAACTCGCTCTCGATTGAGAGTCTGTAAAACCGACCCAAAACTTAATCGAATATCTAAATGGTACCCTATAGATGCCAAGTGGATGAAAAGACGTTAACCATTCATATAAATGGAACAAAGTGAAAGACCCAGTAGTGCCAAGTTGGAGATCGAAAAATGTTGATTGGGCAATAGGGCGAGCGATGTCAAGCGCACGACCGAGAAAATGTCGTCCA
>JBBMJZ010000027.1:12294179-12310560 GCA_037833815.1 Zingiber zerumbet
AAACAGCTTAATGCGAGGATAAAGAATCATAACAACCTGTCAGAGTAATATCTATATGTAAGAGAATATTCTTCTGAAACCTTCTTCAGTGATTATTGTGTCTCACATCAGTCGACCACTTATAATAGCATATTTCTTCAACGACTTTGGTAACGACATAAACTATAAATGACAAAAGAGATATACATATAGGTAAATAAAAATTGCTCGGATAATTATTGTACATTGCCTAAGTTGTAATATTTCTTGATACGGGTTATGAGGAGTGACCCCCTTTTTATAGGAAAAAAGGAAGGAAAACCGATCAAGTGACAGTGCTCGTATATGGTCGGCATGTGAAGGCCGATTGAGGGAAATAGACTGGTCGAGTATCCAAGTTCAGCAGGCCGAGACAGGCCGAGCAAGAACAGCCGGTCGAACAAAAGAAGCACTTAGTCCCACAGCAAACAGGGCATGGTAAGCTCGGCATATGGAGATCGACCTGGCGAAAGCGATCGACCGAGTGATTAAGTTCGACAGGCTGAAACAGGCCAAGCCAAAATAGCCGGTCGAGTATGAGAGCAATTAGCATCACGTCAGACAGAACATAGTAAGTTCTGTGTGTGAAGACCGACCGATTGAAAGAGACCAACCGAGTGATTAAGTTCGGCAAACTAAAGCAGGCCGAGCCAAAATAGTTGGTCGAGTATGAGAGCACTTAGCATCACGTCAGACAGGACATAGTAAGCTCGACGTGTGAAGACCGACCTAGCGAAAGAGATCGACCGAGTGAAAGAGACCGACCGAGTGTTCAGGCTCGGTGGGCCGAGACGGGCCGAGCAGGAACAACCGGTCGAATAGAAGAAGCATTTAGCCTCACCTCAGATAAGACATGGTCCACTCGGCATGTAAGGATTGACCGAGCAAAATAGGTCTACCGAACCTTATACCACTTGATTTCTCATAACTTCTGACACCTAATTCATATCGAAATACTATGTGATTTGGCGGGAAATATATTCCCGAAGCTTCTATAGGCATACTAAACGACAAAGGAGGTATATCTGGGGTATTAAAAAGATTCCCCTAACTATTTCTATACCAGTGATGCTTACGTCATCTCATAACAAACTCTAATGAATCGAGGTCCACTTCATGACTATGGAGGTCAAATGAAGTGGTATAAAAAGGAGAATCCTCTCCATTGGCTAGGTATGCTCTCACTTCTACGCAACCCAAACCCTAACTAAGATTCCTGTTCCATTGCCTTCTCTTTCTTCTCGCCGGAAAACTAATTGGAGCGTCGGAGGGCCTAGCCAGGGACTCCCACCCCGGTCTTAGGTCACTAACGCTTTGTTGGTTGGTCTGGTGGTGTGCAGGGAGCAGGGCTACTCGTCGGAGTTTTAGATCGGTGGTCTATCCTTTATTATCGTCTTCTTCGGACATCCTCTTCATATCTGCTTTGGTTTTCTCAGATCTAAAAGAGTTCGCTTATTGGGGTTTCCACATTGGGTTTCTGGACAGAGCACGTTGCTGTGTTGGGGTTTTTTCCGTTCATCTCCTCTCGGATCATAGCCATCATTCGCCGCCCTAGCTCTCCGTCTCGTCGATCTCAGATAGGATCATTTCTATTACCCAACAACTTCTGACATCTTTAGTTACCTTATGATTGCGAAAGTTACGTGAGGTGGTATATAAAGGAGGGTCATCTCCGTTGGAAAGATATGTTCTCTGAACAACTAGAGCTTACTCTCATGCGCACGTTTTTACTGTTCTTCATTCACTCTGCTGGAATTGTACTAATTTGAGCATCAGAGAGCCTTCACCAGGGACTCCCTCCGATTTTTGGACACTGATATTTTGTTGGTCCGTTTAAGTGTGCGTAGAATCAAAAGAAAACTTTTTCTATAGAGTAAAAAAGTCTTTTCCCAGTCAACAACTGAACCACCATACTTAACATACTATTTTTATAGTTTTTAGATAGTATCACCACTCAAATAAAGGGGGAGTTATCGTTTAGGTGCAAGTGAAAGAACACTTGTAGATAGAGCTGAGACAAGAAAAGCCAACTATGTGGTTTTTTTAAGGATGTTTAATTTTAAAGAGAGATTAATGCTTCAGAAACTATTTATTTATTTTTTCGTGAAGGCCCTTCTCTCAGTCAATATTGAAGCAGAAGCCTATCTACATCATTGATTCAGATAGAACTGCATTTATTTTGAATATATGTAAACTGACAATCTCATACAGCAAATGCTACGGATTGACTCGTGTTACCAGCGCGAGACTTGCAGCAACCGTGTCATTCCCTGAGCTCTAACGCCGTCCCGTGCTTCCAACTAAGCTCGCAGGTATCCCCATCCACACCACCTCCGCAATCTATTTACCCCAATCTCCCTCTCCTCCTCTGCTCCCATCAAGGTGCGATTGAGGCTTGCAAGGCTTAAAATTTCATCCATCAGCAGGCAGCGATCGAGAGTAGAAGCGACCCGCACAATGTCGACGGAGCAGGAGCGGCGTGAGCTGGCGAGGCGGGGCGAGACTGTTGTCCCCGGCGGCACCGGCGGAAAGAGCCTCGAGGCCCAGGAGCACCTCGCCGAAGGTTTCATTTAGTCGATTAATTAGCACATTATATTCTATTATCAAATCGATACGTATGCGTGAGTGTGTAATTGATGTACAGAGCCGTGGAGGGCAGGCAAGGAAGGAGCAGCTGGGAACGGAGGGGTACCAAGAGCTGGGCCACAAGGGAGGGGAGACGAGGAGGGAGCAGATGGGGCACGAAGGCTACCAGGAGATGGGCCGTCAAGGTGGCCTATCCATCAAGGAGGAGTTTGGAGGCGAGCAGGCCGCCAAACTACCCAGGAAGGCATCCCCATCGACGAGTCCAAGTACAAAACTACCCAGTAGACGTATAGTCGATAGCAAGTAGTCTTAGACTAGCTACTTCCCGTTTTGTTTAGGTTCTGCAGCCTGTAGCTAGCTAGTCATGTAATGCTTAAGCTTCGTGGTCTTTTGTGCTTAGAGTTTGATGAAGTTATTACTAAGTTATGGTCCCTGTTGGTGTTGATTCTAAGCAACCGATCGGTTAGTTATCACAAATTGGAATCATACAAAGAAATGGCACGAAAGGATATGAAACAGAGGAGGACTAGCGGTCTTTCCAGGGGCTTGCCGCGATGCGGGTGTAGAGAAACTCGTTCCAGGTGTCTGGCAAGCCAGGCAGGCACCAGTGTACGCAGTCGGCGAAGCGAGCCGGGTCCGCCTGTTGATCCGCCGTCAGCAGCTTCCCCTGCCGCAGCGTGTGAACTGACGTGTGCGCGTCCTTGCGCAACTCCGACATCGCTGTTATCTTCACGAACGTCACCGGCACCTTCTTCCGCAGCCTCCCGATCACGTTCTCCGCCACTGAAAACAGCCGCCAGTCCGTCCCCACCTCGATCGGCTGCCATCCGGACCAGTTCGCCACCGGTTCCGTCTCCAGCGCGCACTTGATCCCCGTCGGATTGCCCCAGTCCTTGCTCCTGCGGTTGATTACGGACTCAATATAGACTGTGATGTTGAGCACATGTCGATGACTCAAATTAAATCGAATTGGCTTTTCTAGAGGAGGAGCTTTTGCCTTGAGCTCGAGCGCATGAGATTCCCCTCCGGACAGGAAAGTCCACGGGGGATATTATCGCGAGGTTTATGGTTTGGTTGTTCCATTTTGATTTTGGCATTTTTTAGCTGGGTCTTCTACGTCGAGAAAAGATTCTGACCTGATGTGGTTGGGAGACATGCTCATGAAAAACACCATGGTCCGATTCGGGTTCACGTTGCTCTGCACCCATTTGGCCCACGTGTTCAAGACTCTCCGGTACGCCAGCGGCCGCTCCACCTCGTCGTACTCAGTCGAACTTTCGTTGAACGATCCTCGTCTATTTTGATCAAAAATCGGAAGTTGGGTTCGTTAGTCCTGTTTATGTGCGTGTATAGTTCGGTTTTAGATTAGAATCCAATTAAATTACTCACAGGACTTTCACGGTGGGCGTGTTCATCCACCAGATGTAGGTATTGAAGACGAGATAGTCAACGTTTTTCCAGTTTTTGCCGTGCCTGTCGATGGATTTGGGCATGATGATTCGGTCCGGCAAACTGTGGATCTTGGGGTCGTCGGAGTTGGATTCGACAAGGAACGGCGCCCAGTAGAACTCTACGGTCGCATCGTATTCCTGCCCAATTAATTACTTATTTAGTTAAAAGATTGATCTAAAAAAGTAAGAACTCAGAGTTTGCTAAAACATGGATTACCTCGAGCCGCAGGACGCTAAACGATCCATGATTGGTGAGGTTCTTCCTATTCGAAGGCACGACAGATTGGACGAGGCAAACCATCGACTCCCATTGATTACGGCTCAGGGAATCGCCGACGAACATGAGCCGCTTTCCTCGCAGCCTCTCCAGCATCACCTCCGCATCGAATCTAATTAAATTTGCAATTAACCTAACTAATTAGGCATTAAGTAATAGACGCATCGTAATGCATTCGTGCTGCTTCGTGTCGAATTCAAACCTGGGCAAAGTGCAATCTTTGGGTTGCCACCGCCATTTCTGGAATCGGTCGTTCCGCCGGCCGTTCCTCATGCACGTCACTTGCTCCGTCAAAAACTGGCACTCCGCCTCTTTGTATATCGGGTAGTTTTCGTCGTCGTACACCCACTTGCCATCGAACAGGTCACAATTCTCCGGCACGTCCAGGATTATCCGCTGCCGCTCGGCCTTGTTCACCGCCTCTTTGATCTCCGTGGCCGGCGCCTTTGCTTCGCTCGAATTTTCTTTTCGCTCTTCTTTATCAATAATCGGCTCCTTTACTTCCCGCAGTTCTTCTTTACGTCCTTCTTCCTCCAGTGCCGGTGTTCCCTTTACTTCGCGTAAATCTTCTTTTCGGTCTTCGATGTCCATGGCCGGTATCTTTATGTCGTGGAATTCTTCATCCTTCGGCGCCTTTACTTCTCGAACTTCTCCTTTCTCTTCTTTTTTGGAAGAAGAATTGACGACGTCGACCACCGCCGCCCGGTCCTTCTCGGCCGATGCCTTTTCCTCTGCTTTCTCGATTAATTTAGTGCTCTCCTTCTCTTCCACTGCCTGCTTGGATTGTTGGTGCCCAATGTCATATCTTATGGGGAATTCAGTCTGAAAATAATCCCTGCTGCCAAAAGGATGCTCTCCAATCGATTTCACATCCTCGTTGTACATGAACGTGAACAAGAGCAGCACCAACGAGATTACAACGAAAACGGAGTACTTGCAGCTCTTCCGTCTACCGCCGCCGAATGATGACGAATGCCTCAAATCGATCTTATTCGCCGCGAGAAATGACAGTTTCCGACGAGCCATCATTTCGAGTCGACCTCTTCTCTTCTGACCTTGCTCAGAATAAAAATTCAAATATAACGACAGAGAGCAAAAAACAGAGGATAAGGGTGGGTGATGGCGTTGAGGGATTGGTTCAGCTGTTGCTGTCTCGTTTCCTATACTTTATACCTCACCACGAACGGGAAAATAAATAAATAAATAAAACAAATCAAAACAAAGGAGGATCAGCTTTATCTGCTGGAAGGGGGAAAAGATGCCAATGGTTATTTTTGTGCTTTGTCTAATTTATATCTTTTGTAGTAATTAAGGGTAGCTAGAAAGGTTACCAGAGTCTAACTCAACTCTTTCTTATCTGGTTATTGCATGAATTTGTAGGCCTCTCTCTCTCTATTATTAGTTTTTGTTGATGACTATCTATCTGTCAATAGTACATGCATTTGTGGATGTCTACCTTTGAGGTTTAGTTGTGGCCATTCCTCAATCACTAATTAAGTTGACATGTCGATCGCCATATATCAATATAATAAATAGCACGACAAAATCATCATCTGAAAACACAATTAGTAACTTATCTCCGATGGTTTGTTGAGGGCAGTTCAGTTGGTCGATGGATTGTTGAGTGATTGGAAGCATTATCTAATTGTGGCCACAAATTAATGCAAAAAATTGTCGTTGAATGGTGGTCCTTGAGAATAATTAGAGTTAAATACTTATAACTTTGTATCTGTTGTGCATAGATGGTTTATATTTTTAAGTATTCTTCAATGTACATCTATTTATATTTTATAATTATAATATATATTTATTATACTCTATTTAATTATTATGACATACATCCATCTTATTTTATTTAGAGATATGCTCTTTATATGTTTTAATAATTGGCAAGACGTTATTTGGAGTGAAAATAGAGTAAAAACACACATTGAAGCAAATTGTGAAAATCCAGTAACTTGGCTATGTCCATTGGCTCGATGGTGTATTCTCTCCTGTGGCAAAGCAGGGGCAGGCCGTGCCTCCCACCAGCGACCAACCAAGAGACGACCATGTGAAATCACACGGTCGTGCCCCTCTTCTAAAGCCGATTCAGGGTTTGGCCATTCCAGGCTTCTAAAGTAGAATCAAAGGTTGGTCGTACCAAAAGGCACGATCATGCCTCTCCGTCCGAGGCCACTCACACCCAGGTCATGCCAAAAGGCATGGATGTGGCGGAGAAAACAAAGGGATCATGCCCCTTACTATAAAGGGGATTTTCCCCCTTTTGACTGATTTTTGGCTTGGTACTCCTCTCCTTTCATTTGGGAAGGGTTCTCCCCCTTGGATGAACCCTAGGGCTTCCATATTCGTCGAACTGAACAATCCATCCACCTCCGGGTCAAGGATTGCAAGCAAGAAGACCAACGACACATTGATAAGTTTTCTTCTCTCTTTATCTAATTTATTGAGTTGTAGATTTCTTAATTTCTTATCTCTTGTTTGTAAATCTTTCTCAATAGATTAGATTTTCCTATTTCTAGGATGTAGGGAGTATTTGTGATGTTTTGATTGATGTATGAACTATGTATATGTCATTTACTTGTTCAATAAAGTATTTATGTCATGTTCTATATATGTTGCTCCTTGTATGTGTTTGATGAAATGTATGAATGGTGTAAACATATAGATATATATTGATTATTCACCCCGTAGAGGGGATACTCTAGATCGTATTACCTGGGAACCCTAGTGATTAGGTATCCCTTTAACCAGATATCTAGAGTATCGCCTTGAAAGGGAGAACAATTCTTCATTAGGAAGCATCTGATTAGGCTTAATGAGTTATCTCTAATCCTATGTTAATAAGTGTCCTATGTAATCTAACAATTGTATGACTGGGGGCCCTAGTGACAAGGGTATCCCTTTAACCGAACTTGCTAGGTTTGCTCTTCTACTTAGTGGCATCAGATACCAATAAGGGTAGCATTCCGACATGATCGTTGCAGGGTAGTGTCAGTATTTAGTTAGACTTCCTACATGTGTATAAGGATGAAGGTAAGAAGATGAACAATGCATAGGGACATTAACTAGTATCATAGTAAAACTGAAATCCTAAAATCGTTTCCCAAACCATTTCTCACATCATCTTAAGCTCAACCCCTCTTAAGATCAATTCTCTTCTCTCTCCTATTCTCTCAACTCTCTCCCTCTCTCATTCTCTCTTACATTCAAGCTTTTCTCGACTTTCGACTGTCTATATAACTAACCATATGAATTCAATTAGTATTTAATCAACATTCTTTATAGGATTGATATTTTATTACTTGATGACAACTATACACTTGCAGATTGTACAACTATTTTTTGGCTCCATTGCAAAGGACTGTTTTGATTAACATTGGTTGATTAATATTTGAGTTACTCTAAATATTTTTCTTTCTTTTACTTTTTACATTTTATTTCTTATCTTTAATTCTATATTTATTTTTTTAAAAAAATTAATATAAAAAATTAGTTGAGTGTCTTGATTATTTTAGATCTTCTATATCCATATATAATTTTACGACTACTTCTTGTATCTTGTGATTTTATTGCTATTATTTCAGGTGAGACTAGAAATTTCTTAAGCCATGGATACTTATTCTTGGCAACCTGGAGTGTCCAATGCAACATATAATTTAGATGATGGGCAAAATGAGAACATCTACTAAGTTTGTAGTAGTACATCTCATCCAACTATTATATGCCACTTCTTTCAAAAAACTGTTAGCTCTTTCATCGAACTCCAATACTTATTCCAACCTCAACATCAAGACATATATGATTCAGTTCCTTATACTTCTATCTATGACTGGGGAGATCATCGAACTCAAAATTTTCAACCTCAACACACTTTTAAGCAATATGAGCAGTTACAACCGTAGCAACATAACCCTGACTCATCTCCACACTACAATCAAGATTGGATGAATCATCATAATTTTGATTATAACTGCATACAAAGTGTTGAACAATCTTCTTAAATAAATCAGAGTCCATCAGAATTTCAAGATGATTTACTATTAGGTAAACCACATCAGTTGCAACTTGATGAGCTGACTGATTGAGAGAACTCCCAAGACTCAGATACTCCCACTCTCAGTCAGACAAAGACCAAATTTCAAAATTTAGAAGAGCTCCTGGTGCAACAAGGGATCTTGTTTCTCTGATCCCTACAGCAAGTTGATGCGTCAAGTCCAAGTTCGGAGTCTCGGCTATATGATGTTTTGGAGGGGATGGATTGTGAAGTTGATGACATTACTTTTTATGATTCTACAGCTTCACGGAACTCCTCTACTTATTTGCATGGCGAAAATATATCTAACAATTCTCCGGATATTGAAAAGACTTTTGATGAATGTTTAACCAACCTTGATACATGCTTGATTAATGATGGAACTATAGATGAGGTAGATGTTGATATTAGTATACAACCCTCCGAGTGGGAAGTCGTGGATAGTTGGAGACCCCAGAACTAGACACTCCCACTTTTGCCTATATCTACTTTTCTTCAGAGTAATACCTCAACATCAACTGTATTCACCGTGCTCTTTCCCTGGATACTTCAGTTGAACCTTCTCCGATATCCAGAGAGAATCTTTAAGGAGAAAAAGGAGAGAACAATTTCTCACGATATGTACCTCATAATGAAAGCTACCTCTGCATTTTGGGTCATTAGCCAGAAAGTCCTGAGGTATTTCACTCCGGCAAGATTACGATTTAAGTGAATCAAATAAAGGGTCGAGCTAATGATCTAAAATAAACACTTCTTGGGAGGTAACCCAAGTTCTTCCTTGTCTTCATTTATGTTTTTAGTTTTCTATAGTTTCTTTTCTTTCTTCATAATAACCCTAACCCCTCTACCTAGTTTTCCTTGTACACTTTCTTTTTGTAGCATTCAAAATTGTGGAGGAGTACAAATATCTTCAGAACATGACTGCCCCAATCAATTGGAGCTTATCACTTGGTAATTTCTCTAACTTTAAATTTTCTCTATTTTTTATTTCTAGTTTTCATTGGGATAATGAAAATTTTAAGTCTGAGGAGATGTGTTGAGTTTAGTTTAGTTTTTTCATATTTCTTTTTGTATAATAAATTTTTTCTAGTAGTATCATACATCATATCATGATTATTTGCCCTTAATGTAAAATACTAGCACACTTGTTCTATATTTCATGTGGTTCTTTTTGTGACCTATGGTGCTAGTATGTTAGTGATCTATCTTTTTCAATCCATGATAACATGATGTAAGTAATGTTTTTACTGTAAGAGTTTAAGTATTTACCTTATTTTAGGATTTCTTTACACTTTGCCTAGTTTTGATAGCAGATAACTTTAAAAATAGTTATGATTCATAGAACTTAATTAGTACTAGTGTTTCCATGATGATTTTTCAAATTATATTTTGATTATTGAATGAGGTTCGAATCATGTCAACTAGTTTAGAAAAATCAAAATATCTCTATATTTGTATTCAAGTGTTGCACCCTACAATCACTTAAAGAAAAAATGGAAATGAAAAAAATAAATAAATAAGGGATATAAAAAAATAGTTATTGTAAGCGGAAACTAGTGAATTACCTCTTTGAGACCAAGTTAGGTTATTGGGGAAATAACTATTATGTTTCTCTTGATATTGAGCACGCATTTGAGACATTAGGTAGATTGAAGATGAACCATGCGTATGACAGATAAGTGTTTATCGTTTGAAGCATAAGGAACATGATCCTATGATGACTTGACTAGGCTTAGGGATTGAAACTTGAAAAATTTAGGCCACTATTAAACTAAGTATGGAGAACTATTACTTAGGTTGTAATCAAACTATTTTTGTATTTTGCTCACCAATGAAATCATTTAATAGGATTAAATTGATTCACTTATATGAGTCTAGATGTAGTTTTTGCTTGAGGACAAGCAAAAGTTTAAGTCTGGGGGTGTGATATGCATAGGTTATTTATGTTTTTAGACATTCTTTAACGCACATCTACTTGTATTTCATAAATATAATTTACGTTTATTGTATTCTATTTAATTATTATGTCATACTTCCATCCTATTTTATTCAGAGATCTACTCTTTATATGTTGTAATTGACAGGATGTCATTTGGAGTGAAAATGGACCAAAGACACACATTAAAGCAAATTGTAAAAATCTAGTAACTTGGTTGTGCCTCTAGCACGATCGTGTGCTCTCTCCCATGGCAAAGTAGGGGCAGGTCGTGCCTCCCACCAACGGCAAACCAAGGGATGGTCATGTCCCTCTTCTAGAGTCGATTCAAGGTTTGGTCATGCTAAATGGCACGATCGTGCCAAATGACACGATCGTGCCAGGCTTCTAGAGTAGGATCAGAGGCTGAGCATGCCAAAAAGCATACCTATGCCTCTCCTTCCAAGGCATTCACACCCAGGCCATGCCAAAAGGCATGGCCATGGAGGAGAAAGGGGGTTGTGCCCCTGTGCTATAAAGGGGATTTTTTTCCCTTTTGATTGATCTTTGGCTTGGGGCTCCTCCCCTTTTCTTAGAGAAGGGTTCCCCCCATGGGGGAACTCTAGGGGTTCCATCTTCGTTGAATCGAATGATCCATCTGTTGGGTTATGCCCGATGTGGGTACATGGTAGAACACGTTTCGTAAACATGCACAGTGAAAAATAAATAATAATAATTCCTAATTATTACATCACACGCCACATGTATACAAGGATACAACATGCTAAACATGATCGTATAATTAAAATTTTATGAAAAGTAAATTTATGCTAGACATGCCTTACGAATGATCTGTAAGGAGAAGAGCATCAACCATAGTGACATTGTCGAACTTTGCCTTTATTCGTATCCACGCCAAGCTCCTCAAGACAACTCCTTGAGTATAAGCCTCTCCTTCAGAAATTACTAGCCATGAGCAAAGAAGAGAGATCAAGAGGAAGAAGAAGAGAAGTACACAAGGGAGAGTTTTTCTCCCTTGTGGTGGTCACGACAACAAGAGGGAGCAAAAGGAGAGGGAGATGAGGATTAAGTTTCCAAAAGCCAATCAACCAAATAATGAAACTTGTATCTAATTCTCTCCTAATTACATCTATATATAATCCTCTTTAATGAGTTGGATTAGAAATCCCAAATCCAATCCATTATCCTTTAATCAAAAATTATCCCATTAACACTTTGGTTTGGTTCACAACTAAACCAAGTTAGTTTATGACTAATTCATGATTAAACCAAATATAGTTCAACTTCACTATAAGAGATGTAGCTCATATACCAATCATTTCAGGTCCATACCTTAATGAGGTGCTTGCTTAAGATGTTAAAGTATAAGTATTCATGACCAAGATGACCTGTATACCTCAATTTGAAGGAAACTTGCACTCGAGTTGCAGTAAGAGTTTCACAAACATATCCATATATATAGATAATCATATGAAATTTTACAGCGAGTCACTCTAATGAACTAGTTATTATAACTTGCTCGACTAAACTAATGCTCCGGTCGTCCCAACAGTCCTCTGCTCTATAATGAGCACGCTCATGATCTTGGATGTATGGGCGTTTTGCTTGGACCGGCCCCTTGCTGGTCGGAAGCTTTAAGCCCAATCGGCCACTACAGTAGAGCTTCGCTTGACCCCCTTTTAGTGAGCACGTTGGTCCTCTAGCATTGACTTTCTTGACTTAGACCTCCACGTCGGCTGCTATCTCCATCCTTTGACCCACACTTAGTGGACCTCTCTTTATCACCTCATCAACTAGCATCCACGTTTAACTTTCGACATCCCAATGTCTCTAGCAGTGAGAAAATAGCTGCTTGGTGAACCAAGAAGTATAACCCATGCTAGTCTTACAGGATTGATGATGCCTGAATACATCAATTCGACGATTAGAAAAATTTTAATACGTTCATAATTACACATATAGAGATAATCACTAGTTGTGATCCCATCATAATTTCTTTCATGCTGTGAATTGTATTGCGAGCATTCAGTAAATAAGTTTAAGACAATCAAACATATAATATACACTCAAATAGTAAATCTATATTTAGTAAAAACTGTAAAGTGATTGCCTTAGGGTATCTCTCAAAATCTAACACTCCCACTTGACCTAATGTCAATTGTCACAGTATCCTAAACCGTAAGTATAGACATAACTCTCAAACTTGCTTTGTGATAAAGTCTTTTGTCAAAGGATCTGCTAGGTTCCTTTCAGTAGGAATTTTCTTGAGCTGTATTTCTTTCCTACTAGCAATCTCCCTTTAATATGAATATGAATCTAGACTTAGACTTGGAATCATCCTTGTCAGTCTGGAAACTGACGTCCATATATCCGCATATGATCATATCACCATCTCCATAAACTAAGAATATATCCTTAGTTCTTCGTAAGTACTTAAGGATCATCTTGACAGCCATCCAATGATCCAATCCTAAATTTGATTGGTATCTATTCATAACACTCAAAGCATATGATACATCGGGTCTAGTACATAACATAGCATACATGATAGATCCTATTGTGGAAGCATAAGGTATATTATCTATACAAATCCTCTCGTCTTCTGTATGTGGGCATATAGACTTCAAAAGGTGAATTTCATGCCTCATAAATATGAAACTTTTCTTGGATTCATATATGCTAAACCATTTTAGTACTCTATCTATATATGTCAGTTGTGAAAGACCAAGCAACTTTTTCGATCTATCTCTATAGATTTTTATCCCGAGGATGTAAGTTGCTTCTCCAATGTCTTTCATGGAGAACGTTTTGGACAATCAAACTTTAATTGACTGTAGAATTAGCACATGGTTTCCTATGAGCAATATGTCATCAACATATAATATTAGGAATACAACCACACTCCACTAACCTTTTGATACACATAAGGATCGTTTGGATTTTGTGATAAATTAAATTTGTTAATTGTCTCATCAAAATATATATTCCAACTCCTGGATGCTTGCTTTAGCCCATAAATGGATTGTTGAAGCTTGTATACTTTATTTTTGTCAACAAATGTGGAACCTTTGGGTTGTATTATATACACATCCTCGAGCAGATTTCCATTAAGGAAAGTTATTTTTACATCCATTTACTATATCTCATAATCATGATGAGCTGATATGACCAGGAGTATTCGAATGGATTTAAGCATGGCTATAGGTGAGAAAGTTTCGTTATAGTCAATGTCTTGCCTTTAACAATAGTCTTTCACTACCAACCTTGCCTTATAGGTAATTACATTACCATTCATGTTAATTTTCTTCTTGAAAACCAACTTGCACCCTATAGTCGTTATGCCCTCAGGTGGATCCATCAAATTCCAAACTTGGTTTTTGTACATGAAATCCATTTTCGACTTCATGGTTGTAAGTCACTTGTCCTTTTCTAAACTATTCAGAGCTTCTTTATAATCAGTAGGTTTCTCATCCTCAATGAGTAACACGTCATTCGATTCTCTTATAAGAGATCCATATCTCTTATAGGAATATTGTATGTCCTACCTGATCTATAAGGAGGTTGTGTCCTAATTAATTATGGTTCTTGACTAGGCATCTTGTTAATGTTTATTGGAGTCTCTTAAACTTCATCAAGTTCAACCATACTTCCACTTGCTTCTTGTAAGAGAAATTCTTTCTCTAGGAAGGTAGCATGTCTTGAAAAAAATACCTTTTATTCCAAGGGGTGATAGAATTGGTAACCCTTAGTTTCCTTAGTGTTTCCAATAAATAAACACTTATCAGACTTAATATCCAATTTATTTGATATAGTCCTCTTTACATAAGCAAGACATCCTCATATCTTCAAATAAGATATGAGGGGGTTCTTACTAGTCCATACCTCATATGGAGTAGTTAAGATTGTCTTCATTGGGACTCTGTTTAGTAAGTAAACAACTGTCATGAGTGCATAATCCCAAAAGGTTTTGGAAAGGTTTGTATGATCCATCATTGATCTAACCATATCCAACAAGGTTCGGTTATGTCTTTCCGATACACCATTATGTTATGGCGTATAAGGCGGAGTCCATTGAGATAATATACCATTGTCCCTTAGATAATCTTGAAACTCTTGGCTTAAATACTTTCCATCTCGATCAGATTGAAGTATTTTGATATTTTTACCAAGTTGTTTCTCTACTTCATTTCTGAATTATCTAAACTTTTTAAAAGTTTCAGACTTGTGTTTCATTAGATACATATACACATAACGAGAGTGATCATCAATGAAAGTAATGAAGTAACAATAACCTCCTAGTGCATGAGTTGACATTGGTCTATATACATCGGTATGTACGAGCCCAAGCAACTCATCAACTCGTTCACCCTTTCTAGAAAAAGGTAGCTTTGTCATCTTGCCTTTTAAACATAAATCGCATTTGTCAAATGTATCTAATTCAAATGATTCGAGAACTGTAATCTTTTATAATTCACACATGCGTTTCTTGCTTATATGGCCAAGGCAACAATTCCACGAGTAAGAGGTTAATTGATTTTCTAATCAAGCGTGTTTATTGCTCGTATCAAGATTGAATGTGTCACTAGATATATCTAACACGTAGATATAATTGCATAAAGTTTCAGTGCCATAAGGAACACCATTCAATGTTATATAACAACAATTGTTACTAAAAGTCAAATGGAAATATTTTCTATTTAAGCAAGAAATAGAAACAATATTCTTTATTAATGCAAGTGCAAAATAACAATTATCTAGTTCTAAGAGAAGTCTACTAGGAAGCTGTAACAAGTATATTCTGATGGCGACTGCAGCAACCTTTGCTCCATTCCTAACTCGCAGACTTGTTTCTCTCTTGATGAGTCTTCTATTATTCCGTAACCCCTGTATATCATTACATATATGTGAGACACACTCAATATTTAATATCCAAGTGTCTGAGGAAATAGAATGACAATCAGTAACGAAAATACCTGAAAAGGATGGGGCATCAGATGCCTTATTCTTCTTCACGGACTCAAGATAGATCTTGCAATTTCTTCACCAATGTCCCATCTTGCCATAATGAGGGCATGGACCCTTTTGTGCCAGTTCTACTGTCTTAACCTTTTTGCTCTTTCCCTTAGCTTGATGTTTTGGTTTCCTCTTAGAACCTTTCTTGGAGGAGTTTACTAACATCATAGTTTTCTATTCACCTTTAATAGAAGACTCTAAAGTCTTGAGCATATTAATCATCTCGGGAATGGTCGATTTCAAATTGTTCATCCGATAGTTTATCATAAATTGTGAATGACTTTTCAATAAATTATGTAGAATTAAGTCAATACTTCATGATCCATTGTAAAATCGAGTGATGTTAAACACTCTATATAGTCATTCATCTTTAGTACATATTGTACTGTGGACGAATCCTCCTGTATCTTTGAGCAAAAGAGAAGCTTAGAGACCTCGAACCTTTTGGATCTAGCTTGCTTATAAAATCGCTCATGAAGATGATAAACAATATCATAAGCATCCAAATGCTCATGTTGTTTCTGTAATTCAGGAGTCATAGCAGCTAGCATGATACCGCTTGTAAGTATAGAATCATCTTTATGTTTCTAAAGGGTCAACAATTGGTCTGCAGTTACATCGACATCAAGACTTGTGAGAAGATGTTGATCAATGACATAAATTAGTTTCTTAGCTTTGAGAACAATTCTTAAATTTTGAAACCAGTCCAAGAAGTCCGGCCCAATCAGTTTATTCGAGTCCAAAATCGAACGCAGATTAACAGAAGTCATAATTAAATGATTAATCTAGAAATATAAAAATGAGAATGTATGAGAGACATGATATTATTTATGTAAACAATTTATATAAATACTCGCTTATTTATCAAATTCAAATACCCTTATTTTTGAATTCGGGAGATGGTAGATTTTCTCCAAGTGGGTTGACATCCACTACAGATAAGAATAACCTTGACTTTGACCAACAAGACATTTTTAGTTATAGCGGTAGGTAACAAGTTTACCGATTGCATATCGCTTATATGCAACTATCATATTATGCTAGCAACTGATTGATTTTCACAT
>JBBMJZ010000027.1:12321271-12333354 GCA_037833815.1 Zingiber zerumbet
GAGCTCGTCTATCTTCCTGCGATTTTTGAGCTCGTGAACATCTCTGTCTTCCGTCTTTGATCTTCTCCCTGTCTTTGAAGTTTGATCTGCTTTTCTGTCTCTTGCTGTCTTTGAAGTTTGATGCTTAAGTGTTAAGTCTTAACACCAATTTAATGGATGGTCTAATTAACTTTTGCAAGATCGAGGCAGATATGGGAAACATAATTTGAAGGGGTGCCTTGCTCAGCAAGCCGTTGAAACTTGAAAGTTGGGTTTGCTTTTCTCTCTCTCCCTGTTTTTTGAGTGCATGTGTCGATCCAGTTCTGAAATTTCGTCTGAAACCAATGTTTCAGATATTTCGGACGGAATCGGCTGAAACCCAGTGATACAAATCCTGGTGCAATATCTTAACCATGTTGTTTCGTTCGAAGGGTCATTTCGCACCGTTTTGGCTGTGTCGGCCGGAATGGTACGATTTTGGCAACATTGGTTCTTCAGCCAGTAATGCTTATAAAGTGAAACTTGACCTTATCGTTTGCCATAAACTCGTCATGCTGCCTTATAGTCCAGAGGTGTTCTTTGAGTTCTTCTCCATCTTGTTCTTTGGTGCTTCAAAATCATATTTTATTATTAATAAAATATTAAAATATGTTTTAAAGAATACCTCCATACAACATTTTCAAAACGCGAACACCCCCTTTAATACTGGTGGGTAGAAGCTCAATCTGGTCGTATCTTGTTTGCTTCAAGTAGCGGTTAGTCTTTCTAAAGTGTCCTAGATCTGACACAAATTATTAGTCCCTTATAGGCCGACTAGAGGAGGTGAATAAACATAAAATAAGAATTAGAAAAAATCTCTTATTTTTGAACTAGCAAGGATAGACAATTAATTAAACAATTAAAATAAAAAATATAAAAGAGTAAGAGACACTAAAGTTTACTTGGTTATAACTTAGATGGTAGTTAATCTAAGACAAGTGAAAGCTCAATAAGAATCTCCTTCATTGAAGGTAGAGAAGTCTCTTACAATCGGTGACAACTCAGTAAAGAGTATAGAAATTGATTACTAGTTGTTGTTTATAACTCCTAGCTCCAGGATGCTATTTGCAGATAGGGGTGTAAATGAACCAAGTCATTCATGAGCTATTCGAAGCTCGATTTAATAAAAGCTCATTTGAGCACGTTTAATGAAGCTCGTTAAGATAAACAAACCAAGTTCAAACTTCACAATATTAGGTTCGTTAGCTCGTGAACATGTTGGTTAAGCTCATGAATCAACTTTTAAATAAAAAAAAATAATAGTTTTGATATTAAATTTATAGATTTTATACTCAGCTTATGAAACATCTAGACAAATATATTAATTTTTTTTATTAGAATAAAATTATAAATTTTAATAAGAATATTATATTTTTCTAAATATATAATTTAATTTTTGATAAATATTTAAATTTATAATTTATATTTATTAAGCTCGTTTAGACTCGATAAAAACTCGAATAAGTTTGTGAGCCATGAATATATTCGTTAAATAAAGCTCGAGCTCGGCTCAAATATAAACGAGTCAAACTCAAACATTTAAGAGTTCGGCTCAGATCGTCTCAGCTAGATTACATACTGCAGATGTTATCGTTGGTTTCCAAGGGTTGAAGGCGCCTCTAATGACATCCAAGGTGTCTCCAATGGATAAAGCTTGGTCCACACTCGCAACAGTCAGCTAACAGTAATTGACAACACAAGGCGCCTCCATTAGAGGCGCAGGGGCGCCCTCCATGGAGGTGCAAGGGCGCCCTCCATGAGGCAACAAGCTTTAAACTTGCTTGGGTGATCTCTAGGCCTCTGGAGTTGAGCTCACCCGAAATCAACTCCGGCCTTTTTTTTAAGCTGACTTCTCATCCCTAGAATGCTTCGCGTGCGTCTTTCTTGTTCACCGGTGTACTCTTCTATAGATTCTCATCCCTCGGATGCACAGAGCTCGTCGACTCGCTTCCCATGCCGTCCTTCTTGCCCACTATATCGTCTGTTCAACTTCTTGTGTTTCTAATTAAGCTCATGCATACTTAGACAAAATGTATCAAAATAACACAGGATCTAACTTAACTTGGTTGATAATATCAAAATCAACCTAGGGTACTTACACTAAGGTGTTGCGCCGAAGGTGTCTAGCCCTTCGTTGTCATTGGCATCGACTCAGGGAGATAGGGAGCTCGCGAGAGGGAGAGCATTTATGGCTCTTACATGGCCGATGGAGTCTCTATCCTGGCCTCACTCGAAGGAAGATGGCCAACGATCGAGAGATGGGGTGATAGTGAGGCAAGATCGTGAGGGGCGGCGGATCGAGAAGGGAAGAGGAGGAATCGGGAGAGTAGAAGTAAACTTAAGTTTTGATTTCATATACCTAGGTTAACCTATTTATATCTTAAATCAATCAACTTTCATTTAATTGATATTCTAAACAGATTTTTTTTAATCCCCTTAATCATGTCATACGAACTCGGTTTAAATTTAAAAAAAAAAAATTTAAAAATTCTGTAAGATTATTTCTTAATTAATTAACACTTATAATTTTATTATGATTTAAGTGTCAACTGATAACGGATTGATTCAACATCATTAATAATCTTTCTTTTAGATCTTTTGCTTAAATTATTTTTAAAAAAATCTAGAATATTTTCATCATAAAAATATAATTAGATATTTTATAGCTATAATATCAAATTGCAAGTCTAAGAGAGAAGGGCGTCTATGAATATCTTTCTCTTTTAGTTGTACTCACCTGTTATGCCTTTTCAATCTCTTTTAGTTTATCTTGTATGGTTCTCTTGTGAGTTAGGCTTACTTAGCAACTTTGTCAAGATAAACTGTCTGTTATCTACTTAGAAAAAGCAATGGCATCAACGTTAAGGCTGTGGAAAATCAATCTTATACATTAGAGGAATAGCGCACGTAAGGCAAACACGACAAAGCTAACACTATGAAAATGGATGCTATCGAGGCATAAGTTGGTTATTAAACAAGATTTACGACAATATATATATATATATATACCGGTCCAATATTATATTGGCGCATTGGTAATGGACACATGTATCTTAGAAAAAGGAGATTGAAATCAAATGACCTTAGGCATAGTTGGCAGTGGCTTTGTTTTGACTTGACTACATAATAAGACATATATGTAGGCTACCCTTTAGAGTGTCGTGATATTATAGATATAGCAAACACATTAGTGTAATGCTTATCTTTAGGAGAACGACCTATCTCAGCTCACCACAAACACGGGGATTAAGCAAACTAAACATACCCCATCATAACATAATAATACTAATAGTAATGCCATGCTTACTTAGAGATTCGATGTGTGTATTAGCAAATGTTCCAAAGCTTAATGATACAGGATGTAACAAGTGGGTTCAGGAGATAATGTGACTCTTAAAGTTAAGGTGACATGACGGTCAAAGTCAATGAAAAAAATGTCCTTCATTTGGCCTTATCATTCACCAAACATTAGTCTTAGGTTCAGCTTGGCTAGGTTGCGAGCCAGGCGAGCAGTAACCGGGCGACCCTTGTGCCAGTCAAATATATGGAACCCAATACTTTACCTAAAAGATAGTGTGTCTGGTCATTCCATAACTGATCAAATTTAAGGATGTTCGTCCTTACAGGCCAACCAAAATAACTGATCCATTGTCCAAGGGAGGGTCAAATTCATTACTCTATAGGAGCCTTTCTACATACTCCCAGCCAGACAAAAGCTCGACCGGGCCTAAGACACTTTGGCTCAGAATATTGATCGAACCTCTCAGGACACAGCATTTCTCCAAAGGCTCATTGTATATCCAGTCGGACAAAATACCGAACGGGCTTAAGGTGCTTAGCTTCACATCACGGATCAGATGGATTTCTAACATGCGCAAGTTATTATATTATTTCTCAAATAAATTTTCAGCGTGTCTAGGGAATCATATTATTTCTCAAGTGGATTCCTAGCACAACCAGAGTGTTATATTATTCTCCGAACGAATGTCTCAAAACTGCGCAGAGTATAACCGATTAGCTTAATGCCGAGACAAATATAAAGGCGATCAACCTTATTGGCCGACCAAGATACATACAGTATAATACACAACAGAGTAGATTATACAGAATATAACCGACTAGTTCAAGAGAGATGGCCAACCTTAAGGACCGATCGAGATATACTCAGCATACAACATCCTAACAACTTATCAGAATAACAACTGTGTCAAAAAATATTCGCCTGGAAACCTCTGCAGGGACCATCGTGTCTCCTATCAGCAGATCATTTATAATAGCATATTCCCTCATCAACCTCAGTAATAACAAAAACTATAAACGACAAAAGAGGTATACATGTAGGTAAAAGAAATATTCCTCGAAAATTATGGTGTGTTGTCTAACAAACTCTAACATACTTTGTCATCTTATGATTACGGAGGTTATGTGAAGTGGTATATAAAGGAGAGTTTTCTCCGTGACGAATGTCCGTTCTCTAAATGTCTATAACTTTACTCTCGTGTGTACGTTCTTGTTGTTCTTCATCTATCCGTCTAGATTTGTACTGACTTGAGCATCGGAGAGTCTTTGCCAAGGACTCTCCTTAGTTTCTAAGTGCTGACGTTTTGTTAGCTCGTATCCGTGTGCAGAAGAGTAGAATGAAGCTTTTTCATAGAGTAGTCTATGGAGTAAAGGTCTTTTATCCGTCAACCATCAACCTACCGTGCTCAGTGCGTCTTCTCTGTAGTTTTCAGATGCAATCACTTAATTTTTTGTTTTATTTTGTTGAAAAATAAAGAAATTCAGTATTTTGTTCCTTCCACTGGAGCAACTACTAAAAAAAATTATTAATAGCTCTGTCATAGCTATTAGTTACGATCCATCAAATTTTATGTCTTACGATTGAGAGTCTTTTTATCCATCTTCACCATTCTTTTATCTATAATCATTAGCGGTGAGTTAAATCTCGATCAAAACTTATTGAATTAAGAAGTTGGATTCAGTTAATTTAGAAATTCAGATTTTTTTTAAAAAAAAACTTAATTATTTTAATTTATTCGACTGGATTTAAAAATTTCAAATTTGATTAAATTCATTAAATCAACTGTTATGTCAGTCAACTATCATATTTGAATATCACAACGATTTGCAGCTCAATTGATAAATGGTTATGTCCGTGGGCCTTAAATTTTTTCAATCGTTTATTTTTTTTACCTTCAAAATAGCCATTACATTTTTTAATAGGTCATTTGTGATCCCTCTATCAATTTTTCTAGAAAGATTGACGAAATTATGAAGCGTGCCTCCTGTGTACCTTTTAGAGAGGTAAAAAGTGTCCATCATCCATATAATGTTCGATCAAACATCTTCATAATTTCTAAGGTTTTACTTCCCAAGGAGATATTCACCAGAGAGGTCGCTGTTGGTGCGCCAAAACTGTATTCCACCGCCGTGCCTCCATTGGACTTGGTTGGGCTACCACCACAGGGAGTAGATGGGGTCAATTCACTACCAGGAAGATTGTCATCACCACCGGGTGCCAAAGAGGAGGTAACGGTGGTAGGAGCAGTGGCCTTCTACATAATTTTTGGCAATCTTTTTAGACAAATTTAATGAAGGGGCATAAGTGATTCCTTAAATAAAAGTTGAATAGCTGGTTTATTAGAGAGCCAAAATAGCTGAATAGCTGGTTTATTAGAGAGCTAAAATAGACGATTGAAAAAATTTAAGGTCCACTGGAATAATTTACCCTGATAATGGAACGGACTTTACATCACCAATAGTCTTTTTTAAGGTATTTTCTTAAATTATTCTAAATGTTTTTTTAATAAATCATCATAAAAATATCTAAATATTTTATAGCCATAATTTACATGATCAGATCAAATTACAAGTCTAAGAGAGAAGGTGTCTATGAATATCTCTCTGTCACTCCCACCTAAAAATACCTTCAATAATAATATTTGTCCTTTGATCCGGGGCTATATTACAATAGAAAGATATTAAATTATCATCAAGATATTCACGATTTAATCTGTACATTTGTAAAAAAATAAATCTTCTAAAAAAGACATACAACTATGAGATATTGGACCTCTAATTGTAAACATTTTTCAATTTATCTTCACGACGGAATCGGCTGCTTCAGATTCAATACTACCCTGTTTATTATATTTTTGTTTAAGGTGTAGTTTTCTAGGGAGTTAGGTTTACTCTTTGAAATATAAATGGCATAAACCGCCCAGCTTTGAAAAAAAAATCAATACGCATAATGTAGGTCCAATAATAACGCCAAAAACACGTAATTTGGTGCATAATTAGTAATGGACAAATCTATCTTAGACAAATGAGATTGAAATCAAATGACCATCTAAATGGCAATAGCTTTGTATTTGACTTGACTATAGATTATCTGCTCTAGTTCTTCCCTCCGGGGCAATAGTGCATCACAATATTTTTTACGTTTTTGATATATTTAAAGATTGAGTCTCAACTTTGATAAATTAACGAATATATATTTTTTAATGGACAATTAACCTAAGAATATTGGATTAATGGGCCCTGCGAGCGCTTCCTGATCATTTATCTTGATGGTCAGTAAAAAATTTTTATAGGATAATTAGATTCACTTATATTCAAATTTCTACGTGAGAGATGGATTTTACCTTTTTTACCGAACTTATATTCAAATTTGTCTCAAGCAATGGTACAACGGTTAGACCCTATAAGTAGTTAACAAAATATCTAAGGATCAAATCTTGACTGCAACGCACTATAGGAATTTTCATCCAATACTACTACAACACTAAGAAAGATGACCACTTGGATGTGTCTCAGAGAAAACTTTTGTAGAGTTGGACAAGTCGCCTATAGGATTCGTTGATTCGAAGAGTTTGATATCTAGATTACCAAAAAAAACTTATATTCGAATTAGCATGTATTGACATCCATAAATCTAACTCATGTGCAGGCTAATACTTTCATTTCATTTGATCATAATGAATCAACTCTTTATTACTCGAATAAATCTTAGATATTAATTTCTCGTTCACTTGAGAAATTAATTTACAATAGTCTACTCAAAAAATAGTTGTTCATGTCCATATTCAATTTATAGTTATAAAAATTAATTTTTCAATAATCTCTCATGTAGATAGAAATTATGAATAAGTTTCAAGTCTCAAATAAAAGTTCTAATGACATATTATTACATTAGGAGAGGTAACTTATGATTTTAAATCTTCCCTAGTGAAATATGATCGAATTTATTGGCTATGCAATAAACTATGTTTTGATTTTTTTTTCAACTATTGGTTTACACTAAGAAAATCATATTCACAAAATAGCCCATAGACTTCTAGAGGTTCTATGTCATATCTATTTTGGTCATGGAAAACACTTGAGATTCATAAATGTTTGTAATTTTGAAATGTTATACTTATATAGGTGATCTCCTATCACAAGTATCATATAACACCCTCATTATACCCTTTGTAGTGTAGTATATAAATTATTAAGAGTTTTTGCTCATTCTATATCCATTTTGCAAGTCGTATTTTTTTCGTCCTGAAAATGATTTAGAATAACTGTTTCTATGTGCCTTGAATCTTATAGTTTATTTGTCACTTTTGAATCATGATTTCAGGATGTCCAGTCAATATATATAATAGATTACCATTACTTGTCACTCTTTTCCTAGACATGCAATATACTTGAGCTCTCGTAAGCCTTTTCAATTAAAGAATCCACATGATTTTTCATGGAAATGTCACCAATAGAGATTTAATGCTTTAATGATATTAAGTCTTCAATAATATTTCAAGACTACCATTTCACATTAGTGTCATTCTAGTAGCTCTTTGGATATTACAATGTATTATAATTGTTAGCACATATCGGTAAATTTTTGACGCATTCAATTGGTTTGATACTATTTGGGTAATTTGCATCTTAGCTATAATACTCATATTTTTATTGGTTTATCTCCACATTTATTGGCTCCATAGAAAAGTTTATGACCTTTTTATAACTAATATAGAGTTTTCATCTCTATCTTAGTCGAACATGTGGTTTGTCGAGAGGATAACTTTCCCATAATTTTTAAAATAATTCTAGACTTACCAACATAACATTTGTCATCTTCCTAATGCGTGGTTCTCATCTTCCATGACATTATTTGGATTGAGGTGACGAAGGTAGAGTGAATGTTAGTGTTCTCAGAGGGACATTCCTTGAATAATATTTTATATTCTCTTTTTTAATCACCATTGATGATTTTTTAATTGATTTTTAAAATACATTTTTAGTATTTTATTTTAAACATTTTAAGAGCCTCAATCTCACTTATTAGCAAGTTTTCATATGTCCATCAATATTGATGAAGGGCTTGATGTCATTTGTGATGAAAGACAAAGGTTGTTGGAGTAATCGGCCTTCAGGATTTTGATATTTGATAATATACCTAACTCTGGTTAGTTTAACTAAGAATTGATCCAAACATGACCTGATATTTGGATGTGAGAAGTATAGTCAAGTTAAAGTTGACTAGATGACTAGTAAGGGTCAAAAGTCTAATTAGGACCGGATGACTGGTAAAGGAAGTCCTAATTAGAAGTTAAGCAAGAGAAAGTTCTAACTGGAGGTTTGACAGGTGAGAAGTCTGCCGAATGACTAGTCCTAACAAAAGATTAATTAAAGAAAAGTCCTAACTAGATGATAGGTATGTGAGAAGTCTACCAAATGACTAGTCTTAATTGGAGATTAGGTAAGAGAAAGTCATAATTGGTGGTTAGGCAAGTAAAAAGTCTATCAAATGACTAGTCCTAACTAAAGGTTAAGAAGGTGAGAACTCTACCAAATGACTAGTCCTAACTGAAGGTCAAGTAAGAGTAAGTCTAAGCAGGTCAAGAGTGATCGGATGTTTGATAAAGAAAATCCTAGGGAATGGGTCGTAGGTGGAGAAGGTAAGTCTAATAGGTCAAACAGACTTGGGTTGCTTGCTTACTATTGTATGCTTATCATGTAGGAACTTGGAGCTAGAAGTAAGACTTAGGGAGCAAACAAACATAAATGAGACGCAGTCGGATCAAGTTCGGAGTGAACTGGACTTGATTCAAGCATCCTGGAATGCTCTAGGCACCCCTATCAGATTCGAGTGCCCTGAGCGGGTCCAGCTACCTAGACCCAAATATGATAAAGTCGGGATAAGGCCTTGCCAATGCGGATTTAGATGAGACCAAGCTGGGGGCCTTGGAAGACTACTAGGCACCCGAAATTGGTCTTTATAAGGCGCTATGAACAAGAGATTTAGATCGACCATTCTTCTACTACTCATACTACGAGTGCTCTGCGATTGGGGAAGTTCCAGGAAGGGTGCATTATGCTTAGGACTTCCGGATCGGCCGCTGCACTTTTGTTTGTCTTTCTTTTACAATCTAGCACTTATTGTCTTATATCCTTTTGCTTGTACTTAAATTATAAGATGAGTTTTTTCGCCTCTAGAAAGCTTCTGGAAAGAAGGTTATTAATGGACTTACACTTGAGTGCGTAGATATTGGATGTACTGACCCTGGGGGTTAAGAACCAAGTAAATGTTGCAAGTCTTTTTGTTTGTGTTTTTATTTGTATTTTCCATTGCATACTAAAATAATAGATCAAACGAACACAATAAAAAGACAAAACAAACCGATCAATATTCACCCTTCTCTCTCAACCGTACCGATCCTATTATTAGTATCAGAGGAGTCTCTAATCAGACTCACCTTTGAAGGAGTAAGGAGACCAAAGATTGAGGGGACTAAAAAAAAGTATAATTTTTATTATGGTTTTAAAATTCCATATTATCTATTTTAAGTGTAGAGAGTGCACTATAAAAATAAGTGCCCTACTCGTAAAATTCAGATGGTACCACCAGCGGTAAAGGAGGAATCGACGCCAGGAGCTCCCAGAAACAAAGTGCACTTTAAGTACGTAAGTGTCAAAAGTTCACACATTACAAGAACAAATGCGCGGGAAAGAGGATGCCAAAAATACTATTGAATTAGGGGTTGTTAAAAAAGTTAATGCAATTGTCTATGAAAATACTTGTTAAATTTTGCGTGATAAAGTAGCTGTCTGCCTACAATAAATTACATAATATTTTTTATGATAAATTAAAGAATTTGCTATAGATGGGATAAGAATAGATCTAAATTAAATTTAATTAGTGAAAAAATAAATTATAATAATTTCATTAATAAAAATTTAAATTTGATTAAGATAATAAATTAAAATTAAAATTAAAATAATTGAGAAAACTTAAATTCAAATAATTATGAAATTTTAAATATTAATAAAAACTTAAATTTAAATAATTTTGAAAAATTAAATTCAAATAATTTTGATAAGTCAAATTTAAATAATTCTAAAAATTTAAATAATTCTGAAATTCTGAATATTAATAAATTTTTTTATTAATTATAAATTTTGAATTTAAATAATAATTTAATTAATAAAAATTCAAAAAAAAATAATTTGATTAATTCAAATAATAAGATAAATTTAAAACCTAAAAATTTAGAAATAATTATTCAAGAAAATAACTAAGTTAATCTAGATCTAGAGAAGATTAATCATAATCTTAATAATTTTTTAATTTATTTGACCAAGAGAAATCAAATTTGGATAAGTCAAATTACAACTTAATTAATTTAATTAATCTAAAATTAATTAATATTTCAACCAAGATAATCTTAAAATAATTAGAATAATTAAAACTTAATTAATAATTCCAACTTAATTAATAATTCAGAGTCAAATAATAAACTAATTACTAATCAAGATAATACTAAAAATACAAATTTAAAAAAAATAAAAACCAAATCCAAAAACCTTAGAAAATAAATCTATAAATTTTAATAATATTAATTAAAATTAAAATAATAAAAAATAGAAACTAAATCTTAAAATTAATTATAATAAAGTACCCTTTAATTATGAAACAACAAATAATTCTAAAAATTTAAAATTAAATTCGAATAATTCGAAATTAAATATCAAAATTCAAGAAAATATATCCACAAATTTTAACAAGTTAAATTTAAACTTAGGAAGTTCGTAATATAAAGATTACCATCAAGTTCAATTTAGTTATGGAACAAAAATCATTAAAATCTAAATTAAAAAATTAAAATCGAGAAATATGAAATTAAATCCAAAAAATTCTAAATTAATTACCATAATTTAAGAAAATAAATTTACAAATTTTAATAAGTCAAATATAAATTTAAAATATCCAAAATTAAATTATATAACTAATTATAAAAATATACCTTATAATTATGGAACTAATTAATAAAATTAAAAATAAATAAAAATTAAAATATGTCAAAGTGGGTTGTCATTGTCACGAGTTCACAAGAAATATATAAAGTTAAGAATTTGATACATCTTTATAAATTAATTAATAATTATTTAACTTGATTAACACATGCATAGCTGTCATAATCATACATATTTTAAATTAAATACTTTTGTTCATACCATGTCATGTCATCATGCTATCCTTACTTTATTACTTAATCTAGAATGACTAGGTAGGAAAAATATTATTTAATATTTGCCCAAAATAGTGCTAATATAGGGTGAAATGATAGTACGTTAGGGAAGCTTGAAATAGGTAGTCAAATGGGGTAAGGAATATCCTGCTTGATATGCTTAGCTAGGTGGAACTAACTGAAAATACCTACCTCACCACATCCAAGACTAGTTAAAGCAAGGTTTTTTTAATAAGTTAAATATATCATTTTTTTTAAAAAAAAACTTTGTTTAAGAAAGTGGTCGTTACTCCAATATCCAAGAAGACCTCCGTGCTTCACCACAACCTAGAAGATAATTTTTAAAATATATATTTGACTAATTAATAGCTAAATCTAAATCTAATATAAGGTCAAACTATTTTTCAATTCAAACCTAAATTTTAAATCAAGTAAAATTGACTAATTATCTCACAGAAACTTAAGATTACTGTGATTGAATGTATTCAATTGTGGCAAAAGGCGATTCGCTCGCCCCGAACGTCTCCACCAACCCATCCCTAAGCAAATAGG
>JBBMJZ010000027.1:12407475-12422085 GCA_037833815.1 Zingiber zerumbet
TTACATATGATTGACATGCATATAGGAGACATGGTGTATTTGGTCTGATGACCCTTATCCGGATAGGAGGTTCTGGTGAGTACAACTTCTTTGTTTGTTCAGTTTTACATTTCCTGTTATTGATCAAGAGACTGTACTTCATAATTATTACTGATATCTATATCTTATTATGCATGTCAGTTAGATACCCACTGAGTTCTTGAACTCACCCTTTTGATTTATTCCTATTTCACGTTGAAGCCGTCAGGAGGTTCCAGTCGCTAGTCCCCACTCCGTGTCGAGCTGGTTTTCTATTTTCAGACTTTAGTTTCCTTGTTATGTGAACTACAGATTTGTGATGTCTAGTTCTTGCATTCGTGCATTTTATATCGAGTTTTGGCATGCTGCCCATGTTTTCCACTGCGATTGTTTTCCGTTGTGGGTTGTGCTTTACTCATTATAGCGGAGTAGGTTTTATATTAAACTGCATGGTTGTGATGTGTTGTATAGTCAGTCGGAAGTTGTACTATTATAAACTGCGTGGATTGTTTAGTTATTTTCTCGTATATGTTCCTGCCGTGTTGGCCGAGGATTGAGAGGCCCTGAGCACTGTGTAGTCAGGTTTCAGATTGTCACCAATACATGGGAGATGCTGCCGAAATTTCACCAGCAGGGACTTCCCCAGGGCATGACAATATCCATTGACCTCGAAAAACCTTATAACCAAATCACAAGAAAAATTATATAGAAAATTTTAGAAAAGAAATATGTTAATGTAACATATATTAAAATAATTAAGGATATATACGAGGATGTAATAATAAGAGTGAAAACTCTAGATGGATTAATTAAATTATTTCCTATAAAGATAGTATTACATCAAAAATTAACTCTAAATTCTTTTTTTTTTCATTAGTCATGCATGAACTTATTGAACATAATAGAGATGTGTTACTATGGTATATATTGTTGGCAGATGACACTGTTTTGATTGGTGAGACACGTGAAGAAGTAAATATTAAGCTCGAAATAGTGAAAGTAGATGATTTTAGATTTAGTAGAGTAAAGATAAAATTTGTGAACTTTAAATTTAGTAATAGTAGACATAGTAAGACAATTATTAAGATATGAAGTGATCAATTATTTGTAGCTGAGAGCTTTAAATATTCATATTCATTTTTACAAAAGAATGGAAAGGTTGATAGACATGTTTTACATAGAATCAAGCAGTATGGTTAAAATAGAGGAAGACGTCTAGTATTTTTTGTGATCA
Source organism: Zingiber zerumbet (assembly GCA_037833815.1). Lineage (NCBI taxonomy): Eukaryota > Viridiplantae > Streptophyta > Magnoliopsida > Zingiberales > Zingiberaceae > Zingiber > Zingiber zerumbet. Next base: position 12,408,728 of record JBBMJZ010000027.1, read on the forward strand.
TAAGGTACCTCTAAATTTTAACGGGAAGTTTTACAAAATAATAATTAGACTTGTTATTTTTATTTGGAGCTAAATATTAAATTATAACTCAAGCACACGAATAAAAGAAGAGAGTTGTAGAGGTGAGAATATTAAGGTGAATGTACGGACATACAAGGATGTACAGAATAAAAAAATGGTAGCATTAATGAGAAAGTTAAGATTGCACCTATTAAGAAAAATTCAGAGAGACATATTTAAGATAGTATATATATATATATATATATATATATATATATATATATATAAACTTAGAAAACAAAGAAATATCCTAGTTAGACAATGTGAGATCACATTAATCAAAGATGAGGGAGACAAAAGAATACTTTGTTAGTAATGATAAAAAATGATAAAATTTATTTAAATATAAATAATTATATAATAGGGGATTGAGCCTAATAGCATAAGAAGATCTATATAGTTGACCCTACTTAGTGGGATAAAGAGTTAGTTATTAGTGTAAATGTTAGGACTTGTGCGAGCTAGGAGAGGGGTTGAATAGCTTTGATTGTGTCGATAGATTGCGTAGGGGGATCTTGAAGCAAACTCAACACCACAATGAAACAAGAACACAACCCTAACACGTTTGGTTTTTCTTGATTCACCGCCTCCCAAGTCGACTATGTCCAAGGCCTAGTCCTCACAACTACCACCACTATCCTTCTCTTTTCTGGATACATTCTTGGAGAAGTCTTTTACAAGCTATTCTTATAAACAATACAAGAAAATACAAGAGATAAAATCAAAGAAAAAGAAAGTAAACAAATTTACACGAATCTTACTTTGTGTGCTTTTTTGTTGCTAGAATTGCCTCTTGTTGGTCTGGAAATACTGCAGTATTTCATACTCAAACCTCCAAGAATCGATTGCTTTGATTTACCTCAAAAACCTCTTTTATAAGCTATTGTTTAGGCTAATTTCTGTCTAATAATTGATTACAAACCTTCACTAATCAATTGCTTCACTATAATTCGACTATTGACACCTACAGCGGCTCTTTTTATGTTGTTTGACCACTATCAATCAATTGCTAAGATACAATAATCAATTTCTAGCCACTAGATGAATTGGACAATCGATTTGAGAGCATTTTGTTTGTTTAAAATGATTTAACAATATATTTTTCTCACTCAACAATTGATTGGTAGCATCATAATCCAACCTGTGCCCGAGTTGGTTGCCATCGACTATAGTGTCCCAAGTGAGTTAAGGTTGCAGCCAAATGCTGAAGCCTAAGTCGATTGACTACCAAAGCCTGAGCCCGAGTGGGTTCTTGTGTGCTAACTCCCGCGTGCTCCCGAGCCCCCCGAGTCCGAGTGGGTTCCCTAGTGTCGACTTCGACACGTACCTAAGCACCCCAAGTCTAAATAGGTTCTTGTGAGTCAACTCTCACACATGCCCGAGCACCCTGAACACCCAACCAACTCTGAGTCCCGAGCTCAAATGGTTTCCCAAGTGACAATTGTTGGATCGTCAACATGTGAGAGGGGGAGTGAATCACGTGGTTTTGAAAATATTTCTTTTCTTTTGAAAATTAAGTACGCAACAGAAGTATCAGAAAATAAAGCGGGACAAAAAACAATGGCAAACGCTAACACAAGTTCAATTTACTTAGTTCAGAACCTTTGACGACTCCTACTTTAAGGCTGCACTCAGTGAGTTCTTTTATTGGGCAATCCACTAATATTCCAAATACTACAAAATTGAAGTACAAGTGATGTATAAGAACTATAAAAAAAGTTACCAACAACAAAGAAAATTAGCAGAACTTGATCGCAGGTTATCGGAGGAGCATTATATCATTCTAGGAACCTTTTTGGAGCAGCGCACAAGACTGAGAGTCAGAGTAATTGGTGTGTTAACGTTGCTGGTTGAACCATTCTTTCATAGCCCTATCTGGGAGCATGGATCCCTCCTCGGGCTCCTGGAGTGTGTTGACATGGCAAACTCTCATCAAAACTTTATCATAAAAGTTTATCCATGTCCAAGTGCCTGAATCACCTCCAGACGCTTGGACTGTTGACGTGGGCCGGCCAGTCAACGCGCTGCAACTCAACTTGGCCAGTCCAAGCGCCTAGAGCAACTTTGGGTGCCAGGCACCCACCCAGGGTGCTCCCTCGTCGACACTGACTCGGGTGCCCAGAGCAACTTTAGATGCCCAGAGTAACTCCAGACGCCTAGATGTCCGGGCGCTTGGACAAGTCCTAGCGCCCGAAGCCCTTTTTCAATCTTTTTATAACTTTGGTTCCCTACAAAATATGTTAGTCCAAGCAACAAAAATTACTCTGCAAAACAGAGTTAGCGCATTAAAAATATGATTAATTTATAACTTAGATCATGTTTGTCCAAGACCAAGATCTAGTCAAGGTCTTAGTTTAGAGATCCAAAATGAACATAAATTGGATCTATGCCTAAAGTCTCTAATTGAGACTCGCCCTCACTAGAACACTCTCCTCAAGTGACTTACCTTACTTACCATTTAGAATCTCTTAACTCCGTTACGGTCCACTAGATCTTCCTACCTGTTTTCAGGTCTGCAGACCTAATTGGACTTCGACTAGCTGTCAGGTCCTCCAGACCCAGCCAGACTTTTTGTCAGATATCGGGTCACTCCTTGACCTATCTAGACTTCTATACCAGCTATTAGGTCCTCCAGACATAGCTGGATTTCAGCCTGGTGTCAAACCAGTCAAGTCCTACACACGTGGTAAAAAGGTTAGATCACAAGCATCTAACTTTAATCTAGTTATCATTTATCAAAACTTAAGTTAGATTATTAATGCTAACTACATCAATTATCTCTCCCTTTTTGATGCAATGACAACCTGAATTAAAGTTAGAAAAATAATCAAAATAGCAATAAAAAATGTGACATAGGTTATGTTGAGTTAGTTTATTTTTCTACCTAACCCTACCCTCCCCCTTTGGCATCCATCAAAAAAAAAACAATGCATAAGAACAAAATGGAAAGGAAGTAATAGCAAAATAAGAGTCAAAATAGCAATGCATGTAGTACAAATCTAGGAGCTATGAACATAAAATAGTGGCAAAAATACAACTCAAAATGTTTACTTAGAGGAGGATAATGGACGATGGGTTGGACCCCATGATCTAAGTATCTCTAGAATCTGGTGATGTCCAGCCTGCATCTCCCGATGGCTAGTCCTCGTCTCCTCCCGAAGATCATGTACCTCCTATCGTAAGCTAGTCATAGACATTTATAGGCAGGTGACACTCTCCAGAAGAGTAGGATCGACTGGAAGTGGAGGTATTGGTAGATACTCAAGCATCAAATCTCCCTCTGGATCATCTTGAGGCTACTCCTCAGGGACAGGAGGATGTTGGGCAGGCTGAAACTGGTCTGGTTAATGTTGGGGCCCCCTCCAAGACACTATACCCTAATCATTTATATATATGGAGGCTAATGACAGATTCTTAGGACCTATCATGTAGAACTCATTTAGAGGTGTGACACCACCTGTGGTGACATCAATACTTAATGAGTATAAGTAGGCGGTCAATATGTGATAGTAGAGCATGTGGATTCGTTGCTAGTGCAAATACTAGCTGAGTAGATAATGGTACAGAACATGTGAAGGCTAATATCTATATCTAACCTTTGACAGAATGCATATAGGAGGAAGAGGTGAGAAGGTCGCATCATATCGACATCTCTAGTGGTGAGTGGCATGATACACTTCACGAGGACCCCATAGAGAATGTAGTGTTGAACACTTAATGTGATTGATCTAAACTGGGTGACTTTTGGTACCTTCTCACCTCTAAAAAAATATGAATATATCATATCCAAAGTGATGTGGGAGTAGGGATCACCAAATAGTAAATCCCTATGAGGGTAACATACAAAAGGAACAGCTGAGGGTCGCAGACCTAGGAAATCTCTAAGGTTGGTAGGAGATAATGTGACTTCCCTAGTAGCGACCCTAAAGGTCTATGTAAAATCATACATTTTGACTAAGTTATTGTACAATTCGACACATAATCCAGAGTTAACTGAACTTGAACAATAAACTAGTCTATGTAACTAATAATACTCAATAACTTCTACACTAGGAATGCATGAATGTGAAGAAAAGTCCTACATAAGTATAGACTAGGTGAATGCACATAAGAAATGGATGAAAATCTAGCCATATGTTCTTCAATGAAAAACCTAGGGTCAGTGTTAGAAGTCCTAAAGGGGCTAGCACTAACATCTGTTATTTTCTTCCTACTCAACGATATAACAAATATAAAAATTAAAGGCTAAGCTATTACTAAAATATTAACAAAAGTAAGAAAATTGAGTTCCAAGTATTACTGAGGCATTTTGAATATTTATAAAAAAAAAATTGACAGCCTGAGTTGATCCTCAGCAACGCGGCTTGAGAACCGGAAGAGAGAAAGTTTAAGATTTTTGTGGAAAAAAACTTTAAAAATTTTATTTTTCCTTTTTTTTCTTGGTTCGGTGACGAACCTTTGAAAAAAAAAACAAAGGAGAAGGCAAGTGAAAGGGGTGCCCCATGGCCCCCTTTTATAGCCCTCGTACGAGCTCCCGGACCGAACTCCAGGTGCCTGGACACCCAAAAAATCGAGGTGCCTCGGTAAAATCGTGGGTTGATTTTGCGAAGGTGAAGGCAGGGCGCCTAGACTCAGCCCAGGTGCCTGCATCAGGTTTGTTTTTTTGTTAACGTTGAGTACTTTAGGTAACATTTATATTGTTTTTTATCTTTTTTTTCAATGAGTTATTTAAAAGTTAAGTTATTAAAAATTAAGTTGGTAAAAAATTAATGAAGTTGTTAAAAATTCAATTAATTTTAAAAAAATAATTAAGTTGTTGAAAATTCAATTAAGCTAAAATATTTAAATAAGTTGTTAAAGATTAATTTAAGTTAAAAAAAATAATTCAGTTGTTAAAAAGAATTAAGTTGTTAAAGATTTAGTTAAGTTATTACAAATTTTAAAAAATAATTTAATTGTTATTAAAAAATAAATAAAAAATTTAGTTTAAAAATACTCATCTAAAATTGGCCCCTGAATATTTAACTTTTAGTTACTAGCTAGTTATACAGAAGTTAATAATTTTCACTTGGTTAGTCAAATTAAGTAATATTATCCAATTAGATATTTGCTGAAAAAAAAGACTACTTAACTTGATCAATGCACTGTTGTATTTATAACCTAGACTTATTTTGATGTACTGATATAAACATCTGAAGTCCAGGCAAAAAGCATATGCATCTCACATCATTTTAAGTTTTTGAATACACAATCAAGGTAGACCTAGTGTGCTTTTGTGATGCTCATTGCCTAGATCTACAAGATCATGCTTTTTAGGGGTTCAACCTAGACTAGGGCAAGACAAATTTTTAAACACTGAGAAAATGAGAATTATAGAAAATATAAGTAAAAATTAGCTTAGAATTTGAAAATTATTTAAAGAAGCATTCTCCCCTTAACCTAAGGTCTAAGTTTTTAGGTAAAAATAATATACTTATGATTATTTACAAATATGATAGATTAATAAGTTTAAAGGAATTAATTATTAAGATAATAATTGATTACTAAGTTAGAATCACTCTTTTGTATTCATTAGTATTATTAGATAAATTATTAGTTATCTGAACTTTTAATTAAATTTGATTATTTCATTGGTATTAATTTAGTTAAAAGTTATTTCAAATTAATCAATTATTAATTAATTAAGTTATTAGCTTTGGATTATTAGTTGATTAATTAAATCTTGGATTTATTATTAATATTCGGTTATTAAATTAGTATTAATTGAATTAGGATAGAAAAGTAGGTTTAATTGATTAATTATTGAATTTTAGATTGATTGATTAGAATTAATTATAATTTAATTTAATTTTAGTTTATTCTAATTTACTTTTAATTTATTTTAATTTGAATGTTAATTTGAATTTAGATTTAGTATAGTTTTTATTTAATTTAAGTTATTAATTTTAAGTTTGATTTTAGTTTTACTTTCCTTACTTATCTAACCCAATCTAATTATTCAACCAAAATATCCTATAATTTTGTGAGATGAATCGAATTTTTATTTAAAGATAGTTTGACTTTGTGTTAGATTCAAGTTTAACCATCAATCAATTAAATGCACATTTCAAAAATCATCTTCTAGGTTGTGGCGAGGCATAGGGGCTTCTTAGATATCGGAGCAACAACCACTTCTAGACAAAGCGTTTTTAAGAAATTGGACATTTAATTTTTCTTATTGATAAACCTTGGTCTAACTAGTCTAGGATTTGACAAGGTAACTTCGGTTAGTTTGATTTAGCTAAGTAGACCAAAAAGGGTATGTCTTACCCTACTTGACTCCCTAAACTAAGCTTCCCTAACATATTATCATCTCGCCCCACCCTGGTACTAGGTTGGACAAAAGTCAAGTTATCCGTTTAAATCTAGTCCTAATTACCCAGCCGTGTAATCTATTATTTTAGAGATGCCAACTAATTTGGTGTCTCTCCTTGATTTATTGAACTTGGGTTTAAGTTTTAGGTTTATATCAATTTATTTTATAGTTATAAAAAACTTGATTATAACTTGAGTTTCTATTGAATTTGTAGTTATTTGATTTATTTTTTTATTTGATTTATATTTTAGGTTTTGTTTGAATTAGTAGGTTTAAATTTTATTTTTGGATTTGAGTTTAAGTTATTTGGTTTATTTTGATTTGGTTTTAGGTAGTGGATTTCATTTCTAGGTACATAATATTGATTGAGTCATACTTGCTTGATTAAATAATCTTTTGGAACCTAAGCTTTGGTTTATTTTTTATTTTGACTTATTAATGAGATGAACAATTTATTTGTTGAGTTGGGTTTATATCCACATCCAGACTTATTATATACAACTTTTCATGATTTAAGGATCAAGTCTAAATTCTTTGTTCTTGTTGTAAAGGTTTCTAATAATTCTTTAAGTTTATCAATTTCACTTTTTAAAATGGAATTTTCCTCCTGAAGTTTTATAGCTTGATTTGGGTTTTCATTTTTTTTCGAGAGTCAGTTTGTTCCTTGAAGTGTTGATTTTCCTCAATGAGTGTTTTATTTTGTTTTTTAGATTTAATTAATTTTTTATTAAGGCATGCAGTATTTTTTAAAAAAAATTGCAATTAGAATAGATTATACCTCATTGGAACCTTCAGAAACAAGCATAAACTCGTGGCTTGACTTGTATTTGGACTCATTGTCTTGATCCACCTCTCTTTCTAATTCCAATTCGGATGTCATCAGTGCGAGGTAGTTGTGATGCTTCGATTCATCGTTTTCTGATTCTTCCAATGACGACTCATCCCAAGTCGGTTTGAGTGTCTTCTTTCTTCTGGCTGTCTTGGGTTTGTCCTCTTTTAATTTTGGATACTCATGCTTGTAGTGTCCTTTCTTGTTACACCCTAGCATGTGATCTTTGCCATCGCGTTGTTGGATGTTGATTTAATCACCTTTTGTAAGTCCTTTGTAAAGTTGTTTTTCTTTATAGTGAATATTTTTTTGACCATGTTTACTAGTTGTTCTCCTTTGTCTGTTTTTGAATTAGATTCATTTTCTGACTCAGGCTTGACCCGAGTGCTAGTCTTTGTTTCCTTGGATGGACTTGCAAGAAAAGTCACACCTTTCTCGACCTACTTTGAGTTAGTCTGTTTGTAGAGTTCAAGTTCACAAAATAGCTCATCTAATTTTAATTTGTTTAAATTTCACGAAACTTTATAGGCATCTATTATAGATGTCCACAGTGCATTTTGACGAAAGGAGTTCAAGGTATACCTGATTACATCCATGTCTTCTAGTTGGTGACCAAGTAGGTGGTGCCTGTCCAAAATGTCCTTGATTCTTGTGTGTAGCTGAGTAGTTGTTTCTCCATCTTGCATTTTTATATTAAACATATTATTTAATAGTAAATCACGCTTTGTTACCTTTGCATCGCTTGTGCCTTCGTGCAACTCAATCAGTTTGTCCCAGAGTTCCTTAACGTTCTTGAATGGCCTGACCCGGTTGAGTTCTTCCCTCGTCAGTCCACATTGAAGAGTGTTTACTGTATTGTTGTTGATTTGCACTTTTTTCTTCATTTCTATGTTCTAGTTCTCTGGGTTGAGAGGTATTTAGTTGCTTCATCGATTGACTCCTTGTACCCTTATAGAATTGAAAACCATTGGTTGATGTCGGTTTTCAGATAGACCTCCATCCTCTTGATCCAGTAGGAGAAGTCGTCTCCATTGTATAGCGGTGGACAAACAGTGTTGTAGCCCTTATTTTGTGTCATTAAGAAGGATTATTGCATAAACAGAAAACCCAAAGAGAGGTACCAAGACTTGGTCTTGGATTAGTAGTGTGGAAGAAAAAATAAAAAATATAGAGCTCGAGTGGTGTTGTACCAACTTTGAGTAAAAAACGAGGTGAAGCAAAATTTATCTAAAAGGGTAATCGTACCAGTTCAGATATATCAAAAATCTCAAAATAAAAAATGAATAAGAAAAGGCCTCTTGCTTGATTGGTGGTTGCACCAATTTAGAGCAGACCTGACTCTGATACCACTTGTTAGATAGTGAACACATAAGAGGGGGTGAATCGCATGATTTTAAAAATATTTCTTTTCTTTTGAAAATTAAGTATGCAACAGAAGTATCAAAAAGAAAGTGAGACAAAAAACAAAGGCAAACGCTAACACAAGTTCAATTTACTTGGTTCGGAGCCTTCGATGACTCTTACTCCAAGGCCCGCACTCGGTGAATGCTTTCATTAGACAATCCACTAATAGTTCAAATATTACAGAATTGAAGTACAAGTGATGTATAAGAACTATAAAGAAAAGTTACCGATGACAAAGAAAATTAGTAGAACTTGATGGAAGGTTGACGAAGGAGCATTACAGCATCGTAGGAGCCATTTCAGAGCAGTGCGTAAAAATGAGAGTCGAAGTAATTGGTGTGTTGACGTTGCTAGTTGAACCCTCCTTTTATAGCCCCATCTAGGCGCATGGATCCCTCCCGTGCATCTGGAGTGTGTTGACATAGTGAGCTCTCATCGAAACTTCATCCTTCAAGTTTATCCATGTCCGAGCTTCAGGACCACCTCTGGGCACCTGGACCACTTATGTGGGTCGGTCGGTCAACGATCTCTAACTCAACATGAAGATGGATTTTTGCTAGTCCAAGTGTCTGGACCATGTGAGTGCCTCACCAGGCACCCACCCAGAGCGCTCCTTCGTCAGTACTGACCCAAGTGCCCGAAGCAACTCTGGGCGCCCAAACGTGCGGGAGCCTAGACAAGCTCCAGGCACCCAGAGCCCTTTTCAACCTTTTTGCAGTTTTGGTTCCCTACAAAACACATTAGTCAAAGCAATAAAAATTACCCTGCAAAATAGAGTTAGCACATTAAAAATATAATTAATTTATAACTTAGATCATGTTTGTGCAAGACCAAGATCTAGTCAAGGTCTCAGTTTAGAGATCCAAAATGAACATAAACTGGACTTGTGCCTAAAGTCTCTAATTGAGACTCGTCCTCACTAGAACACTCTCCATAAGTGACTTACCTTACTTACCATTCAGAATCTCTTGACTCCGTTACAGTCCACTAGGTCTTCCTGCAATTGTTAGGTTGACCCGACTGGACTTCGGCCAGCTATCAGGTCTTACGGACCTAGCCGAACTTCTCACTAGATATCGAGTCACTCCTTGACCTATCTGGACTTCTACACTAGCTATCAGGTCCTCCAGACCTAGCTGGATTCCAGTCTGGTGTCAAATCAGTCAAGTCGTGCACACTTGGTAGAAAGGTTAGATCACAAGTATCTAAATTAATCCACTTGTCATTTATCAAAATTTGAATTAGATCATCAGTGTTAGCTGCACCAACAACAACTCTTGCACACACCAGAGCATCCCGAACTCAATCAGCCCAAGTCCAAGTGGGTTGTTGTGCACTCACCTGAGCACCCCAAATTCAAGTGAGTTTCCATGCACTGATTCCCATGTCTACCCGAGCACCCTGAACCCATTTTTGTTGGCTCAAACCTCCTAACAATTCCTCCAATGAAGGCACCATTGACGGAAAAGTTGAGGAGAAACAACATTCATCCTTAGGTTTTGTTAGAGGCAAGGCAGAAGAAATTGATGAGGTTAGCTGGAGACAAACTATGTCCACTTCAGTTCAGGGAAGTGTAGGTGTTGGCAAGACTATGTTGATGATATTTATAGAAGGGAACTGCCTCTCTCTTTTATTTTAATTTAGATAAAAAAATTTCTTGAGAATGATACGATTTAAATAGTCAGTGATTCAATTTACGATGAAGACAAGACAGAGTCAACTAAAAAGCCAGTTTATGATAATGATAGGGAGGATCTCATCTATACGGTGTCCGAGTGCAAGAGAAGATACACATTACCTATTTGTTATATATGATCAGATGAAGAGAAGGTTGCTAGCAGAATCATCATATGGACATGATGAAATCTGCATGCAACGTTATGAAGAAGAACTTTATACAGATATCTTTTCTAAACATCTACGAGTTATCATACATTGATTTAAATGTAGAGCAACTTGCCGTTGATGCTGGTCTTTGTCACTGTATTGAAACTCGGCAATATGTCCTCCTCTATGCCTTAGCTACTTACACTAATGGTTAATAGTCATCCATGATTTACCTTCTCCGTGTTAGTGTAGGGACGGATTGGCAGGGGTGAGCGAATCCCCTTTTATCATATGATCTTTGTCACTGGAGAGATAGTATTGCACGGATAATGGATGAGATTGAAAGTTTGTTGCTTCAGAAAGCTTTCAAAATTGCAGCCCTTTACGGGGACAAGGACCAGCCTCTCGCATGGACATTTGCAGAAGTTCAAATTAGGAACATATCATGCTCTTGTGGCAACTGATGTGGCTGCCCAGGACTTGACATAAAATCGATCAAGTCAGTTGTTAATTACGATATTGCTAGAGTTATGGACGTAAATGTCCATCACATTGGTCGAACGGCCTGTGTCGGGGATAAAGATGAGACTGCATGCACTCTTGTCACACAAAAGGAAGCATGCATATCTCCACAACAAACAATTACCAAGTTAATACCAGAAGATCTTCTTTTTGAGTTACCATCTAAAACTACTCTAAACTCGAGAACAAGTTCTAGAGTAGCCGATGCAAGAAGATATGAAGATTTTTATTATTATTTTTCATAATTTTTAGTTTTTTAATATTTTTGATATTTGTAAAAAGTATGATAAAATTACATACAATGGATCTTTCCTTGGGACCTCGTATAGCGGAGCTTTGTGTACTGGACTGTCCTTTTTTAGATATTTTGGTAAGTTCCATCCTTTATATTTTTGGATTATGAGTCCATTTAGAAATTTTAGGATTATGAGTTTGTTAAGAAAAGTTTTCCTTTATTTACAAATTAAGAATTGTAGTCTAAATATTAGAATTTCTTTCTTTTATTTAAGTCTTAGGATTTAAAGTCTATATAAATATTTGTTTAGCTATTTGAGGAATAATTCTTGAATATTAATAAAAATTTTCTTTTTCGAAAAAATCTGGAGGATGGTGAATATCTCTTCTTATCTTCTTGTCAAACCCCTATTTTTGTCAACCCACGGGATATCACTATCCTACCTAGTGCCATAAATTCAGGGTGTAGGGTTTGCCAATCGATTACTACTACCTAGCAATCGACTGCTAGTCCTATTTCAGTCTTTTCAAAGTCTAATTATTGTCTTGTCTAGTATTTGATTGACCTCAACCTACGAGGATTTTCCTTTGCCTAATATTCGATCCACCTTAACATGTCGATATTTTTGTTGCCCAACATCCGATCAATCCTGGCCTATTGGAACTTTACGTACATAGCATCTGGTCACCCTTAACCTGCTAAGACTTCCTTTGCACATGCCAAATATCTTATCTTCCTTAACCTATTTGGACTTCCGCACTCACCTAACATTCGATCCTTCATGACCTATTAAGACTTTTCATATTTGCATAACATCTAGTTTTTCTTGACCTATTAGGACTTGCATCCATATGTTCAAGTGTTTGATCTTCCATAATCCACTTAGCCTTCATCCATCTCGTGTAAGTGTCTGGTCAACCTTAACAGACTTGGAATTCGCTTCTTATGTCAAGTGTTCGGTCCTCCATGCTCATTGGACTTTCCTCTTGTCAACTCCTAGTTGGACTTCCAGTCACCAAGTGTCTGGTCAATTATAACCCACTTGGACTTTCCATCTAATGTCAACTTCTTATTGAACTTCCGATAACAAGTATTTGGTCAACTATAACCCACTTGGACTTTCCATATTAGTCAAGTATCCAATCAATCTTCACCTACTTGACTTTTCGCTCAATCAACTTAACATATTAATTGACTATCAAGTATCCGGTCAAACTTGACCAACTTGACGTCTCACTTGACTAACTAATATATTAATCAAACATCGAATTCCAACCAAGGTTCTAAAATTCGCTAGGCGCTAGTCGGGCGTCAGACTAGCGCCTAGCGCCTAGGCGGGGATTAGGCGCCACTAGGCGAATTCCACGGTATCAACATAAATTACATAATAAATCACATTCTATAACTTGAACACAATAAATCAAATTTAAAATGTGTTCAAAATTACACAACTAATAAAATATCATAAATTTATTCCACTTTTCCTTCTCTATAATTTTCAACAACTTGTTTTTCATTGGACACAAACTCAATATCATCGTCGGATACAAACTCAAGGTTACATTTCAGTTTAATTTTAAATTTGGCTTTAAATTTAAAAGCCCAAATTAATATAAAAAAAATATGAAAACCTTGCACTATTTCCGCGGCGCCTAAACGATTCGACTGATTAATCGGCGCCTAGGGACGTCTAATCCCGCCTAGGCACCAAAGCTGCCTAGGCTGGCCGACTAGCATATTTTTAATGCGGCTGACTACATAGTTACGATAACTAGAGATCGATTGTACTAGATTATATTTATAATATAATAGTTATAGTTATGATAATATTTAATTATAAATTTCATTAAGATTACTAATACATAATTTAATTATTTTTTTATTTTTAGTATATTATAAATGATATTTACTACTGTTAAAATCGCATTACAAAAGTAAGGGGCTAAAATAGAATGAACAGCTCGACTAATTTCATCAATAGAATTGATCAACAGAGTTTCAATTTTTCTATTTATTGCTATAGTACCATAGTTGATTGCTCAAAATATTAATCGACTGATTACGTAACAAACCCTCATAAATCTCCTCAAACCTTAATTTCGGAGTTTAAGGGTTATCAGTCGATT
>JBBMJZ010000027.1:12494322-12507957 GCA_037833815.1 Zingiber zerumbet
CGTTGTAGCAACTACTGCACAATAGCTGCTACACGTTGTAGCAGCTTTTGTATAGTAGCTGCTATAACGTGTAGCAGTGTTATTGTGTAGCTACTATGTTGTAGCCGCTACTGCACCGTTGTATCAGTTTCTGTACCATTGTAGCAGCTTCTGTACCGTTGTAGCAGCTATTGCATAGTAACTGCGACAAGTTGTAGCAGCTACTGCATAGTAGTTGCTAAAACGTTGTATCATTATTACCACAATAATTTTTTGTATGTAATAATAGGAGAGAGAAGATAAAATATCATTTTAATTTAAAAAGAAAGAGAAAAGTTGTTGCATGCAATCAGATGAAAGAGAAACAAGAATTTTATAGTTATTGCATGCAGATGAGAGAAAAAATTGTTACATATAGATGAGAGAGAGATTAAAAAATTAGGTTTTGACTGTGTCAGATAGTCTACGTCGGATTTCGCTCATGGTCGTGCATAAAGTGTCACTTAGCATATCAAATCTCTCTCTCTATATACACACACAAAAGATATTCATTTATAGAGAAATCATAGGTTGCTCGATGCCTCTTATGTGGCTGTGAGTAAAATTTGATGTGGATGATTTGATACGATTAAAATCTAATATTTTTTTAATCCAACTCTTATTTGAATGTAATAATTTTTCTTTCTTTCCTTTTAAATTAAAATAAAATTATTTATTCTCTTCTATTATTGCATGTAAAAATCACTCTGGTACTGATGCTATAACATTGTAAAAGTTATAGTAATTGCTATAATGTTGTAGTAGCTATACTTGCTATAACGGTACAATAATTGTTACAATGATTCAGTAGCTGTTACAACGGCATAGTAGCCGCCATAATGGTACAACAGATGCTATGTTCTAGTTGCTAAAGGTGGTAATAACTGTACCACCTTTAAAAATTAATACCATAATGATTGTTATGTGTAATCATAGGAGAGAGAAGTAAGAATTTTATTTTAATTTATGAAGAAAGGGAGAAAAATGGTTCATTTTCATTTAAGGAGAAAAAGAAAAAAAATTATTATATGCATATAATAAAAGAATTAAAAAAAATTAAATTTTAATTGTGACAGATACTACACGTCAAAGGTAACAATTTTCCTTTTATAAATAAAGTCTGGCAGATCTTTTTTTAATCAATAAAAATATCAACATTATTTTTAATTTAATCGATAAAATTATGTGACATATTTAGTAATTCATTTAATCCATTTTCATGTTTTTTTTTCTTCAAATATCACACTTTGACGAATTTAGCCATATTACCGTTCAACGTAGCTCTCTAAATATTGCAATTGTCAACTCCCTCTCTCTCTAAATTAGTCTACACCGTCCTTCTAAATTTAGCAAATTTAAAACAAGCCCCCACCAAATCCTTCTCTCCACCTCTTCATCCTCCTCCCGCCTCCATCTCTTCTCTCCTCCCCTTCCCCGCTCACCGGAGATGAGCGTCTTCGGCCGGAACCATTACCGGGAAGATCTCCGCTCCTCCTCCGACTACGATACCGGATACCGCACTGGCTTCCGCACCTACGGCGCCGACGCCGGCGACAGTCGGCAGCTGGAGATCGTGAAGGGCAACGTCTTGAGCGCCAGCCAGACCAGACGCCCGTACTACGAGACCTCCCATCCATCGCCGCGTGGACCGTCTCCGGACCCTCCTTTCCCGCCGCCCCGGCGCCGAGGCCGCTCGTCGGGGTCGTCCCCCTCGGTGTGGTGCTTCAGCGACCCGGAGATGAGGCGAAGGAAGCGGGTGGCGAGCTACAAGGCGTACGCGGTCGAGGGGAAACTGAAGGCGTCGCTGCGGAAGGGCTTCCGGTGGATCAAGGCGAAATGCTCGGAGCTGGTCCACGGCCGGTGAAGACTCTGGCGGCGGAGGAAGAGAAACGTTGGCGTTAAATTTAAGGCAATAAGAGACTATCGATAAAAAAAAACTTGCAGAGAATTATAAACGCCGTGTCAATAAATAAATAAATAAATGTCAGCATTATGACAATATTCATAGTTGGGTTTTTAGCTATTACGTTGGCGTTTAAAAGAATAAATTTCTCTTTCTTTTTCAAAATTACGCTTTAGATGTTATAGAAAATCTGGACTCGCATCAGATGCAACGTAACATGCCACGATTGCACTAATGCCAAGTGATTGACGGGTCATATTTGAATCGTCGATTTGAAGAATGCGATACATTAGAAAAAATTAGAAGGGATACTAACGTCAGACACTGATGATCAAGCAGAAATAGTCGGTGATCAAGATGTCTATCACTTTCTGATAGAGATGGTTTTAAGCCTCCGTTTGACAGGGTGATAGGATTATAATTGGATTGGTTAGGATAGAATTAGGGGTCCTAGGGATTGTAAATCCCACTCTTAATCAACCCTAATCCTACCTCTAATCAACCCTACCAAACAACATATTAATAACTTTTTGAAAATATAATCCTAATCTTCACCCCTACCAAACGGAGTCTAAGAGTTTTATTGAAAGGAAAGGAGCGGGCATATGTTTTTTATTTATTTTAAAAAATATTCTAAGTTTAAAACTACTAGAGGAACATATTATTTCTTTCCGGCCTCTTCTTATGTTAACCTCTAAAATCTTATGTTGTTTTTTAATACATGAACATGATATAAAAAAATATCTGATCTACGATAGGCATGATATTGGATCATATCAGGCCCAGCGTGAGCATGATATTTTCCATATCAGACCCAATATGCATGATATATGAAAATATTAAACTTAGTGTGGGTCTGATATGAAAAATATCAGTCCTAGACTGGGAAAATATCATGTCCACGTCGGACCTGATATTGGATTATATCGGACTCATCGTGGACCTAATATGAGAATATATCAAGTCCGTTTTAATCCTAGAGAGAGTTGATGTTGGAACCCCAAGGTTGTTTTGGTGTGAACAACAAACTAACTTAGGTCTTGTGCGTTTCTAACCTTGTGTCTAAGTGTGCAGGAGCTTAGGAACACAGGTAGTCGAGCGGAAGACGCAGCTAGCGAGAAGGTCGTCACGGGATGCGACCAAGGGATGAAGACTGCGGATGAGTACGCTGGCAGACGAGAAGGGAGCACGCAGCAATTCCGAGGGACGAGAAGCCGGAGGGAAGCCCGCTCGAGAAGACCGGAAGTTGGGTTCGGGTGAGCTCTTTTCCGGATTGCCGAGATCACCCAAGCGAGCGGATCTGGAGCGGAAGAACCGGACCGAGGCGGGACTGAACCAGAGAAGAGGTCCCGGACGAAAAAGTCAACGGCTGTTGACTTTGGGCTCCGGGGCGCCCGGACCTGAAAAGTTGACCAGAACGCGTCAAACACGTTCTGAACGTTGGGGGATAAAGTTTTATCCCCCCAGGGCGCCCGGAACCCCTTCCAGGCGCCCGGACCAAGACTATAAATATAGCCTTGGTCCAGAAGCTTTTCATCAGTTCAGAATTTGTAACAAACACTTGTGCGCTTCTACTGTTTAGATTAGCTTCTTTCTCTTTGTGCTTCAACGCTGTAAAAGAGGCTTCTCCGCCTGAAGGAGAAATTCTAGTGCGATCATCTTCCTTGGATTAACAACCTCCCCGGTTGTAACCAAGTCAAAAATCTGGTGCCTCGTTTACTTTTTGCTTTTAGTTATTTATTTAATTATTTTACAAGTGTTCTGTTGAAAGTTCGAGAAGGGCGTTTATTTTTTTACAGGGCTATTCAACCCCCCTTCTAGCCGGCCCAACGGTCCAACAGTTATAGCTCATAAGAAAATACCTATATTTTCATCTAAATGTCATCAACTAATTACTATGCCAAATTCATGATTTAATATAGGTGGCCCTATCTCCCTTGAATGTTCTAAGATCCTAACTTGGTACACTTTAGAATTCTATCATATTTTTTGTCAATTTGATTAATCTTAGTACCCTAAATTATTGGCACACTATAAACTCTTCATTGACAAAAATCATCTTCTTATTTTCAAGATGTCATAATACCTTGAAAGTGCTCCAAGAATGTCAACTTCATCATGGTTGGGTTAACTACCATTCCAATTAAGGTTGGCATACCCTATACCCATCTAGTGTGAAGAGATCATATTTTTAGGAATTCAATACCTATTGAGCTCCTTGGATGTACTAGATACTTATTATAGATAACCTCCCTAGATACCTTCATAATGACTTTTCTAGACTTCTTAAATGCATTAGTCATTGTAGTCTCCTCAATGTCAACACTAAGGATAACCTCCCTTGTAACCTTTACTTGATTTCTATATCTACAATTAGTCTCATAGTTATATGGAACTTTGCAGTGACATCATACTTTTCTTGGACTTAGGTTTGTATCCCAAACTTTTCTTTCCCTTAGATGACTCTTATATATTTATGCCTAGATCTTGCTTTTTTGACATTTTAAATATATTTTCCATCTTGTAAGGTCTTCTCTAACTTGTTAAGTCTTGACTTCAAGACTTGATTTTCAATCCTCAAATTTTGATTTTTCATTATTGCCTTGGATATTTCTTTTTCTAGGCATATGTCTAATTTCCTTATGGTTCTTGCCTAGATTATTTTCTACTTTCTTATCCTTAGGTAAAGTTGTTATAACATGACATTACCTATCCTTGTATTTATCATGCCTTCTATTTTTATGATAATAAGTAATAAAATTGTAAAATTTAAGTCTAGGATGTTTTTTATCATGGCATAAGGGAATTGCATTATTAAATAATACCTTAGATTTGCTCTTAGAAGCTCTCCTTGATTTAAGCTCCATCCCTTGCTTTTATTTGGCACTTGCCCTTAGGACATAGATTCTGATAATATCGTTGTTGATTGCATGAGAAACACACAATGTTCTCCTTACCCTTTCGTATCATGGAGCCAGCCTCTTTTGATTTCTCCTTCACTTTGCATGTCATTTTAACCTTATTAACTAATTTCGGACTTTTTCTCTTATAGCATCTCCTTACACTAGAATCATATTATATAATCTTTATTTTTATGAATTGAAGTTGATATACCTTTATGAATTGAGCTATCTCCACTCATAGAGGTGGCACAATCATCCTCATTGGCTCCGGATATCAAGGGTTCTTCTTGTTCCAATGTAAATGGCTTATGATCCTCCTTAATTCTTGAGGTGGATGTTTCTTCATCTTCTATCTTGGATGTTAAGCATCTCTCAACCTTGGAGTCCTCTTGTTCTAGTGTCAACGAGTCTCCTTCCTTGGGCTCATCTTCACTTTGTGTTAAGGTTGGATCTTCACAAAGTTTTGCAATCTTGTTCTATAGATCCTTTGCATCTTGATATTAACCTATCTTGCAAAAGACATCGTTAGGTAAAATATTTTATAATAATTTAGTTACCTTTTCATTTCCTCATATTTTTAAACTTACTCCTTAATCCATTTGCTCCTCCAAAGAAATTTCTCTTTTGTATCTCTAAGAGCTTCAAATCCTTCCATTAGAGAAAATTATTGCTCTATATTCATCATGAGTAAATATTTTATCCTTGACTTCCAATGCTCAAATCCTCCCAATCTAAACGATGGAGATACTAATATGTCATATTTGAATTCATCCTAGGGTTTTATCCCAAATCACACTCCCTTTGATGTTGCTTCTTCAGGGGGTCAGTCCAATGACTTGTTACTATTGAAAAGCTAAAAATCACACCTTCTTCTTCTTTCCTCTAGCTCGTACTTCTTTTAGAGGTTAGTCTGATGAATAGTGACCTCACTTTGATACCACTTGTTAGGATCCATGCAAGCTAGAGGGGTGAATAACTTTGATTGCTTCTCTTCGATGCTTTGTTCTTGTTGTTAAATGCGCAATGGAAACCTTAATTCAATCTCAACTCCACATGCACAACACCTTAGTTTACTTGTTATCTATCTCCTTGAGGCAATTAATCCAAGAGTCCACTCCTGGTGATGTCTTCCACTAAGAACTCTTTCCTTCTCAGAAATATAGAGGCAAAGAAGCATTTTACAATCTCATTCTTGCAAGAACACAATAATAAATAAAAAAGCAAAGACAAATACAATAAAAAATGACTTTACTATCAAAACCTTGCTTGTTTGATCTCTTGTAGCTTGAAAATCCCTCTTATTGGACTAGAAATGTAGCAACATTATCCTCCAAAACCTCCCAGAATTGACATCTAAAATCTCCTCAAGAACCTTCTTTTATAACCTTTAAGACGGGGTTGATTTTCACTTATCAATTGACTGATCTTACTCATCAATAGATTGATACATCGAATCTGATTATTGAAACCTACAAAAAAAGCTCTTTCTTGACCTATTTAAATACCATCTGCCGATTGATTAAACTCATCAGTCGATTGATGAAACTCATCAGTCGACTAATGTTATTAGTCAAGTCTAGCAACCGAATCAACTTGCTTCTGTTCGGTTCTAATCGTCATCCATTGATTCATGAAACTCATCAGCTAACTGATTCCATCAATTGAGTCTAACAACTGAATGAACTTTCTTTTATTTAGTTTCTAAAGTCATTAGTCGACTAATCATGTCTATCTGTTGACTGATACTTGAGTTTGACAAACGTAGATCTTTAAATGATCTATATTGTGCAATAAAAATCACTTTATTCTAATGTCTGAGTCAAAAGTTATAGCATTTGAAAGTTTACTCTATCGGAATTTTCTTGTTACCTAGCATCTAATCAACATTGATCTGTTGGGATTTCACGCCTCATTATTAAGTGTTTGGTCACTCGTGACCCACTTAGACTTTCTATCTTGTGCCAAGTGTCTGGTACTCCATAACCCACTTGGATTTTTCATCTCATGACTAGTGTATGGTCCTTCATGACCTACTTGGACTTCCTTCTTGTTAACTTTTTGTTGGACTTTCGATCACCAAATGTCAAGTCAACCTTGGCCCACTTGGATTTTCCTCTTGCCAACTTTTCGTTAGACTTCCGATCACTAAGTGTCCAGTCAACTTTAATCCACCTAGACTTTTCTCTTGCCAATTTCTCATTGGATTTCCAATCATCAAGTGTATAATCAATATTGGCCTACTTAGACTTTCCACTTGCCAACTTTCTTATTGGACTTTCCACTTCTTGTCAAGTATCTGGTCAATGTCAACCTACTTAACTTCTCATGCCAACTCTCGGTTGGGACTTCTGATATCATCAACTATCTAATCAATCTTGACTTACTTGACTTTTTTACCATCAAATATCTAGTCAATCTTAACCTACTTGACATCTTACTAATATATTGATCAAACATCAAAATTCAAACTAAAGTCAACTTAAGCTTGATCAACCTGATTAACCTTGATCTAAGGTCAATTGCACCAACAATATAATCATAGTTGCACTAAATGACCATGATCATGATCAATGTTCTCTCCATGTGAACCCTTTTGGTTCTTGACAACTTCACGTTATACCTTTAATTTTTCTACAAAAGGTCATATGTTGACCCGGGCGCCCCACACGGTTGGTCCTGTAGTCATTTATGGAGAGGTAAATTAAGAAATTGAGCAGACCACCACATGGGAGGGTATCTCCACCAGCTTCATCGGGAATCAACCCTTGCCCATTTCTATGAATCTATCATGTGTTGACCAACTCGGCTATATCATCGGACTCCTTATACCTTCACTTTGAGGTCATGGGAGATTGTATGCTCAAGAAATAAGTTTTTAATTGATATATATATTGGAGTTAATTAAGGTTAAGATGATCGAGTATGAAGTAATGTTGCAATGATATTTATATGCCATCGAGTTTGATTTAGTTATTTTAATGTGTTTGATAAATAGTTTAAATTAGGTTTGACTTTATTTTTTATCATGTAGATCCAATATGAGCTCAGAGATCTTGATGACTTAGTGAAATCGAGTTGGTTTGGTGGATGATCTAACAGAGTAGAGTTGAGTATATTGCTAATTTGATGGCTCAAAGGTTTTACACAAAAGTAGACTTAAAAAGCGAGGAGAGAGGAATGAAACTTAGACCAAACTTTGAGAGCTTAGTCCATATGAGGTACTAGAGGATTCACACGAGGTGTACTTTTATGATGAATCTAGAAGGTGAGGGCGAAGGATGAATAATCATGGAGCAAATTCAAAGATCTTGATGCATTTTAGGTACATGAGGCCTAATGCGAGGTGTACTATAAAGTGGCTCCAAGAGTGGTAACCTTCTATTTGAAAGGAGAAGGATGACATACTAAACAAACTCACGGATCTTGAGCATTCAAGGATTGAGGGCCTAACATGAGTTAATCTTTTAGGCAACAAACAGCATTGATAAGGTTGAAAAATCTATAGGTATAAATGTTGTAAGAGATTGTGGATGATGTGTAATCTTATGCCTTTTTCTTTTGAGCAACATCATTGAGGGATAATGTGTATAGCTAAGTAGGGTAGACTACCAAGTGGTTTGGATGAAGCCTTTAACTAATGGAAAATATATTTTGGTTGTAATTTGTGGCTTAGCTTAATCTTGGGACTTTTCATAAGCTTATTATGAGTGTGAAAGTCAAGTCAAGGAGGGATCACCAACTTAATTGAATCGACTTGAGGTGGACCTCAATCTATTGAAGGGTCCGTTTGACTTAAAAGTTGATTGAACATGAGGTTTCGATGAATATAAAAAAAAAAAAAAATTGAGCAATAGTGAATTTGAGGCTTGACCATTAATTGGAAAGAACTTCCAATTGACTCGTGATATAGTAGTTGTTCAGTGGTCTTTTTTTTTAAGCAATCAACTAGAGACAAGCAAAATAGAGCCATTGGAATAAATCTATAAAATATGACCTTTTGGTTGTAAGAGGTTGTACAAATGGGACCGTTAGATGCGGATAGAGTGGGGAGGATGCATTTACTTTTTCATTGCTCAATCATGCTTGTCTCTACAATTTATTAGTGTACAGTGAAAATAAATTGAAAAAATTAATACTAGATAGAAACAAACAATACCAAAAGCCGTTTACTTGGTTTAGAATTTGTGATCTCTACTCTACAACTTATGGTTCATTAGTAGATCACTTCTAGAATCTCATTTTTTTCCCTCCTCTTTCAATACCACCTAGAGGTTGAGAAAATCACTTATAATAACTTACTCTTACAAAAATACAAGTAAGAATATAATAATATAAGTAAATAAGCTTTGCACAAATGATATCATACTTTACTTTGTCTTTAGATTTCTTTGAATCGTTTGTTAAAGGCTTACGAATGCAACAACATTTGCCCAAGAATCCCCATGAATAATTGTGTCAAAATCCTCCATAAAACCCACTTTTATTGGATTTATATTTATATCTAGAATCTACTTGCCAGTCGATTTTTTACTGCCTTTCAATCAACTATTTACTGCCTTCCAATTGACTACACCACTACAGTTGCTCAGAATTTGATCATTGTCAGTTTTATCGTTTTGCATTAGTTTGTTGATATTATCATTTCTAGTCAACTGTCTAATTAACCGGTCCTCAAACAAAAACATTACGTACATTATTAGCATTTCGCTTGGAATCGGACATATTCATTCATTGGCTGGTTCATCAGTCAATTGCTTTCTTACCATCAATTGATTAGATGAGATAAAATTAAGACCGAATCCTTTGGGTCATGACTTCGTCTGGCTATCCACATCGTCTACTGACTATCACCAGTCGACCGTGATGCACCAGTCGACATCATAGTTGACTAGTCTTTAAATATAAATATTCCATTCTTAGAATTTTAGCGTGGGTCGACTATCAAATCAGTTGCTTAATTAGTCAACAACCGTCGGCCTCAGTCTACTTTTGCAATTCCTAAATTTGTTCAAATTAAAATTTGACCTTGAATTCAACCATATCATTGTTTTATAGTTTTAGATTTATCAATCGACAGCTACTACTTCACTAGTCGATTAAAATTAAAACTCTAGTCACACTAAAATTGAATATGTACCATGCCAAAATATCCCAAGCCTCCGGGACTTTTTGTCTACCTAAGATATCACCTTGACTTATCAGGACTTAAACTTCATCCAATATTAGATTGACCTTAATTTACTAGAATTTTCCGTACCTAGGGACTCCTAGTCATGAGACTTAAAGCATCGCCCAATATCAAATCCACCTTAGCCTACTATTAAGACACTTTGATAGCTATGAGGGTCAATTGTTTCGTTGATGATTTATTATAGTAGAAATTTGAAGCAATGCTAACTCGTTAGATTTTACTAGGTATCCATCTCTTTGAGGTGAGTAATCCAAGAGTTCACTCCTCACACTTACAGTTCTACTATGAATACCTCCTTCTCAGAGACGGAGAAGCCTCGTATAATTAAATACGAGAAATACAACAAGAAATGCACAAGCAAATAAAATGTCTCTTGATCGGATAGAAATGTTGCAGCACTTCTTCCTCAACGTCCCAAGCATCGACGGAGAATAGCGAAGAAGAAAATATGATTTGAATCTTCACGAAATCCTTTATGTCATGCTGATTTAGAGCTCCCAATTGATTGGTATTACCCCCAATCGATTGTCATGTCAGATCAGATCAATCTAGTCGTCCAAACTCGCACTGACTCTTTTCTGCTTCTCCCAATTGATTAAGTTATAACTTTAATTGATTAAGCATCTTCTCAATTGATCACCCAATCAATTCAAAATTCTACTATCTACTCAAGAACTTCTCCCAATCGATTGCCTAAATTAATTTGCTTAGGCTAAATCGATTGGTCAATCGATCACCCAACTCACTGTGTTTTCACGAACTAGCACTTAATCAATTGCCCTAATTGAATAGAGATGCCTGAATCGATTAACCTAATCGATTCTGGCTCTTCGCGACAAAATATTGCCCAATCGATTGACAAGGTTTAATTGATTATCCTAATTGGTTGGTTAATCAATTTCCCAACCCTAGCACCCTGAATCCGAGTCTAGGGTTCTATTGCCTAATATCTGATCAACCGTGACCTGTTAAGACTTCCCCACCAAGTGTCCAATCAACCCTTGACCCAGTTTGACTTTTCATCTCATGTCAACTTTCCATTGAACATTCGATCACCAAGTGTGATCCTCCTTGACTCACTTGGATTTTTTTTCTTGCCCAACCTCAGTTAGGACTAGTCACTCAGTAGACTTTCAACCTACCTAACCTTAGGGTTTCCTTTACCAACGTACGGTCTTCCTTAGCCCACTTGGACTTTCCTTTATCTATCCGTAGTTAGGATTAGTCACTCAATAGACTTCCACCCTACCTAACCTCAGTTAGAGCTTTCCTTTTCTAATGTCAAATCCTCCTTAACATACTTGGACTTTCCTTTGCCTAATTATAGTTAGAGCTTCCATTACCAACGTGCAATCCTCCTTGACTCACTTGGACTTTCACACCAAGTATCTGATCCTCCTTGACCTACTTAGATTTTCCATTTCACATATTGTCAAGTATCTACAATCTTGATTTACTTGACTATTTCTCACATATTGTCCAAACATTAAAACTCAAGCTCAAATCCACTCGATCGTAGTCAAATTGGTCAACCTTGACCTGAGGATGATTGCATCAATAATCTCTCCCTTTTGATGTTTGACAATATGTTTAAGTTATACTAACTCATTGAATGAGAGTTTATAACTTAAACCCTACATTCTTCTCTCCCTTTGACACACATCAAAAACTCTTTTTAAGAGTCAATTTGTTCAAAAAAAAAATCTAATGAAAGTCTCATACCTTTCATTGTATCTTATACTCACCCTTGAGCATATATGTATCATAATGAAGATTTCCAATCTTCCATTGTATCAAATGCTCAACCTAGAGCATCCAACATAATGAAGGTTCTCAACCTTCCATTGTCTCCTCATTAGAAAATTCAAAATCATGTCTTTAAGGAAGCCCTCCCCCTCAAAGTATGCTCCAACTTCTATCATTGCACTAACAAGGATTTAGAATTCCTAAATCTTTAGGAAGCCCAAAATTAAAGTTTTGAGGTTGACAATTCAACTTTGAATCCAAACCTTCTCCTTAACTCCAAATTAGTATCTTTTAACATTTCCTTTCTTATTTTCATCAAGAAAATTATCCTTAAATACTTATCAAGGCATTTCATAGGGTTAGGAATGGTTAAGTTGACTAAATGTGATTTAATGGACAGAAATCAGACCATTTCAGCCAAAACACAACATGCTAATAGATTGGAGAAGTTCCCAATTGATTCTGGCATGTCTTAATCGATTGGAGTTTGCTTCCAATCGATTCAGCCATGGTTCAATCGATTGGGTATAGTGCTGAATCGATTGAAATATCTTATTTCTATTTTTTATTTTTGTCTAAACTTCAGAAATACATAAATAATTCTATAAAATTTTAAAAATCATGAAACTTTATATAAACATTACTTATGTCATATACTATCAGAAAAAAAATATATTTTTATAAAAATACATCCCATTTTTAAAGATTAATACAAAATTAAAAACTATTAAAACTTTAATGTTTCACACTATTTTGTATCTAATTAATCAATGGTGATTTCTATCAAGAGATTGACTTCACCAAGGTTTTTTAAAATAATCTTAAAATGATTTCAAAATAATTTTGAAATAATTTTTTAAATAAATTTTCAACCATGATCTTTAGGCTAAATGTACATGACTTGTACACTTGCTTTTCCCATGATTGAACTTCACATAGTCATTTGTTTTAATGATACAAAAACTCAAAAGATATATTATATCAACATTTTGAGTTATATTCATTTTCCTGACATCTCACTTGTATCTTATGTATTTTAATACACATACAAGTTAACTTTATAATTTTTGTGTGATGTAAATTATGTTTTCCCTAAACTAAGGGATTATGCATTTTTAACTAGGTAATTAAACTTTGATCATCCAACTTAGGATGTCAATTAACGTCATTGTCCTTAATTACAAGGAATTAAAAATAATGTATGAGAATGATTATAGCATACATCATGATTATTTTTCAAAGGAAAAACTATCATAACTAAATGATGTATGTATAATATGGACCATTTTACATAAAAATATGAATGTGAAAGCAATGATGTTATGGTACGTGATAGGGCACACAATCATGGTAATTTTAACATAAAAAAATACTTAGATTTTCTAAGTATCACTAAATTAGAAATAAACTAAGGTGCCCTTATTGTTGTTGCAAGAAATACCAGATAATCGAAAATAAGTTTTGATAATGGCAAAGGGTTCAAAGTTAAGATTTGTTATTGTTCTAATAAGTCTGACCAAGTGTGCGAGAAATTCCTAAGTGATCTTAAGCAAGGTGAAAGTTATAGATTGAGGCCGATGCAAAGGAAACCCAAACATTGCAGTGTGAATTGACCAAAGAAGAGCATAATCGAATCGATCCATTCTCAAGTATAAAGGACCTATGGAAGAAGCTGATCGAACAACACGAAGGCACCTCTGATGTAAAAGTAAGTGTTGACGTTCTGCAAGTGTACGGAAATGTCGTAAGTAATAATAAAAGATATCGTATCCACAGGGACTGGAATAAGCACTAAAAATGTCTCAACGCGAATTAGCTAAACAACAAATCAATTGGTTTTAAAAGCTAAGTGCAACTAATGAAAAGTAAACATA
>JBBMJZ010000027.1:12619044-12629275 GCA_037833815.1 Zingiber zerumbet
AGCTAGTCATGAGTGACTGGATGTTCATGGGAATGCCAGGAGCAAGTCAAGGTGACTAGATGCTTGTGGGAATGCCCTGAAGCAAGTCAGGGTAACCGAATACTTGCAGGGATGTGAGTAGGTTAGGGTGATCGGATGCTTGCGAAAAGGCCCAAAGCAGGTCATGAGTGATTGGATGCTTGTAGGGAGGCCCGAAGCAGGTCAGGGTGACCGGATACTTGTAGGGAGGCCGAGAGCAGATTAGGGTGACTCGATGCGGATGCTCGTAGGGAGGCCTAGAGCTAGTAAGAGTGATTGGATGCTCGTAGGGAGGTCTGGACTATGAGAGTAATTGTGGTCCTTCATTTGAGGAGAGGATTATTAGGGTTCAATCAAAGTCCCATATTGGAAAGATTTGGTAAAGATTATGAGTTTAAAAGGATATATGATATCTTGATTAGCATGAGACCTTTTCGGGAGAGCCCAAAAGCAAAGTCATGAGAGTATAAGCTCAAAGTGGATAATATCATACCATTGTGGAGATACGTGAACATCCTTTAAGTACAACGGCTACACCATCTAGTACTTTGAGTTGAACCAAAATATAGAGTCCTTGCCTACGACCTGTCCCAATCAGCCTCTTAGATGACGAGTTCGGAATATAACAATTGGATGAAGAAAAAGAGACTAGATATCTAGAGTCACATAATTGACGAATAGAAACAAGATTTATTGTAATACTCAGAATATAATAAACATTAATAAGAGAAAAATAAGATATAATAATTGAACCAACACCTACTAATGACATAAAAGTACCATTAGCAGTCACAAGATATAGATGAAATGAGAAAAAGGAAAAAAATAAAAGATGATAAATTAGATGACATACGATGGGAGGTACCAGAGTTCAAAACCCATAAGAATGAAGGTATCCTTAAAATATCAGACGACGACAAACCTATATGAGAAGAAGTTGACATGGAAGAGAGTTGTGAAACAAGGAACTATTGAAACTGGTTAAGCATATACAGATCAGATTTCCATGAAGCATCTGTATGACCAAGCATAGTGATAGAATGAATAATGCTTAAAATAACCAAATTATACGGATACCTTGACAAAACCATGAAAGTTGTGGATGTGATTAACAATTCTTCAATCAAACTATTAAAACCATGAAGATGAAGACTTTGATACCATGTAGAAATCAAAAGATGAAAACTAGGGTTTACTTTATTATTATCATCAAACTTAATGAAAAGTTACACAATAAGATGTATATATAGTTAGGTTAAATACCAAGAAAAAGACTAATATATCCTTAATAACTAATAAATAGAAAAACCTAATAATAATAATATAATATAACAATTACAAGTTAGTCCAAAAATGATGAAAACTCAACTATCTTCTCCTTATTCAAAAACCACCCAAAGGAGGAGAAACCTTTTACAATGGTTAAGCACGAAAGAAATAAAATAGAATTGAACGGAAATGCATACGAGTGTGTTGTTTTATTCTCTGAGCTTCAATTCTATTTATAACCTTCATCTCGATTTGACCATTGTATTGACCGTTGTGTCGACCGTATCCTCTCTGGTCGCTTAGACAATGCTGACATGTCCTCAGGATTTATCTGCTTCAACAACAGGTCTGGATAACTTAACCTCCTCCGATCGACCGTATCCTCTCCGATTGCCTGGAGGCCAATCGTCTATAAATGGTCAACCTTAGACTTGACCACTTGTTGACTTCTCCTGCTTCCGGTTACCTAAATGATTCCCGATCTCCCGGACATATGGTTGTCCGAACTTCATCTCAGTTGCCTTGCGCAGTCTTCTTTTCGACTTCTCGTCTCTTAGATGCATCAAGCCCTTTCAGCTTGCTCTTGTGCTTCCTTCTCGCTCGCCTAGAGTACTCTTCCACTTTTCACACCTTGGATGCATAGAGCTCATCGGCTCGTTTCCTATGTTATCATTCTCGCTCAGTTGCGTCTTCTACCAAGATTTTTTATCTTCGATTCTCCTTAGCCATCAAGTCTATGTGTGTTCTCCTAATTCCCTGTACACTTCGACACATGTTCATACACCACAAGAATCTAACTTAAATTTATTGGAAAATATATTAAAAACTACTAGTGTTTCTAACATTCACCCCTTTTTGATGTTCATCAAACTAAATTTAAATTAGGGTAAATGAAAATAAAATAAGCATAATGAAAATAATTCTAACATTGCAAATAATTCTAACTTCCCTGCATTTATGCATAATTTTTATTTTTCTCCCTTCTGACAACAACAAAAAATTAGCGTTCGAGAAAAAAATTAAAAAAATTCTCCCCTTGTTTTGAAATTCGGTAAACATATTACAAATTTAAAGAAAATTCTCAAATATTTATCAAGTATAAAACATAATATTTTCTATTACAGAAAATCAATTTTACTCAAAAATTCCTTTTCATTAATTTTCTAACGTCAATAAGCATATTTTTCTAATAATAATTTTAGAAAGATTTCTATGATTCCAAAAATCATGAAATTTTACCTACGGATAGAAAATATTCTTTATTCTTTAAAAAAATTTACATAAATTTTTGAATAGAATATCTAGAAAACAAATTTCTTATTTCATGTATCAATATTGAGTCAACCATTTATTAAATAATATTTTTTTATACTTGACTATTTTAAAATCCTTCTAAGTAGTCAAAATTACACACCTAAAATAAATTCATGCTTACTTGATTTATCAAATATTTTTACGGAATAAAATATTTTGGTGTTTTTATGATCTGGTTTCCATCAATGCATGACCATCTATGTGCTCAGTATCTAAATCCTCTAAAGATGAGGTGTGACTCCATGTTGCTTTCAGAATTGTTTCTTTGGGGTTTGCCTAGTCTTTGCCCTTCTCTTTGGGTTTATTTGGGGTTTGCCTAGTCTTTGCCCTTCTCTTTGGGCTTTCTCTTGAGCTTAGGGAAGTTGTCTGTGATGTGACTCTCTTCATCACAGTTGAAGTATCTTACCTTTCTTTGCTTCTTTTTTTTAGCAATTTGGTTGTTTGTCTCCTATCAAAATTGTTAGTCTGAAACTATTTCTTTATTTTCCTTACCAATAATATTTGTTCATCTCCTTCCATTGAAGATTCCAAATCTGACTTGCTCTGCTTCGTTTTTAGAGCTATGTTGTCATTTGTCTTCTCTATTTCTTTTATATTTGCACATCTAGATTCATGTAATTTCAGGATAGAAAAGAAATCTTCGAAAGTACTTACTTCGAGATTCTTGAAAATGTAGGAGTCTACTATTGATACTCATTCTTGTGTTTGTGGGAAAGCATTGAGTGCATATATGAGGATGTCTCAATTTGTAATTATCTTCTCATTCTTCGAAAACGACCCAAAGGTGAAAAAACCTCTTATAATGGTTAAGCATGAAAGCAATAAAATATAATTAAATGAAAATGAATATGAGTGCGTTGTTTTTGTTCTTCGAACTTCAGTTCTATTTATAGCCTTATCTCGATCTAACTATTGTGCTGGCGTGACATCTCCGGTCAACTGTATCCTCTCCGGCCGCATGGACGATTCTAGTGTGTCCGCAAGTTTTATCGACTTCAACAAAGACTTTGGATAATTTAACCCCTTCCGATCGACCAATCCTCTCCGATCACCTGGAGGGTTACTGACGTGGTCATTTCGACAATGGTCCTAGATGACTCATTAGTTGGTTCCCAGTTGTCTAGAGTTCTTCTAGTTGCTTGTAAATGGTTAATCTTAGACTTGATCCTTTGTTGACTTCTCTTGCTCCTGATTGCTTGGGCATGCAGTTGTTTGAACTTTGTCTCGGTTGTCTTCCGCAATCTTCCTTCCGGCTTTTCGTCTCTCAGATGTACCAAGTCCTTTCGGCTCGCTTCCATGCGTCTTTCTCACTTCGCCGGAGTACTCTTTCGCAGCTCCTTTTGACTCGGATACATAAAGTCTGTAGACTCGTTTCCCGTATCATTCTTTTCGCTCACTTGAGTCTTCTGCCAAGGTATACCGTCTTCATGCTCCTTAGCCATCGGATAAAGGTGTGTTCTCCTAAATACCTATATACAGTTAGGCACACATGTTAAAACACCATAAGGATCCAACTTAATTTTATTTGACAACCCATCAAAATATCACTAGGGTTCTAACAGTTTGTTATTGTAATCTCTAGCTTTTTCCCAATACAATTGCTGAATTTTGTTCTCTATCTCGTTTTTTTTTCTTCACCTTGTCTCTTCTTTCTGACCACTTTCCTTCTACTGTAAAATCAGTTAACTGACCAATACATCATCTTCCTGAGTAACCACACCTAACAATGGATTTCTCATATGCAAATGAAGAGGATCACATGAATCACTGAAATTAAAACAAGGCAGCCGACGAGTACAACCAGTTGTCTTCTCATTTATGTTTGCGGAATCTTTCATTGTTGCTTCTTAAATAACGAGGGGAACTCATTTGATTAGCTCTGAAACAATGGCCACTCAAACAAATGAGGCCTCATTAAGCTTTCAGTTAGGTTTCTTTCATTTTTGGTGAAATTAGACTGATTTGATCTGCCAAGAGAACAACCTGTAATCAAAGTAAGTCTTCAATTCCTCTTCGGTTCACTTCTACTGGTTTTGCTGGCATCCACAGATCCAGCTCTGCCTGCACTTGAATGCAATAATGGAGCTTCCAGTGCACAAAAGGAAACACTAGTGATGCATCATGAATCATGCTTTCCTCAGTCAGACAAAACCAGAAAAGGAGGTGAGGAAAGGAAAAGACAGATAGGCATTAATGCTCTTGCAGAATATCAAGGCCTCATGGGACCCTCGCAACACAGCCATCAAGGCTTTAAACTTGTGCGATCCATTTGAGCAGAGGAAGAAGCTCAAGTTGGTTCGATAATGACACCTCCATGGAATGTGATCAGAAGGTTCGCCAAAACTTTATCTCCCCTACTATCTGTCCTCTTATGAGACAAGATTGCAATTATGAAATGACCAAGTCCTGAACATGAGAATAGAAGAGTAGATTGAGATCTGAAATGCAAACAAATTCTGAGCTACTACGAGTTTGGAAGATTGCGTGGACAATATGACACTAACACCTGACTGTAATCGACCAACAGGACAACTAAACACCTCATTTGCCTGTAGTTTGAGTATCTTAATCCTGAATTCTGGAGAACTGTGTGAGAGCTCCAGCATTGCACATGGCCCTCTTAATCACCTTTAATGGACTAACAGGAACAATGGCTTGAATTCAATTAGCTCACATAACACCTCTCTGACTTTCTCTGATATCACTTCTCCTTATAGAAAAGGAAAATGCACAATGCTTAAGTTGAAGGACCACTTCATATGTACCAACATACCACCACCACTGAATCTGATAAAAATTTGGTGGTGGTGGTGGTTGAGGGCAGCATAACCTCATGTTTTCGACTTAAATATCTTTTTGTTTTCTTTTCAATAAGTTTGGTTGGTGGTTGTACAAAAAAAAGGGTTAGTTCCCCAAAGTAACTAGTATATTTCAGATATGAGTGATCCGAACTTTATCTTAGAGTATGCTTGGTCGAATAATGGAGATTAAACAAGTGAAGATTCGGTTGATGCAATAATTAAATCCATTGGAATTGTTGGACTAACTAATGAATGAACTCTACTTTAGGTAATGGACTGCAATCACTCATTCCGAGCCAGGATAAGTGCAGCAAGGGACCTGAAAAGGGTGGTCTTTTGGCTCATCATCCACTATATATATCCCGTAATTGAGTTAAGGAGACAGTACAGGAACCATAATACAGTTATCCCACAGTGATTTTGAATCTTACCTCTCTTTCTTTCCATTATAGAAGGTCAACCGCAGCTCAGCTGATTCCCTCCCTGTGCAACTAGCTGAGAAGGAAAGAGGGATGGGGAATTGCCAGGCATCTGAGGCAGCTACAGTGTTGATTCAGCACCCGGAAGGGAAGGTGGAGAGGCTCTACTGGCCGACAACGGCAGCCGATGTGATGAAGAGCAACCCAGGCTACTACGTGGCACTTGTCACGCTCTATGTCTCGGAGGAGAAGGAGGACGGTAGCAGCGGCGCAGTCCGGTTCACCCGAGCACGGCTTCTGAAGGCCAAGGACATGCTCCTGCTCGGCCAAGTTTATCGGTTGATCACCTCCCAAGGTTGTGGAATTTTCTGCTGGTAGAATTTATCTGGAAACTTGTGATCTTGGGTTGTTCATGGGCTAATGGTGAAATTTTTTATGCTTGGACAGAGGTTACAAACGCTATAAAGCAAAGGAAGTATGAGAAGCTCAAGAAAAGCCAGGCTGAGTTAATCAGAAAGCAGCAACAAGAGGAGAAACACAGAACAAATGATAAGTTTATTGAGTCAGTTCGAGAGGAACAACAGCAACAGGATTCAGAGAACTCACTTCTGGTACTTATTTCTGTTCTTTATTGTCAAAAATTGGGTTCTTGTATTGAATTGTTACAGATGGATTTGATTCTTGGCCTGAAGTAGATATGAAGGAATCAGCAATTTGGGTGTTTCCTGACAGCTCTTTGTGCACATGGCATGGTTTGATTGTTCAGGTGGCAAGGCAGGACAGGGATAGGCAAAAGAGCAGCACACAAACGGCGGCGGCGAGAAGCCGGCATTGGCGACCGTCACTGCAGAGCATCTCAGAGACAGTAAGCTAATTTCGCAACCAACTTGTGGTGTTCTACAGTAGAAAGGCAGCTCTTGACAGAATTTAGAGATAAAACGTTATAGCCAGAGACTGCTCAGAGAGTACTTGTAAAAGTTGTGAGACTCTTGAATTCACAGCTCATGGTGTAATAATTGCCAAAGTTCAGATATGAAAAAAAAACTACATATATCATCATGATCCAGATTTTTTTCTCCATAATTGGGCAATACCACAGGTTAAGGATGATCTGCATCTTGTTTGTACAGATGATACGATTTGATGCTCCAGCAGGTTTAATATCTCAGCGAATCTGAAATCTGAATTTTCAATGTGCTAAACTCCTCATGGCTCCATCACAACCTTTCTTAGAAGTGAAGAACCAGAAAAAGATTGTAGATCATGTGATTATTTTAATGGAAGCAAATCTGAAGACATGGAATCCGCGAGTTCAATATGGATTTGAGGATCAAATCATGAACCACTTGACAAAGAGCCAATTGGTTTTCCAGTTGGTGTAAGCTTCACAAAAGTGCTGAGATCAATGCAAAGTTTTTGTGATATGATCTGTACAAATACTGTCTGAGTATATTCAGTAATTAGAACATTCAACAACAGTTTTAGTAAAGAAATTGAAATTCAGGCCAGAAACTCCTTGATTGCATCTGCCCACTTTAGTTGTTCAATCCAATAACTTGTTTGTTTCCTCTATTTGGTTTCGAGTTGGTTCGAACTATTACCTCTTTGGATCTTTGATCTGATATCTCATCACAAGATTACACCGAAATATCTTAGATTGTATATGAGCCAAGGTCAATCCAATTGATCTGTATTTGAAAAATTGTTGAGCAAAACTGTTGACTCATCAAACACTTCAACTAGAAACTCTCAAGAACACCAAAACAGAATTTTAGTAAAACTTCAGAAACCAAAAGGACGCAAACATTCTCTTTGCTAACATCAACTAGACACATGACATCTGATTCTCTTTGTTAACATCAACTTGAACAGCTTCCGCCCCTAATTTATCAGCAGACACCACCTTAATCTCTTCAGGCTTTCCTTCCACCTTGCTGAAACTGCTGAAGTTGCCTTTGGTCATGAACAGCTGGGAATGGTGGTGCTTGCAGTAAAGCCTTCCCTCATGTGCCACGAAGTTAGCTGGGCTGATGGTGCAACCTCCATGGCTACACCTGAAGCAAGGCCTGTGGTATGAGTTCCCATTAACAGCCACCTGAAAAGGCAATGCATGATATCCAAGTTCCATCGACAATTTCTCATGCATTTTGTTTGAAACATCCAGAGGTAATTGAGAAAAAGAATGAGAAGCACCACTTTTACCTTCTCAATAGGATACACTGTCTTCTTGCACTCTGAACATTTGTCTTGAGTTCCTAGAAATATACTTGCGTATCTGCTATTAGCACCAACCTACGGCACATGAAGAAACACAATGCTAATAAAGAAGACACGTTATGAATTCAAGTGATTGATAAGCTTCTTCTATGTCAACATACCATTTGGCCATTAGATTTGTCTGTCTTGGTAGGTTTTGGAGAACCTGCAACAATGGAGATTAACATCAGGATACAAACATGATGTCCTATGGAACAAACTAAGCCTAGACAATATATATACCTTCGAAACTTTTATCCAATCTTCCAGTCATCTTGAAAAGTTGATCATAGTGAGGCTTGCAGTAGAGAGCTCCATCGATGGAGCTGTAATTGCTGAACTGGATTAAGAATAACACAAGTTTCTTTTAGTCTGTATTTAGATGACATACGAAAACAGAGAGGAAACAGAATGGAGGACGAAACAAACAGAGTAAGAAGAAGCCCTTTATCAAACTTCTGAAGTGGATGAGGAAATCAGAAACCTTGAGGGTGCCGTTGCAGTGGTGGCAGCGGAAGCAGGCCCGGTGGTAGATTCTGCCGTCGGCGGCGAGCTGATCCACCAAGTAGACCGTCTTCTGGCAGGCCTGGCACTTCTGCGTCGTCCCCCCGAACGCCATCGACGCCATGAGAGCAGAGGTGATCAAAGAGAGAGACTGGCGGTGAATTATCTTGTCAGAAAATTCGCCTTTTTTTGAATGGAAATGGTAGTCCAGCTCAGAGGAGACTGGTAAACAGAGAAGAAGGAGCGTAGTTGGTGGCAGAATTATTCGATGATCGCTGGAGAAGGGCGGAATAAACGGCTGGATTGGATATTTTGATTGGCCTTATTCTACGCGTCTCGATCTCGTGCCACGCTGAGCTTGCCGATCCGTTCGCTGAGATCGTCGCTGGCAAAAATTTGTTTGTTTCGTGCGTTCTTTCGGCTCGACTTTAGGCGGACGGCGCCGCCGTGGGCCATGCGGTGTCTCGTCGTTCTCGAATCTTTCTCTTTGTTTCATAAATAGGACGGTAAAAGAGAGTCGTGCGTTGGACCATTTTCAAGTAAAGTAATTTATTATAGTCAAATTGAATCTAAAAATGAATATGATTTAAGTTTGGCCTATGAACTCTCAATCAAATTTAACGGTTTGAAACTCTCGTATTTTAAAACTTATTTAATTTATTATTAAATTTAATAATACAAATTTATTTATTTTAAAATTTATTTATTTATTATTTAAATTAAAAAATTATTAATTAAGTAAAACATGATATCGTTCTCCTCAGCCTAATATCACCAATCCACAAAATATAGATAGGTAAATTAGGGATATTTTGCCCTAGCAAATAAACCCTTGAAGGAGGTAAGACATTAACGATATATTTTATACTCGTTGAAAATTCGCTCCAAGATATTTTAGAGCAATCACTCATGGAAGTATTAACTACGCCAACTCGTGGGGCTTAAAAAATTAATGAACATAGTTCGTAAAATTTGTTCACATATATTTTTTATTTTAGCAATTTAGATATCTAACTCTTTAAAATAATTAATTCTATAGATAACCGGTTTGATTCTGTAAAAATTTCCAACTGGTCATCTAAATAAATTTAGAAGCGCAAATGGTAGGATAACCCAACAACTCAGCATCTCAAGTTTATAGCTGAGAATCAAACTCTCAATACTTGGGAGACTACATGGCTTAAGAGTTTTATAAATAAGCATAAATTATGAACATTATTCATAATTAACTAAATATATTTAAATTTATTCATTTAATTTAACAAGTTATTCAAGAATGGAGGTTGCCCAAAGTATAAAACACTAAAAGTGTATTTTGAGTAAAAATTAGAAAGATATTTCTTTTTACCAGAATTTAAAAAAAAAAGTCAAAGTATAAATTAAAAGTGCCATTTTTATTTATTATTAAAACACCATTTTATTCCGCTCTATTTTTATTTTAATTAAATTTATTTTTATTATTATAGCACAATTATATAGTGATTATTATTCATAATTATTATAATATAATATTAATTAATATTGATTAGGGATGATGTATTTATATTGCAGTAATTATGATTTATAATTATTATTGATCCTGTCCGAGCGGTGAGTCAACGGACGCTGGGGACGTGGCGCTCTCTGCTGGCTCCTCGCGTGCTCCGATGA
>JBBMJZ010000027.1:12637237-12665001 GCA_037833815.1 Zingiber zerumbet
GATGCAGAGTCTTTGGCAAATTATGAACTTCGAAGTTTTGAATTTTTTGTGGCCATGGTAATATGGTTTGAAGTATTATAGAAAGTAAATAAAGTCAGCAAGATTCTCCAAAGAAAAAATATTGTTATTGATGATGGTATTAGTCTCTTAAAAGGTTTGATTATCTTTTTGGAAGAATACAGAAATACTGGTTTTAAAGCCGCAAAGAGTGAAGCTGAAAAGATTGCTTTAGGAATGGAGGTTGAGCCCATATTTCGTGAAACTCATATTCGTCGTAGAAAAAGATTCTTTGATGAAAATTCTCGAGATGAACCAATACAAGAAGCTAAAGAATATTTTCGAGTAAATTATTTTGTACAAATAGTTGATAATGCTCTTTCTTCACTCAAGACAAGATTTGAGCAGTTTTAGAAATATGAAGAGGCTTTTGGATTTTTATTTAACTTGAGCAGTTGAAAGACGCGGATGATGAGAGTTTGAACAATTCATGTGCTGCACTTGAAGATTTTTTGAAACACGAGAATGATTCTGATATTAATGCACTTGAATTATTTTCTGAATTGCAATTACTCAGAAAAGCATTGCCAAATTGGATTACCAAACCACTTGAAGTCTTGGAGTATGTCAAAAATTTGCATCATGGGTTTCCTAATGCTTGGATAGCTTATAAAATATTATTAACCATACTGATTACAGTAGCTTCTGCTGAAAGAAATTTCTCAAAGTTGAAGTTGATAAAGAACTATCTTCGATCAACTATGTCACAAGATAAATTCAATGGTTTGGTCATATTGTCTATTGAAAAAAAGCTGGTAGTTAAGCTTGATTATGATGATTTAGTTGACAATTTTGTACGACAAAAAGCACAAAGAATATGAACATTTTGTTATTAGATTTAGTTTATATATGTCATTTTTTTTAATTTAATAAATTTACATGACATATTGAATATTGGTGATAATCATGTGCATTTAATTATCGGCTCATATGTAATATTTTTATATTTAATTAAAAAATATTATATAGGACTGGAGATGACCCTACTGATAATTTCTTAAAATAATCATGAATGCTCATGGTGTCTTGCTAGGAATTTTTTACCACTCCAAAATTTGTGCATGGTAGTACGAAGACAACAATAATAAACATCAAAGTCAGAGAAAAATATTTATATTTGATAAAATAAAATAAACGATAAATTACAGTAAATCTTCGATCAGAACTTCAACTTTACATGCAGTCCCTATATCCAAAAAAAATTATTTCCACTTTCTGTATGTAAAGTTTTGTTTGCTTCAACTCTTTTATGCAAACATCATCACCTAATTGTCAATAATATTTTTTAGGTAAAAAAAGTCTAAAAATGAGTATAATTTCTCTTAAATTTAATACTTTAAACTAAAATCGAGTATATTTTCTATCAAATTGAGCACGATTTTTTTTTACTTAATATAATTCCTTCTAAATTCAGTACCATTTAAAAATAATCTAATATCTTTTCCATCCAAATAAGCATCATTTAAAGAGAATCCTAGTATATTTTCTATTCAATTGAGATGGAAAAAGAGTCGTGTTCGATTTAATAGAAAATATATTAGATTGTAGATTAATATGCTAAATTTAAAAAAAATTATACTTATTTTTTAACTTTTTATATTTAAAAATATGAGGGATAATTAGATAAATTGATATTCATTCTGCTTGGTTAAAGAATTAAAATAAAGTTTTTTTAAACATAAAAACTATATGTAAAATTTAAATTATGAATGGGACTGCATATAAATTTCCCAAATAATAAAAAGGCCACCTGTAGAAGTCTATTCATGGGCACTGGCCTTAGAATACCTCTCCCATGTCGCTTTTGTATTTTCCAGATGCAGAATACTGCTAAATTACAACCTTAGAATACTATATTCTAGATCTCAACCAATGAGTTAGAACTTTGGATTAAAATAATTGCTGTGACCTCTTTCTGAGTAAGCTAATTTCATCACAGATTGATAGGGCGAATGTAGAAATCCAGCAGGCAGAGCATGAATATGATCTTAACCGAACAGCTGAATTAAAATAGGGAAGCCTTAATTTCTTACGTGATGGCAAAAGATGAATACGCTCGCCCCCAACGCTCCACCTTAATTCCCTACAGCATCAACTTCAAGGTGCCGAAAAGGACCTAATTGAGTATCAAAGTTCAGGCAAATCAATGCTTAGAGAAGAGGCAACGGGAAACAACATTCCAGAAATAGTCAGCCAATAGACAGGCATTCCTTTATCTAAGCTGCAACAATTGAGAGAGAAAAGCTGTACGACTCAAATTTTAGATCTACTGGTTATTCATTGGAAGATTTAACTATTATATCATTACCTCAGGGGTATGATAGAGTATACAGAATAAAATTGCCTTGTATTATATTCAAATAGTAGTTTTATAATTGTTAATAATAATAATAATTTCATGTTTTTTTGTTTTAAATAGTAAAATAGTAGTAAAATTGCCTTGTTTTAATTTTTGTTTAAACTGCCATTTAAAACAGTTAATTTCACTTTTTATCATTTAAAAATTATAATTTTAAACTTAGAAATTCAATGCAGAGTGAGTTTTAAATCACTCATCTCTTCGGCAAAGTTAAGGTAAATACCTTTCTTATGTGCTAGTCATTATTCTAAAGGCTAGTAGCCACCCGTGATTTACCTCCCCTGTGTTGCCCTGGGATGAATTGGCAGAGGTGTTGGAAGCGAACGTATTCACCTTTTGTCATCTTTAATCA
This sequence comes from Zingiber zerumbet, assembly GCA_037833815.1. Lineage (NCBI taxonomy): Eukaryota > Viridiplantae > Streptophyta > Magnoliopsida > Zingiberales > Zingiberaceae > Zingiber > Zingiber zerumbet. The sequence continues at coordinate 12,640,006 of JBBMJZ010000027.1, forward strand.
CCCATCTCGTACCCTGCTACCAATAATCTTAACGAGTGAACTTTGGCTCCTCCCAGTAGTGCACTGTTGGGCTTGATTGACATCTTGTTTATGAACTCCCGTGCTTCGTCAAGAAGCCCTGCGCGACTGAGGAGGTTAACCATGCAGCCATAATCTTGGCTTGGGTCATGCTCCTGAAGAACTGCCTTAATTCCCTCCATAAGAAAGAGGCCTTAAGTAGAAGATCTAGCGAGGAAAATTGACATATTAGAAATGGAATCTACACAACCCTAACTCTAACATGTCAATGTAGGAATAAACCGACAAGAATTAACACCTAGTAATGCTAATACTCTTTACCAATGTGTATAGATGAGTCATATTGTGATGGAAGAATTTGACCCTAAGGCTTTTAGTAATATCAGTATTAACTACAAAACAGGTAACAACAGTGTTATAATAATATATACTGATCTTATCATTTTTAAAATTATTATTTCTTAATGAAATTACAATATAGAATTATTTTTTGATAGTATCAAAAAACAACTAATATATTGAATTTGTCAACTATGGTCGAACAAAAGGAAGGAGTGCCTATATGAAAAGCTGGGCAATATTTTGCTTTTATATAATTTTATAATATAATATTATAATATTGCTTAACAATTAGGTTGTATTTAGTGAGGAGTAATCAGTCTCGATTCATTCCCATCTACTTACAAAAGTTTTTTTTTTATTGGAGTTGTTCTTTTTTTATAGTTTGTTTCTTTTTCGTGATGTTTTGAAAAAAAAAAAATCAACCTATAATGTATTATAATCTGAAATACAAAAGATAATAAATTTTGTAGTCTGAATTATAAAACTAATTACATATAATCTAAATTGTATTTCAATCCTAAGATTCAATATGTCAAATATATCCCTAGTTCATTTCTTGCACCAACTGGTCACTGTCGTCAGACGTCACCGTTGTCGCCGGCCGCCGCAGCAAAAGTGGTAAGATATTTTTGTCATTTATAATAATCTAAATTATATTTTTTATAAAAAATAATAGATACCAAATAAAATAATGTAATCTTGTAATAAAAAATTACATACATATTATACAACTCTTTCACCTAAGGTAGTGATGTAATATTAATTACATTATATTATAAATTTTATTATATTAGGAGGTTGATTATATTACTTCTAACCAAATGAACGCTTAAAGTTTTCATAACATAAGCTGAATAAGATTACATATGTAAGAGCCTAGATTTGAATAAGAAACATCACAAAAAAAAAGAAGTGAATTTAAATAATGGTAGCATAGCTTAAAGTACAACATTAAATATAAAGAAAAAGAAAGTACAGAGTACAATGAAAAGTGGTTCCTACGATTTTTTATCCAAAAGTCTGAAACAAAACATTATCGTGATTATCAAAATATGGGAATTACTAACATTCAAGATTAGTACATCACATTAAATATAAAGGAAAAGGAAAGCTTAGTAATTGATTTTTAGGTGAAAATCATAAAACAAAACATTACATTGATTATTAAAATATTAAAATTACTAACATCCATGATTAATTTGCTTTTTATGGACATTTAATATCATAAGGACATACAATAACAAAATCATTCACACCACTCTCTTAGCATCCTACTTCCAGAGGAATTTCTGCAAGTCATATGTTTAGCTCTATGTAGAGTGAGAATTAAATACTTTCATACTTCTTCTTTCCGATTTTTTTTTCTAAAACAATTCTATGAACTATTCTATACTTTGTATAATTGTGCACCATTCTGACATTTAAATGTCAGAAATCTAATAAATTTGAAATGTAATAGATATTTGGCAAATTTAAAATGCAATTGATTTTTGGTTGTAATAAGACCACTATAATCCTTGACTAATTCATTCTAATGACAATTATTCTTTAATGTGTTATTTTGGGACATCAATTCTCTTTTAGAAAGACCATTAGCTACGATCCAATGACCTAACTATTGATTTTGGGGATAAACAATTTTTTTTAATAATCGTTGGTGGAGCCTCAGTTTTTTTTGTTTTTGTTTAATAATCATTGGTGATTGTGTTTTTTTTTCCCCAAAATACAACTATTTCAACAAGAAGTTTATTTCATGGTAATCAACTGAAAGTTACATGCAAGACGGCTAGCTTTAAAGAGATTTTGTTAATGGCTTATTCAAAATAAATTAAGATTAAATTAATCCAAACATGTTTTTTCCTTACCAATTTGAAGTTCTCATATCTGTTCATATTGATCTATAAAATAACGCTAGTAGCATCAGAGTTGGCATTCAACTTGTTAAAGGGACAAACAAAGGACGGGCTCATATCAAGATGCAAATTACCGTTGCACAACATCCGAGAAAAAGAACTAAAAGAGATAACAAAATAACGTCTATATTCTGGTTCAAAAGCCACCTAGACTTCAACTGAGTTGACAACAAGCTCCAAGCGTACTATTTTAACGAATGCAGATCCAACTGATGCAGTTTACAATATTAATAAATGCCTTACTCTACACAAAATAGAGAAAAGCAAAAACAAAACGGCATATAATCAGGATGGCACAAGTTTACTAGTCATGCAGGAGAGTTAAGAAACCTAGAGGTTAATTGACTACAAAGAAGCTTGAATTGACTATCAAAGAGTTGAAATTCAAAAGTAAACAGTTTCTAAATAAAAATTAATAAGATATAATTTTTCTCAAGCTCCCTATCATGCAAGAAGACTTAACCACAATAAAATATGATATAATTCATTTAAATATAGATGACAGTGTGACAAAGGTTTGATTGGTGTTGCCCCAATCATGCAAAATCAAAAATCATCCTCATAATTATGGTCTTCATCTCCATAGTCATATTCATCATTATCTCCCTTGTAATCATCATAACTAACATCATAATTATCATTGTCTCCTGGCCCATCGCCATCCTTGTTATCTAGATTATCTGCATGATCATCCTTCTTGTCGAGAGTTTCATGAGGATCACCAACATCTAATTCAACCTTTTGCTTTTTCGCACGGTCTTGTTCAGACTGTTGAAAGAAATGATGATCAATATAATTGAATGCGATTTAAAAGACAATGAAAGCAGATGTAGAAGATGATGTTTAAAGGATAGAATTTTATATGACGTTTGACGATATGGAATCATCTATACAAGTCCTAAAATTGTCACGAGAATTCCAGAAGGCTCAAGTTGCCAAGTGGTCAGTAGATAAACTAAAGACAGTGGCAACTAACTTACATACAAAACCACTTAAATCAGCCAAAAATATGAACTCTTGTCATCATATTCTCTTGAAATTTTTTAGTTAACACAATCACATAAAGTTTACACATTCGTCATATAGAAAATTACTATAATTGAACAAAAGCTAGAAGCACAAAGTTTTGATAACATGACTTGAATAAGATTACCACTGCAATCCTAGATTTGAATAACAAAAAAATCACAAAAATAAATTGAAATTTTTTATTGGTTCAATCGCTTTAAATAATTGTAGCATAGATAAAGTACAACTAGCATTAAATATAAAAGAAAAGGAAGAAGAAAGTACCGAGAACATAGTTTCCAATGCTTCGTAGTTGACTTTTGCACTGAAAGTCTGAAACAAAACATTATATTGATTATCAAAATATGAGAAATATTAACATTCATGATTAATTTGTCTACACTGATTATCAAAATATGAAAATTATTAACATTCATGATTAATTTGTCTATTGATGGAAATTTAATATCATAAGTGCATGCAATAATAATATCATTCATACCTTTTTCATAAGCATCCGACGTACCGCTTCAAGAGGAGTCCGTGCAGGAATCATATTTTTAACTTCTTCAATACGTCTTTGTTTCTTTTCCTGCAACCGAGATAGCATGATAGCAAGACAAAAATAAATTGTACAAAGAGGGAAAAAACAATTAGACATAAATATATTTTGAATATAAATTTGATTAAAAAAATCATGATTTTTATTGTGCAAGAAGAATCCAATAGTGGCCAAATTTGAGGAATACACACACCAATGTACATACAAAACACGGTTTGAGTTCAAGAAGGCATAGAGAATAGGCAGATTGGAAAATTCATATTAGAAAAGTGAGGATAGAGAAAGAAGTTTGTCGGGAGAGGACAAGGAAATTGATCCCCCTTTGTCTTCCCTTGAAGAAAAACAAATGAGGACAGCAATCTTTTTCATCATTTCCTAAAGGGAAAGAAAGAGGGGGCAATTGAATTTTGAAATTGACTTTTTCATAAAACAAAAAAATAAAAACTAAATAACAAACAGATTAGTAAAAAATAATAATTATAATTTCTTTTAGTTTAAATCCAGAACTTGAAATGTATTTAAGCTTTCCACTCATTTAGCCATAGCCAAAACGAGGAACTCAAGAGAAATAATTCCTCCATTTCTTCCTTCCATCTCTCAACTCAGGCAAAATCAGATGGTCAGTTGGATGCCTTATACCATTTCATTACCCAGTTTACTTCCGCTCGTGTTTCTGCCCAAGGAAACACATCCTGAAGGAGCAACTGGATGGAAGATCAGACTCCATTATTGCTCGGATACAGATCTTTTTACTAAACAACCACCTCTTGATTTGTTGCTTAGTACTACTATAAGCTTATTAGCTTTAATACATTTTAGGTATTCATAGTTCATATCCCCAAAATGCATTGGGTGTCAACCTCTATTGCATATCCACATGGTTTGGCATCAAGACCATGCCATAGTCAAGGCAAGAAATGAAACTGATCACACAACTTCTGCAACACTAAAACTTTTTGCAAAGGTTGGAGTTAACACTAAACATCTACCATGCAGAAAGAAAAAACACTATTCTAAATTTAGATGAATAACTACGGGATACGTATAAATTACAAAGAAAGTGGAACATGAATATATGCCAAATACAAACACATCTTATATAATATTCAATTAACAAATACTAGTTTTGCATCAATCAAAAAGGTACACAAAAAGTATATCATATTAATTTGCACCTTTTTGGATTTTACTAGAGCTGCATCAGTTGCTTCCACAAGCTCCTTTGCGGCTAGCAAATCTTCTGAAGCATTTGCATACATCGCTTCATATGCCTCCTTAGCAGCTGCAGCAGCAGCTTCCTTTGCTGCTTGTTCCTGCTCAACATTTATATCACAAAATCAAACCTAATATTCAAATGAAAAAAATTATGAACATTCAAGAAATTTACTCGTCACCTCAAGATACTCTTTGTTCATTTCTTCCCATATAATCTTTTTAAGTTCCTTCTCTTTCTCAGTGTGTAGATATCCATTTACCTAGCGAAAATGATTTTTCAGAAGGAACAAAAGTTATTGGCATGCTGACAAGATAATTATTTTTCACATAGGTGATGAATGAACACAACATAGATATGTTATTAGTTTTAAGTTCAAGCAATTCATGGCCAAAATTTAACACGGATAACATACCTCAGCATCATCAATGTCAGAAAAATGATCACTCCTATCATTTTCAGAGTCTGAAAAACCATATTGTTCACTGAAAGTTGATGTGTCAATCGACTCATGCCCTGCAGAATCTTTCAAAAAGGAGAGAAAAATAACCAAGATAAACTACTATTAGTGCCCAACTTCATAAACTTACAAAATAAAAAAGGTGTATGGGTTTCCATCGTACCAGCACTTCGAAGTTCCTTTGATGGTTTTCCTTCAACAGGGCTAACATATGAAGTCGAATTAACATCACAGCTTCCCTCATTCTATAATAGCCCGTTGCACACGCATTTAGGTACCCAACTAAGGTTCTTATTAAAAAAATCAACAAAAGCACATGAAAGCTACATTTTTGCATGCAAGGAAACTTGGAAATTCTTCCATGTCAATGTAGGAGTTATAAGCTGATTTTGTAGATTCAATGGTGATTCTGGGCTCTATTAATGCATTTACCAAATTTTGAAACAAAAAGCATAAAAAAGACTATGAAAAATGATAGTATAAGGTGAATATTCAAATAACTCTAAGAAGAAGAATACATGAGGAACACCTTAAACTATCAAGCTTTCAAAAAAAGTAATGTAGTAATGATAGGTCTCCATTATTGGTGCAAATAGAAGCTGATTGCCCTAACATGCAATATCATATATCCAAGCTGCTAAAGAAAGGCCAAACTGGGACATACATAGTGGAAGAAACTGAAAACGTCACTCATTTACACTTTTAAAACCATCAAGGAAAACACAAAGATAGCCTTTTCCCCAAAATGTAATGGGTATTTTTAACAATTGGTTCAATGCTCATCAATTAGATGGTAGGCTTATAAAATGGTATGTAAATTGCCTACCTCATACATAAGTTATAGGGAATGCTGATACTTATGATGTGACTCATATTACCCTCACTGTAGAGTAGCCTCAACTCGACACTGGCCACATTGTTGTGCTCATTGTAACCACTAACCAGTACGTATCCTCATTGCACATCCGAGAGGCTCAATGTATGAGTGTCATCACCGAGCTCTCTAGGTTGTGAGTTCATTGATTTCGTCATGAGACAGTTCAGTAATTAGTTCTTGAAGAAGTGAAATATGATTAGCAAAGATGTCTCTCTGCTTTGTTCTATGTTTTGTCTTGTGTCATCCATGGATTAGTGTCTTGTATATATAATAAGACCTTGCACTGCCCTATTTAATGCTTGGAATAGTTGAGAAAATAGCAATGGTGTTATAATAAGACCTTGCACTGCCCTATTTAATGCTTGGAATAGTTGAGAAAATAGCAATGGTGTTGTTGAGAGGGGAAGACAAAGAGGGCTAGATTCATTTGTTGATAAAAATTTGGGTTGATTTAGAGGAAGAATTCATTTATTTTTATCAAATGTAATGACTAAATTTCTTTTGGTGCTGATGTTGTGTTTGTTGTTTTGCTACAAATACAATTGTGGACAGTGGAAAGAATTTATTAGAGTTGTTAGGGATGGTGAGCTAGGTTGAGTTGATATTTTTTTGCTGTTTTACATTTATTTTGAAAATCTAATGATTCAAATGAGAAATTGTTCGAGTGAGAGTCAAATATCAAAGTAATCATTACTAACTTCCTTAACTTCTTGTTTGAAGTTGTTTTTAGAGTATGGAAACAGGAATGCAAAGTGATCTTGAAAAGGGTTTATAGGATAATTTTATCTTTTCTATTATTTAATCCCCTATCTTCAATTTATACTCCCAATAAAGCATGTTGAAAAAAATATTAGATCGTCCATCCACCCACCTCCTCCATCTCCCCAAGTAAATAAGATGATGGATAATTTTTCACAATCTGCTCTTCTTATTATACATGCTCTTATTAGCATCCACCACTCTCTCATCCATCCTCCCAATTAATTAGGCCCAACACGTGTGTGACTAATTTAATATGCATCTTCAGCAATTTGTGGTTTCTTTATAATTATTATTATTTATCCTTTTTTATATGGCAATTTCATTTTAATTAAACTATCTAATAATAGTATAATATCCACAAATTCAGTCACCAATACTGAAATCCATTTGAAAATTTTAAGAGGAAGAATATATGATCAATTGAAGGTGTCCAATAGTGTGAAACAAAAGTCCATTTTAATGTTTCAAAATTTTTAACACTTTACGAGAGGCATCTGACTTTTCATACTGCATAAAAATAAATAAATTAACAATAGGGGGAAATCATATCTTAACTGATTCAATAATGAACAAAAGTAGAAGATAAATGCTATAAATTAGAAACAACAAAATTTGTTAAGCAGATGACTCACAGGGATATTTATATGCTTCTCATTTGTTTCCTGGTTATCTAGGTTGGATTCATCTGGTAATTTTATTTTTTCCATCCTCTGCTTCTCGGCACGTTGAAAGGCTGGAGGATCAGCACCACCTTGAAGTCCCCCGGATATTTCGATGAACTGGCAGAAACAAAAGAATATTTCCTATCTATATAACTCTTGGCAACATAATAAATCACTATTGTGTAAAAAAATAAGGTTGTACCTCATCATAACATTCCTTGCAAAGTCCATGAGCAAAATGAGGTGCATCAGTTTCTTTGTGCTGACATAAAAGTTTACCAGGCTTAGGTAATTGAATGGATGGAGATTCTCCATCTAGATCTTCAGCCCTAAAAAGGAACTCCTCCATCTACACAAAAACAAAAAAAAGTTAGTAAGGATGTAGTCAACTTCCTCTCTATTTACCCATACCCTAAGTCTCAAACTAATGTTCCCTATATTGATAATTACTTTGTTTAGATATATTAAGAAAATTCCTGTGAAACACACCTTGATCAAATATCTATGAAGCTATCCATAGTGGATTACTCGCCCAATTTACTATGAACCCCTTTTTTTGTTTTTGATATAATAAGTAGCCATCACGCTTAATTTAATCATCAAGTTTTATTTCATTTCATTCTTCGACACCATGTATCTGACTTGACACTCTTAGCAGGGTTAATTTTGTTCATTAATAAAGACTTGATAATCATAAAAGCAGTCTCAAGCAATAGAATTTATGAGATTGTCATCGTGTTGATGATCATGTTAACCATGGGATGGTTTTCTAGTTCCTAACAATTGATACTTATTATAGTTGCATGAACTTTGCCCACTACAAAAAAAATCATGGATTAGAGACCGAAATTTCGATCGCAAATCAGTCATTAAATACACTTAGCGACCGAAATTTTTGGTTGCGAATTTTTTGGTCGCCAGCGTCTCCATCGCTAATTAGCTACAGAAAATATATTACGTCACTAAATTCAGAGACGGAATTAAAACTCCGTCACTAACTTTAGCAATGGAATTAAAAACCCGTTGCTAGTGACCAAATTTTAAATTCCATCGCTAAATTTTAGCAATGGAATTAAAAACCCGTTGCTAGTGACCAAATTTTAAATTTCATCGCTAAACTAGCTTTTTATCTTTTTTTTATGAGTTACCCCCCTCTGCTAGAAGTTCATTTTTTCAATTTACCCCTCTATGAAAGTTCATTTTATTTTTCATTTTCCACCCTATGTCGAAAGTTCGTTTGTCGTCGTCAGAAGAGAGGAGCTCGGAAAGGGACACCCTTCTTCCTCCAGCTCACCGCCTCCGCCGCGTCGATCGCGCAACGGAGATTGATTAGCATCTTTTGTCGGGCAGTCGATCATTTCAAGAACACCATCTTGGTGTTGTCCGTCGTGTAAGACTGCGAAAGCCTGGAGAAGACAATGAGGGCGGTGAGGAGGAAGACAATGAGGGAAGAAGTTGGAGCAATAATCACGACAAAAAATGATCTTCTCGTTCTTCTTGGAGGTCTCATGGAGCTCGCCGGTCTCGTGGAGCTGCGCAGTTGGGGTACTGACCTCGCGTCGCCTTGCTTCCGACGCCCGGCATGGTACACTTAATCCCCATGGTGGAGCTCGACAAGCACCTCACTGCTCACTATGGCTTCTCTGTCACCGTCATTACTCGCTTACTCCTGCACAGGCTCAACCCACATCTCCTCCCTCACCCTCCTGCCCATCGCTCTCAACGACCTCCCCCCTGACGCCTTTATTAAGACCGCATGCATGGCCAAAGCCGCCACCTACTCCCTCCCTGCCATCCGCCAAGCCCTCTTTTCCCTCCTCCTCGACCTCGTCATAAACCTCTTCGGTGGCGACATCTTCTACCTCGCCACTAACCCTCCACCCAAGCTCCAGCTCTCGGGAGAGAGAGGTTGTAAGCGGCCAGGGTGCGACTTCGATGGAGAAAGGGAAGAGGGAAGATGGGAGAGGAGCAAGAGAAATGAGGGAAGATAGGAGAGAAGACATGAGAGAGGAGAGGAAAGTGAGAGAAAATTGGGAAAGTAAGAGAGAATTAGCAACCGAATTAAATTGGTCGCTAATTTAGCACAGGAATTAATTTCCATCGCTACCTTAGCGATGAAATTAATTTGTGTTGCTATTGTAGCGATGGAAAATATATTCTGTTGCTATTTTAGTTGCTATTCATTAGTTCCCTTGTAGTGGCCCTCATGTTTTCAATTAAGCCAAAATTGAACTAAAAACAAGCACCAATTCAAACTCATTGAGTAGCATACATATGGAAATCTTAAGAATCTGACTTTCATAAACAATTATACTAAACAAAAATCCTTTTTTAGATGTAGTGTGCAGCATATTTCAGTTAGATCATAATTGGTGTGATGGTTTCTTAGTTTCCTAACAATTGATACAAATTATCGCTATATGAACTATCTGTTCAAGTTTTCAGTTACATAATCCAAAATTGAGCTAATAGACAGGCATGAATAGAAACTCATTGAGCAGCGTACACACAGAATTGTTGAGTATCTGGCTTTCATGATTAACATTAACTTGACTGAAAAGAGACTTTCTAGACACAATGTATAGGATATTCGAGTTAGCTCATAGTTGGTTGGATAACAGTATTGCTCAAACTTGAGTTAGTATAAGCTACAAGATCTTTAAGGAAGACAGGGGGATCTTTTTTATCAAAATGTCTTTATTGAACAAAAACGCCTTACTATTGGCTTTGCCAAATATTGATGAAAAAGTTTATGCAAACAATGAGTTAGATTTAAGGTTTAGTTACAAGATTCAACTATCTAGCTATTGAATAAGATACTTGAAAATTTTGTTATCTCTTTCATGTGATCCCACACCCAAAATAATGTGGAAGCACATCTAGTGATGCTTATCATTGCGATCTGAAAATCGTACATTTATTAACTAACTTTTAAGAGTATCTTATGAATGTTATTGATGTGGCGTTGAAGCAACTGTCTAGCATACCACCATGAGATTATTCCTCCACTAGATACCCATAATCCATGCATATAAATCTAAACATATGTTCTTAAATTCAAAAAAAAATTACTATGATTAGTGACAAATATCAAGCCTCCTTATATCCCTATATAAAGACATAGAAAATATGTTAGTCTCCTCTCTTCAAGCCTTGAAAGAATCGGATCTCCATATAATATCATTCTACTCTTGCACTAAACAATTCCAAAGTAACAGTATTTCACTACATTAAAACAAGTAACTAGTTTGCATGTCACATATACAAAAAACATGTCTATATAGGATAGCAATAAGCAGTCAAATAACCATGGTATGGCATATTCACACCATATTTTAAAAGCTAAGCCAAGCCGGTCAACATACGTGAATTTTACCATTCCACTTGATCGACACCATATTTTAAAACTGAATTTATAGATTATTTTGTCATTAGATTTAAAAGTAAAATAAACACCACAAAATATGCATGAAAGTGAAATCAGTTACACAATAAGCTATATCAACATTAATGAATATTTGTTCAAGTATATGAAAACTTACAGTTAAACTACCAGACTCTGTACTTTCAAACTCTAGTAGCCGTTTAGTTAGAGTCGCTTCACAAATGTGTACAACAGAACCCTAAGTAAACACAAAAAAAAGCCTCGCATTAGTATGAAAACAATAGATAATATTTAAATTTTAGGTTTTAGGTATGACTCTCAAATTCCATAAAATTATAATAGTAAAGGAGAATTCCACATGACATTGAATGAAATATACCAATTATATTCTCAAAAATTCATATGGATTAGAGCCCAGAGAAATTTAACCCAATAAAGTAGCATGATCAACACTTTTGGCCAAAAAATAAATAAATATTTTCAAAGTCGTTATATGTAACACAACAAAGAATTTCTTAAACACCGCATAGGTATAATATAATTGCAAAAGTTTCACATCAATTTCATAAATTTGTAAAGTATTTAAACTTGAACAAAGCTATTAACATTTGTCCGCTAAACAATAACAAGATCAAGCTATGGCAAGCACAGAGGAAAAGGAAAAAAAATATAAAAACATAAATTAACTTAAAAATTTACTTGATAAAATTTCCAATTGCTAAAAAAAAAGGCAATTGGTTAAAACTTATCTTATACATTTTCTAGATTCCCGCCACAACTTCAAGATTACTAGTGTTAGCATCTACACATTGTGGTGGAAATTACCTAGAAGGTTTTCCTTGCGATATTTGATTAGGATTAATTGAGTTCCAAGCTTTTATGTTCGACATGAAACGGGGAATCTTGTGGAACATTGGATGATGACATCCTAGATATGGATTCGCATGGTAACAGGAAATTTGGTGTCTCGTAAATTTACTATATTTTGAGATGGCATCTCCAAACATACGTATGTACACATTTAGAGTGGAAATTAGCTAGAAAGTTTTTTGCTTACAATATCTGATTTGGAGTAATTAAGTCCATGAGAATGTACAGATATGTATAATGCTGCACCACATAATCCGTTGGGTTTCCTCCCTGTCTAAAACCATTAAAAGTACAAGAAACAAATTTACTTATGCATAAGCAATTGAATTTACAAATTGAAAAGGAATATGCCAATAAAGAAGAATACCTGCATCCAATCTCTTTTCATGCTTGCAACCAAGCGAAGAGCCGTATCAGAAACTGCATTATTCTTTCTGCCTAAAAGTCCTATATTTCACAAGTTTTACGCAATGAATTCACTATTGTATAGTCTAATCTCATAACTGAGTTACTTTGATAAATAAATAGGGTGAAAAGGAAAAAAATGAATAAGGCTCTCTTTACTATAATAATTTACTAATTATAAAATACATATTTGCAGCCATGAAAATGTGAATATATCTTTACCTTGGATAAGTTTTCTATTAAAATGAAAATAATTTGTTACAAACAAAGAGTTAGCATGTTGAGCAAAGGTGTTATTTTCTACTGAGTTTGCAATAAACATGGAAGGGAAGAGAAGTTTCTCATAAATCAACAAACAATAATATCACAATTTAAAGAAGAAACGAATAATTGACAAATAAAACTCCAATGAAAGACAGGAATTAGAGAAACCAAACTATAAGCTTGATCACTAAAAACCAAAAGAGTAAATTCAGAATAAACCAAACTGCAATCCATGCAGTCATAGGAGTCTAAGACACTAGATAAATAATGAAAGTCAAACCTTAAGATTTTCTACCGCACAAGGAATCATGTCCTGAAAAAAAATAAAAATAAAAAATAGAAAACAAAGTTTCCTTACGCTCTGTAAATCGATTGATAAAAAGACTTGGATCCACTATATTCTGGACAATTGGGTGCTCCAAGAGCTTCAAAGTTTTACAAAGTTGCAAAAACACAGCTCCAAGCACATATCTGAAACAGAATATAAGTGAGCATTTTATCTTGTCTGCCTAGCACTAGTTGTGCTAAGGGAAAAAACCTAAGAAATTCTCGATTCAAAAGCATGAAGAGGCAAAAAGGAGGAAGATGTACATACACATTTATCTGCAAGTAGTCAGAAAAATCAATGAGAAGATAGGCCATTTTCCGTTGCCTGAAAAAAGAAACAGTTAAATTGCCTAAACGAAATTCTAAATCAAGTTACAACATTATGAATACAACATTGATATATGCTTCAAATTTGACTACTGTAGATTGAGATAAAAAGAATATACACAACTTGGCGAGACATATTTATATACAAACTAGAAATTTAATTTAGGAAACTATAATTAGGTTAATTAACAATTAGCCTAATTGACTTATATATATTAACTAATTTGTACCAATAATATAATAATTAATATATATAGATACATGAACTAATATACACAAATATGGTAACTAATATATACCGATAATACTCCCGTTGGAGCATAGATATTAATTATATCCAACTTATTACAAAGATACTCAACCTAAACTCCAGTTAAAATTTTTGTGAAAATATCCCCGAGTTGTTCTTCTGCCTTCACATATCAGATAGAAATCAAGCTTTGTTGAATTTTCTCAGGAACAAAATAACAGTCAATTTCAATGTACTTAGTTCACTCATGAAACACAAGATTCGATGCAATATGAAGAGCAGCTTGGTTATCACACCATAGCTGGTATTGAAATTTTAAGTCCTACTTCAGTCAAGAGTTGATATATCCATATTATCTCGCACACAGATTTAGTCATAGCTCTATATTCTGACTCTGCACTAGATCGTGATATAACATTTTGTTTCTTACTCTTCCATGAAACTAAATTTCCTCGAACAAAAATACAATAACTGAAGTAAATCTTCTATCCATTTTAGAACTTGCCCAATCTGCATTTGAAAAACATTCAATATGAGTATGCTCATGATTCTTATATAGGATACCCTGCCCGGGTGCTCCCTTCAAGTAACACAGAATTTGCTCTAACGCTGCCCAATGATGAATTGTTGAAGATGACAAAAACTAACTAACAACACTAACTGAGTATACAATATCTGGACGAGTCATGGTAAGGTAATTTATCTTCCCAACCAACCTTTGATATCTCTGAAGATGTTTAAATAGTTCTCCATCTCCTGTGAGATACATGTTCTGACTCATTAGAGCACTACAAAACTTTGCCCCTAAGTTTCCTATCTCAGTTAATAAGTTAAAGACATGTTTTCTTTGAGATAGAAATATACCATTTTTACTCCTCACAACTTCAACACCCAAAAAATACTTAGCACCCCAAGTTTTTAGTATGAAACTGAGTATAAATGAAAGATTTAAGAGATAAGATTCTCATAGTATCACTTTTAGTGATAACAATATCATCTACCTCCCGTAGTATCCCTTTCAGTGATAACAATATCATCTACATACACAACCAATAGAATGATACCGGCACCTGACTGCTTATAGAACACAGAATGATCAGACTTGCTTTTCATTATACCAAATTTTCCATGACTAAATTTTCCAAACCAAATATGAGGACTATATTTCAAACCATACAAAAATTTTTAAAGACTACAAACATGCCTAGACTCCCCCTGAGCAACAAGCCCAGGAGATTGCTCCATATATACCTCCTCCTGAAGATCGCGATGATGAAATGCATTATTGATATCAAGTTGATGTCAAGGTCAATAATGAGTAGCGGTTATTGAAATAAACAATCAAACCGATATCAACTTTAGGAGAAAAAGTATCAAAATAATCCACCCCATAGATCTGAGCATAGCCTTTAGTGACAAGACGAGCTTTAAATGTGGCAACTAACCCATCCGGATTGACTTTAACAACGAATACTCATTTGCATTCAATAGCTCGTTTCCCAGAAGGTAGATCGACCAAGTCCCAAGTGTCATCGTCATCTAAAGCATTCATCTCCTCTATCATTGCATCTTTCCAACCAGGATGAGATATAACCTCACAGACAACCTTAGGAATAGAGATAGAATCAAGTGAAGCAATAAAAGAACAAGAAGAAGAGGAAGAGGAAGAGGAAGACAACAAGTTGTTATAAGAAACAATAGTAGGATAAGTACACTGTCGTTTACCTTTGCGTAACGCAATAGGAAGATCATCACTCGGGATTGGATCTAAAGATGAAGTAGTAGGTACAGGACATGAATCTAGAGAGTGACACCTGGAATAAATTTGAATAATAGGAGGCTTGATAGAAGCAGGTTCCGAGACAAGTGCTGGTTCTAAGGCAGGTGCAAAGACTGTGATCGAATATTGGGAAATAAGGTGGAAAGATACACCAACAAATCATCATCCTCCCTTTGATGAGTCAAAATAGGTGAGGATGGGAAATAAGGTGTATATTCCATGAGTGTAACATCTGTTAAGATAAGATATTTGTTAATACTGGGACAATAACACCTATAACCCTTTTAAAGACAAAAATAACCCAGGAAGATACACTTCAAAGACTTGGGATCTAATTTAGTGACGTGTGGATAAACATTACGAACACAACAAGTACTACCAAATATCTTGGGGTTAATATAAAACAATGACTTATTGGAAAAAAGGATCTTGTAAGGGATCTCACCATGAATAACAGGGGATGGCATGCAGTTAATTAGAAAACATGCTATAGAAACTACATCAGCCCAAAGGGATTTGAGAAAATTCATTTGAAATAAAAGAGCCTGTGCAGTTTCTAAAAGATGTCTATTTTTACGATCAGCTATACCATTTTAAGATGGAGTGTTAACACAAGAGGTTTTACGAAGCAAGTCATTCTAACCCATATACAACTGGAATAAACCGGGCACATACTCCTTAGCATTATCACTCTGCAAAGTACGGATGAATGTATTGAACTAAGTTTTAATCTCAGCACAATTGCAACTAAACCGAGAAAATAACTCAGAACGATTTTTCATTAAATATAACCAGGTTACACGAGAGTAATCATCGACAAAGATAACAAAATACCTAAAACTATGTTTAGATAAACCAGGACAAAGACCCCAAATATCAAAATGAACTAATTCAAAAGGGATAGTAGCACGTTTATTTACTCTAGGACTCGAACTCAGACCATGATATTTTGCAAACTGACAAGACTCACAATCTAATGAAGACACCTTACCATATTGTGGACAAAGCTTTTTGAGCAAAGGTAGAGATGGATATCCCAACCTAAACCTCAAACGGAGAAGTGATACTTGAGCAAGCAAAAAAATTTAAGAGTGGTGTGTCAAGAATGTAAAGTCCTCCAGATTCATATCCTTTACCAATAATCTTCTTCGTCAAAAGATCGTGAAACAAGCAATGATGAAGAAAAAAAGAGATGCAACCGTTAAGATTACGAGTAAATTGACTCATAAAGAGTAAATTAAAGGATAAATTAGGTAAATATAAGACAAAGAACAGAGTAAGATTGATATTGCCAGACCCACAAACACAAGATGGAGACCCATTAGCTAAGGTAACTAACTGTATGAGTGTTAGCTTTGGACTGAAAAATAGAAAATACTCAAATAGATTAAAATTACCTGTCATATGATCCATTGCACCAAAATCAATGACCTATTTAGAAGATGAGGAAAGAAGACATGTGTTTTGTTTACCTAAATCAGCAATAGACGGAGATGGCGACTTGAATGATTCCTGATATTTTGAAAATTTGGCAAATTCTTCAACAGATATAAGGACTGATTTATCAGAAGTATCATTAGTGAATGCAATATGAGACAAACATTTTTTGCTGATTTTTGTACTTAAGCTTTCTTCACTCAAACTTTGTATGACCTGGCTTACGACAATAATTGCATACAATACCACCAGAATTTGGCATTCAAGTTTGAAAGTCCTAGAAATCTCCTCCTTTGTTTCCAATTTGACTAGTTGATCTTCTACGCACATAATTAGTATTGTGGCTTACTAGAACACCACTAAGCAAAGTGGGTGTAGTATTTTTTGTACAGAGAATGCGAGTAAATACATCTTGTAGAGAGAAGACCTCAAAACCAGAAAGAACTTGTGACTTAGCAGACTCAAAGTCAGAAGATAGGCCAGCAAGGAAGCTCATGACCGCCATCTACTCTCGTTGGATTTGTTGAACCTTCACATCAAGGTTAAAAGGCAACAACATATTAAGTTCATCATGCCTTTTTGAACGCCAGCAAATAACTAAGGTTGATCTTGTTTTTCCACACGGTAAAAGACTTTACAAACCTCATACATGAGGAAGAGTTCTTTAACAAATTCACAGTGATTAATCAAACCAATTACCTCGCTATCAATACAATTCTAAATCTGAAGGAACAAGTGAGCATCCTCTCTTAGCCATGTATGTTTTGAATCGTCTTTAGGAGGATCATCAGTCAAATGTCCATCTTTATCAATACTTGGTAGATAAAGATGAACAATCTTACTCCAATCTAAATAGTTTAAACCATTAAGCTTATGGTCTGTGATCTTAGAGATCACGGGCACTACATCCGTCACAAGATAGGATTTATTCTCGGTCTTAAGATTTTTCTCACAGGAATGCAGCAACAGGAAATGGAGTGCACAGATCTGTATCTTGTGTTGGAAAGACAAAACGCAGTAAATGGAAGAAAGCGCAGCAGCAGGAGAATGATCTCTTACTTGCGCAGGGAGGATCTGAGGGTAGACACTGATGGTGGTGAATTAGGACAAGAGACAACACAGCAACAAGAAGAAAGCACAGCTACGATGCACGGATCTCTTGCTTGCGCCGGGAGGATGAGGGCAAATTTGCCGTGCACAAGCAGAAGAGACAGTGCGATTGACAATCTCAGCATTGCTTCCTGTTGGGCGATGGCAGCAGCAAGGGAGACCTTCCTCCTTGTTGCTGCCATCCGGCGACTATTACTTCTCTCCGGCAGCTTGGTGGCTAACAGAAGGCAGCAAGAAAGGTGGCCAAAGGTTGGTCAGCAGCAGCAGGTCACCGGGGCGGCAAGGGCAGCGGCTGCTGCTGCTGTCTTCTTTGGGCGGCAGTGCAAGGAGATCAAATCTCCTTGTAGCTGTTGTCAGGTTGCATGCTGGTCAGAGGGACCTACTTGCTAGCCAACAGCAAGCAGTCCTCCAAAGGTGGCGGCAACAACAAGGAAAAGGGAGCGCCCTTTATCCTTCTTCATGATCACCAGAAAACGGCGAAAGAAAAAAAAAGAAGGGGAGAAAGCTAATCAAGAGGAGGCCGACGAAGGCGAGGAGGGTTGGAGCTCATACGATGCTATGAGTCGATCCTTGTTTTGGTGAAGGCGGAGAGGGTGTTGACAGAGAGCATCAGCAGGAGATTTCTAATCACAAAAGCTTTGATACCATGTAGATTGAGATAAAAAGAATACATACAACTTTATTGAAGGGTGAGACATATATATATACAAACTAGAAATCTAATTTAGAAAACTATAATTAGGCTAATTAACAATTAGCCTAATTGACCCATATATATTAACTAATTTGTACCGATAATATGGTAATTAATATATAGAGATATAGGAACTAATATACACAAATATGGTAACTAATATATACCGATAATAACAACCATTGCTAATCACCTTCAAATTAGTTAGTTTTTAAGTGATAACGTAGAATAATCTAACTTATTTGCTCACATCTCTAAGATAGAGAAGCATGATGAAAAAAGAAAAGCATGGTTGCATCGTGTAATATATAAAAGCAATCATATAACCCATAAGCACACTAGAAATTCTCAGCAATATTTACAAATAAAAATTAGAAACACTAACTAGATTGATACCAAAGTAAAAAAACATGTAAATTGAAGGCTTGAAGTTTAAAACATAGAGAATTAAGGAAACAACTCAGATTTTTTAATTGCAGATATATCTGGACATGGAAAGTTATGAAATGTTCTAATATTCATACAATGAGGCTTCGCCTACCCCTCCCCTACTCCAACATTGATATTCTAAACGAACTCCTCATAAGTTTTTCAGATTTAGTATATTGATCAGTGTTAAGAAACAGTAGAGCAAAGGAATGACCTTGACTATTAGGCAAGCTAAGCCACCACTAGTAAAAATGGGCAGGTTTAGATTGGGCACGTATGCATTAATATCCCATGTGTAACAAAATTCTTGTCCCCCATGGTTAAACCACTTCTAAAAGCTTAAAAAACATATAAGCAGTGTGGCATTATTAATTGTGTGATGGCAGTCTACAACCAGATTCATGAATTAATAGTGTCATGCACAGTGAGTCTTTGAATGTACAGTTACTATATCTTGGTCGTCTGCATGCTAGCATAAGCAAATCCATCAGTAATCTATTAATATGTTTACATTGAAAGATTTGGATATTTTTCATCTAAGGTTGGTAGTGGAGAAAAAAGGGGATGACCTTAATGATAAAAGAGTGCATACAAATACTTGAAAAGCATAATTGAGACCACTATAGTGGTGGCATGACTTAATCATAACCAAACATGAACGTGCATTTCTCACCTGCAAGCAAGATAGAGACAAGCTGCTGCAACATAAGGTAACTTGCGTCCTTTGGTGAAATTCTTATCTACCGCCAACTTCAGAAATGGAAATGTGAGACTAAATTGCTTTTCATGTATTGCAACCAAGCTATAAAAAAAGTACCTGATAGAAAACATGTGCATTGTCGATTAAAGGATCTCCACCGCTAATATCCAGGCCACTTACAATATAGCTAATCTCATCTTTTCCTGGCCAAATAAGGGGTGAAAGGAAAAAACAATATTCACATAAAACTAAAAATCAAATAGGAATTTCTAGAAATATAAGGCAGGAAAAGTTAGAGAGAAAGTGATAGGAACATAATTTGAAACTTAATGCTTATAAGAAATTTTAGTCTTAATTACATTAGGCAAAATAACAAATTAAGCGCAGAAATATGAAATACTTGTATGCAGAGCATACTTGGCGGTTTCTCAATCAAGAATCAGCTAATTTAGCTACAATATTTGTGTTATAAACAAAAGTTTTCTATTCCCCATTGATTTTGAAATGGTTTACTTGGTAGAAATTTGATCATCAATGTTCCTCCACAACAAGTAACTAGTAATTCAAATGAAAGCATTGATCTACTTGCATATTTTAAATGAATTATTATAAAGAATAAACAATCAAAAGAGTAGCTAAATCTATCCTCTTAAACACCAAAAGTCTAACAAGAGAAAAAAAAAGTCCTTTAGAACCTGGAGAGGTTGAAATGTTACCCTTGGGTCACAATTTTCTAGTTAAACCTATCTGGTTCAACACTTTTTAAACAGAACTGAATGGGCTCTAATTCTAGGTTTAATAGGTTGGACATGTTAGTCAACTAAAAAACACATCAGACAAAACCAAGCACAAGAAAACCAGATGATAGACGACAAAACATAAACAGACAAGTCCCAAATCACACATGCCACGTGATAACTGAAACTAAAATCATAATAGGATGTGGCTAAAAAATTAGTGCAGAAGTTTTTTACTAATTGATGAACATTAAAGTTGCAAAACACAGAAGCATAACCATGGAATTCCATCACAAATACACCCAAATTTGCATAAACGGTCAAATTACATATCCTAGATTACAAAAAGTTAAGATTTTTTTCCTATGTGAATTTACCTCTCTTTAGAGTTCTTTCATATGATCCAGATAATTCATGTTGCAAAATCTTCATGAGATTACCAGTTAGTTGACTCTGCAAAAAAAAAGAAAAAATTAAATAAAAAATAAGTTTAGGTGAAAAAATAAATTTGGGTTACTTAAAGGCTCCATGGGCCAACACATGACAAACCTGGCCACTACTATCCTTCGCAAAAGTGGGACCAGTGTAGTAAATCTCTTGATCGAGAATCCTTCCACATAAGGCACAGCACCTGAAACAGTATAACAAAGAATTTAATGAAATACAATAAGAATAGGTTATCCTTCAAATGCTATTCAAAAAGTGCCAACATAAACAAAAAACAAACTTGCTCATATCAATAATATAGAACAACTAACACATATCCATTGTCAGGATCCCTAAAGATAGGGCATTCGTCGTCACAATGACTACACCAACCCATTGCCAATGACTGAAATCGACCTACACATGATCAGTAAATTAGCAGAGTATTGAGAAAAAAGAAATATACTATTTACAAAGTAGTGTGTGCATTTATAAATAGAGAATATTTACAAATATCAATATGCTAACTCAGACCAATAGAAGGATATGTGAGAGAAATTAGACAACATCCATAGATCAAAAAAGAAACACATTAAGAATCTGAAAGGACATAACATCAACACAAACACTAACAACAATTGGCATGCCCCAATCGCATGTAAGTACTAAGCAACGCAAGATAACAAGAGAAAAGATCACATACAACGATATCAAATGCCAAAATACCTTACAATAAAAAATATGCAGATTAATTACAGAAAATATCCATGAAGAATCATAAATAACAAGAAATGACAAATCTGACCGATGAGAATACCATGAGGTAACAAAATCAATAAGTAAATAATCCAATTTTTCATAGTATGCCCTAACCTAATGTAAACATCTATTCTACATCGGCCAACATTGAGAATAAAAAAAAAAACTGCGTGATAAATCTAAAATACCACATAACAGTCAATAATTAATAACTGATAATGACAACATATACTTAACATACAATAAACAATAACTAATTAACATGAATAGAAGTCTATAGGCTAAGATGATGCAGATGATCAGCGAAAACAACCAGAGTTCATGAAGGATATATGAGCAACTACAAGAAAAAACTAAATAAAGCATCACAATTCTAAGTGTGCATACGCTGTGCTCCGCTCCGGATTTAACCTGTAGGCGAACTACGGGAAGGCCGTGAAACCCATAATAAAAATAAATAAATAAATAAAGTATTACAAAAATCCCTTGTAAAGTTAGGTTTACCAATCCCCGATAATACAAGCTCTTACAATTCAATAAGAAAGATGAAAAGAAGCTAACTTCTTCCCCATGATTTACCGAAGCAGAACGCTCCCTTCCTGCTAGGATCAATACTCGATCACAGAGGGTTTCGCAAGACAGAGAACAACGATGAAACCATATCACATCGATCCTATTCAACAATGACACAAGGAAACAAAATCTTACCCGACAAGGAGCACACGTTCTCTGTCGCGAACTCGCGGCTGCCGAAGAAACGCCAGAAGAGGAGAGGGAGAGAGAGGCGGAGCAAACTGCGCGGAAAGGAGAAGGAGAGAGAGGCTCGCCGCGGCGAGAAGGGAAGTTTCGCAAGATTGGCGGCCGACGTTTTTCCGAACGTGGGAGGAGGAGAGGGTTTTAAAAAGCCCCAAAACTTTTTACTTAATCAAACCCGGCTAAACTGAATATTTAATTGAATATTATATAATTTTTAATTACTCCATTGTTATTTTTCAGAAATATTAAATTTATTTAATTCCGCCAGATGTATTTGTCAGATTTAGGCTACGTTTGGATGATCCTACTCTTATTTATGAACACAGTGTCATTAATTGTGGAAATACCAACAATAATATGTTGCTGGTATTTCCACACCAGCAATAAAATATAATATCCAGTAGAACTAAATTTTTAAGATTTAATTTTGAATTTTTCTGACTTACATTTAAATTATTTATTATTTTAAAATTAAAAGGTACATTATTATAATTAATTAAATTTGAAATTTTAAGGTTAACATTTGAATTACTATTCTTAAAATTTGTAGATTTGATTTCTAGATTTTTAAAATTTAATTTTAAAATTTTAAGATTTATCTTCTCAGGATTGGAGTTTATTTTATTTGTAGTTTGGTCTTTTGAATTTACTTTGTTTGGATAATTATTATTTAAAATTTTAAAATTATAATTAACATTAGAATTCATAATTCATGTTGTTAAAATTTAAGGTTTTATCTTCTAAAATTTTGAGATTTAATTTTAAATTTTTAGTATTTGAATTTTTATGATTAAAATTGATAAAATTATTTTTAGGATTATCTTGATTAATTAATTCATTATTTAATTACAAGTTATAAAAATTTTTAACATCAAATTTGAATTAATTAAAATTTTATCTTGGTTGGTTGAATTATTACTATTTATTAAGTTAGATTTATCTTGACTATTAATTAAATTATTTGAATTTTTTAAACAAGAATTTTCTTCGTCATTCTTACTTGAATTTTTGTTATTAAATTTAAAATAATTTTATTACTTAGATTTGAATTTTTTAGATTAACTTTTTTTTTGAATTTTTCTTTAGATTTGTTGAATTAAATATTTTATTAAGTATTTTATAAATTTCATCCATGTTGACTTAGTTCTTTTCTTTAGTCGAGTTTTTAATAATTTTAATTATATATGAATTTTCAAGATTTAATTTCAAAATTTTAGGATTTAAATATTTAGAATTCGAATTTAAATTATTAAGATTATTATTTATATTTGAATTAGTAAAATTATTTTTAGAATTATCTTGATTAATATTTGAATTTTTAAAGTTAATATTTTTATTAATTAAATTTAATTTCAAATTATATAAATTATTAAAATTTAAATTTTTCACGTGAATATTTTTATCAATTAAATTTAAAATTATCAGAATTATTTACAAATTTTAAATATAATTTATCATACATAATATTATCTAATTTGTTTAAAATTATTCTCTAAATTATCATGCATAGGGGTAGTTTTGGAAGTAATATTATCATATAAATTTATAGACCTATTTTTGAATGTACAATTGTAAAAAATCGGATTCGCATAAAATATCAGATTGTAAAAAATTGGATTTGCATAAAATATCGGATTGTAAAATATTGGATTTGCATAAAATATATAATTACTAACCTTTTTTGCAATTTTTCTTATGGGTAGTGGTTCTTATAGTGTTCGAACTCCTGACATTTTGAAGTATTTATGTGATCTTTGGTCCTTCGAACTCTGAGCATCGATTCCTCCTTTGCCACTGGTTGTGTCATTCGATTCTTACGAGTAAGACACTTATTGTTATAGTGTCCTCTTTTCCTACACTTGAAACAAATTATGTGAAATTTAAAAACTATAATTAAAATTTATACCTTGCTCCCCCTCAATCCTTGGCATGCTTGCTCCTTCAATGATTAGAGCCTTCTGCTCAAGGGCACTTTGTCGAGCTAGTCTGGAAGTCTCGAGCGCATGCACCCCTCCTAGAACTGCCCCGGTCACAGAGCTTCACGTCGTAGCTTTCCTTTTGAGCACATGGAATATGAGTAGTGTTAGGTTGCAATGGTTGTAAATAAAGTCCCACATTGAAAACATATGGAAATGATCATAGACTTATAAGGGAAAGATATCTCCATTAGTATAAGACCTTTTGGGTAGAGTCCAAAAATAAAACCATTAAGGCTTGGGTTAAAGTGGACAATATCATACTATTGTGAAGATATCTAAATTCTTTTGATCCTAACAATTGGTATCAGAGTCCGTACTGCCAGAAGGACTAATCACTGACTGTGCACATGAACCATGGTTCAATCGAGTGAAGTCCTAGTAGGTAGGGTGGATCGAGGGCAAGAAAGTCCTAGCAGGTCGATTGGACCGAAGGACATGAAAGTCTTGGTGGTTCAAGGATCAGATGACATCAAGCGGGTAGGTTTGAGGGGGTGGTCCTTTGTTTGAGGGGAGGGGGGGGGGGGTGTTAGGTTGCAATGGTTGC
>JBBMJZ010000027.1:12715618-12727321 GCA_037833815.1 Zingiber zerumbet
TCTGTGTTTATTTTCCGCTGCGCTAACACGTTTTGTAGAAAGAAACGACGATTTGGGGTCGGCTATTCACACCCCCCCTCTAGCCTCCGTCCATCGATCCTAACAGGGAAGTCCATAGTTTGAGAGCAACCCCTTGGCAATATTCTAAGAATGGCTCAAGCCTCAGTGGCTTGGAAAATCCACGATTTGAGAACAACCATTTGAGTACACTCCCTCAAATTGGGAACCACCTCTCTAGGTACATCACTGCAACTTGGGAACGACTCTTTAGGCACATCCGTAAAATGACTCAAGATTTCTGGTTTAGAAAGTCCACAATTTGGGAACAACTCTTTGAAAACATCCTCAGAAAAACTCAAGCCTCCACAACTTAGGAAATCTATGGTTTGGGAACAACCTCTTGGGTGCATCCTAGGAGCCACTCAAGTTTTTATGGCTTAAGAAGTCTATGGTTTGAGAATGACCCCTTGGGAACATACTAGGAACAACTCAAGTCTCTGTGGCTTGTGAAGTCAATGGTTTGGAAGCAACCCCTTGGGCACATCCTCGGAACAACTCAAGCCTATGTGGCTTGAGAAGTCCAAGTTATGAGAACAACCCCTTAACTACATTCCAAAAATGACTCAAGTCTCCATAGTTGGGAAGTTCACGGCTTGGGAACAACTCCTTGGGCACATCCTCGGAATGACTCAAGCCTTTGCAGCTTGGAAAGTCCACGGTTTGCTAACAACCCCTTGGGTACATCTCCTGACAAAAGTTCATGGCTTGTGAATAACACCTTTTGATCCATCCTTGGGACGTTTAAGTCCTCACAGCTTCAAAAGTTCATGACTTTGGATCAACTCCTTTGTGTACATCCCTGAAATGGTTAAGTTCTAAAGGCCTTGGAAGTTCATAGATTGGGAACAACCCATTTGGGCATCTTCCCGGGACTATTAAGTCCTTATAACGTCCTTGGAAGTTCGTAGCTTGGGAACAACACATTTGGATACATCCCCGAGAAGGTTAAGTTCTCATAGCCTCAGAAGTTCATGACTTAGGAACAACCCTTTTGGGTACATCTCCAAAACGGTTAAGTCATCATGGCCTCCGAAATTCACATCTTTGAAACAACCCATTTGGATACATGCCCAAAATAATTACGTCCTCACGGCCTCGAAAGTTCATAGCTTGGGAACAACCCATTTGGACACATCCCTAGGATAGTTAAGTCCTCACGGGCTTGAAAGTTCATAGCTTGAGAATAACACTTTTGGGTACATCTTCAGATAGCCTTCACGATTCGAGAAATTCACGACTTGAAAAGCAAGAAAGAAGCCCATCTTTTCTCATGGTAATGAATTCAGAGGCGATTATAGGAGCTCATGTCAAAACCAAATCCATAATCAATTCTCATTAGTCACTTTGGCTTGATTGTTTGAGGTGGAGAGGCATGTGATGTGCATGATAATCCTCGCCCCAGAAAATACTATAGACTTGTCTGTGCAAGTACTTGCCAAACAACCCAAGATGTGACCTCAAATATTCAAGACTTCAAAAACATAGTAGTTTGAGAACTATATCTTCGATACATCCCTAAAAATACTAAGTTCTCAAGGACTCTGAAAGGTGGTGAGATTGAAAACAAACCCTTTGGATACATTCCCGAAGTGACCTAGTGGTTAGAGTACCTTCTTGGGTAAACCTTCCTAATCTTACATTTTATAGCCAACTAGTAGCGCAGGAGCATTCCCAATTGGGAAAGTCCTTAGCCAATCTCCTAGGCCAGCGAGAATATCCCTCATGGGAATATATCCCCTAGGTTTCTCCCATTCCGATTATTTTACTTTGTCAAGTTTACTAGTATTTCTTTGATTCATAGTTCATTAAGGGAGGTCGTCAGCCAACCTATGAGAGTAGTCATCTGCAGACCTTCTCCCCTACACTCTAGTCCCTCTAGCCATCTTGCCAATTCATCTCCACCGACTCTCTTGGAGTTTGGTCCACCAAGGGATGTCATCATCTAGACTGCTAAAGAAGTCCTCCGTAAACTCTATCCTATGTACTCCAGCTCCTTCAGCTCCTCTATCGATTCATCTTCACTAGCATTTCTGAAGTCAGAATTCCAGCCCACCAAGGGACGCCATCAGCCAAGCCGCGAGAGTAGTCCCCTTATGGAGACATCTCCGAGGCATTCCAATCCCTTTGCTAGTTTGTCAAATCACTTCCATTAGTAGTTCCCCTATGAAGACATCTCCCCTACACTCTAGTTCCTCCCGACAATTTGTTGAATCACTTTCATTGGCTCTCCTTGAGTTAGAAGTCCAGTCCATCAAGGGATGTCAATAGCCAGGTCGCAAGAGCATTACGCCACAGAGACAACTCTTTTAGCTGCTTTGCATCCTCATCTTCGTTAGCTATCCTTGAGGCAACATCTTCAAAGAAAGCCATGAGGCGGGTTCAGGAATAACAGAGATGTCATGGAGGTAGCTGTAGTCGACTGGTTTGGATGTCAGTAGCGAGATTAATATTTGTCAAACTAGTTAACCTTGGCCTGCCTTCAACACGTTGGGACTAGTGGGTGTTAAAATGTATCATGAAAGGCCTCATTTCTGAAGTGACAACTACCACTCCATACTTGTCAGAGACAAGTCCTGTCTCTTGCATACTGTAATCTCAGGGTGTCAGAGTGTATCCTTGATATGAAGTGATAATCGTCCCATATCTAAAACTATCCCCTACTCATATTATAGAGGGTGGCTTGTATAAGTGGTTGTCTACATGGAGCTTGGCTCCACTTCTATAAAAGGCAGATGAGGCTCATTGAAAAAGGGTTCCTCTCCTCTCTTCTCTTAGCCACTTTGGCAAAAAGCTGATTGTGAGTACTGATGGATTAAGGTAGTGGTTTGACCAAGTCAAATATTGTCCCTTTTCCTCTTTTTACCTTATTTTGGCCCAAGCTCTTCTCCTAGTGAAAGACATTCTACTTCACAGTTTCTTAAAGCCCTTCCTCTAGTTGAAGACACATCGTCTATCAAAAGTCATTCCTCCAATGAAAGACACACTGACTCTTAAAAGTCCTTCCCCTAACAGTAGACACACCTACTCTATAGCTAGCAAAAGACCTTCCTCTAGCAGAAGGCCCTCTCATCGATAGCTTGTCAAAAACCCTTCCCCCATGAGAGGGCTCTCATTCTTGAGGCCAAGCCCTCCCCTTGAGGGAGGCCAACTTTTTTCTTTAGCATTGTACTAACTTAAACATCAGAGGGGCAAAGCCAACAATGTTGGCCCTCGCTCACCGATGTTGACCTTGTAGCAAGTCAGATCGATAGCTTGAAGGCACAACAAGCCATGAGTGAAATTCCTTGGAGATAACAGAGTATCAAAGATCTGAGGCCTTATTGAGGAGAACTCGAATTCGCAGACCGGAAGTTCATAGGATGACAGCTTGACTATGAAAGATTGGAGGCTCTACCAGTACAAACCCTAAATTAAGTGTTGTGGCCAATAAGGAAGACTGGGAGTAGTGGAAGGTAGATTTGAATCACATTAGGTGGAAATTACTTGACAGCTCCTCAGCTAATATACTTGTTGAGTATCTCATTTAGCTACCGTCTTCCTCCCTGCCTTGGTAGGCCGAGACCTCCTCCTTACCTAAAGTTCTAAAGGCATTTGTGAATGTTGACTCCATAGATTGCTTCTTTTGAGGAACAAATTCTCGACCTTGGTTCATTCTAGAAGAGGGGTTTAGATGGACTTACCAGTGGAGAACCTCTTCGACCATGGTGAAGACTAATCGACTCAGGTCCTCCACTTTCATTGGCCGGATTGCTTCCTCTGGGACCCTAGAGGGTCTCTCTCCCTTTATGAGGATGTACGACTTCCTTGGCTCTCAGATGTATCCTCCATCTCAACATCTCAGTTCAATGTTTCCATAGAGGGTGTTAAAATGATGCAACACTGATCTACTACCTTTTCAGATATTAACAAAATTCTTTCTTTTATTGGACCATATCAGCAATTCGGGAGGTGACTCAGCTCTTTGCTAAATCAGCCAAGGCTTTCTCAACCTCTTCAATAAGGGACTCTACCTCTCATAGGAGACTCAAGCTTGTTGGCCAATATCTCCCTACTCTGGGTGTCTAACAAATTGTGTAACTTGCTATACTACAAAGAGTGGGTTAGACGGGGGTCGAGGAGGACCTTAGCTAAAACCCTTTGATGCTTAAGTTAATTCTCGCTCAAAGGAATGATAGAAAATGCAAGGGACCAGTGTAGCCAACATATCTCTTATCAAATTTTGCTCGTCCTTATATACTTAGGAGAATGAGGGGCAGGGCTCCCCGGGGTGTGGTCCGTGACCTCCAAATTTCTAAGTGACAATCTTTATTGGACACCATTATTATCCCACACCCTCTAATTGAAGAATGTGTTGATATTAGGTGTGTACGTGTGAAGTCGTTTGGGCCTATCCGTCATTCCCTCCGTAAGTTCAGCTGCACCTCGACAGACTTATCAGGCAGGGGGCCCAGGTGAGCCTTTTGGGCTTGGTGGCCTTGGGGACCTTCTAGAAGTCAACATCATCAAATGAGTTTTCAACCGCTCTTTCTATGTTCCCAATCCTAGCCCACTTCCTCTGGCCCTTCTTGCTCAAGCCGAGTAAAGAGGTCTAAAAAAAAAAGCCAAGTGGTCTTTGGTCATCTTCCCCTAATTATGAGGTTAAATGCGAGTTTCATCCATGTTGATTATTGAAAGTAAATGACAATAATATTTGGTGGATTTTTCTTAATGAACGATTGACCTAAGAATGTTGGGCGGATGAACCGCTTGCTATGAGTGTTTTCTAATTTATCCTATGGTTAATGGAAAATTTTCGTGGAACTGAATCGGTCATCTAAGATCAGTCATCATAAATTAGATAACTAACAAAAAGTAAATGATAATAACATTTGATGGACAATGTCAAACTTTTTAAAAAAGGGTTTCATAGCGGACGATGGAGGAAGCCATATTTTTTTAATAAGAGTTTTTAAAAAAATGATGAAATAAATAACACCGAACCTGGGTGATCGATCCAATCTGATAAAAGTTTTTCATCAGTCGTCAGGGTAAATCGGGAAGTATTTATGACAGGTGGCCTAAAAGCTCAGTATTCTATAGTTCCGTGCTTCATTTGAAAAAAAATCCTTATAAATATATTCTAATTAAGAATTTTAAATATGTAGATAACAATTCAGTACCCTTCCGGCTCAAGGTTTTAGGGTTCATACAAAACAACACCGAATGATGGTTCTGTGGGACTGATTAAGTCGGCGGCCACTAGACAATCAATCAATGATGGTTCCTTAATAAATTCTCCGTTAGCCGACAAATTTGTCATTTCCCCTTAAAAAAACCTGAATGGAGTATTGAATTTATTTCAATTTCCTATGGAAGAGAGCATGGCCAGGACGGACACAAGAAATAAATCATCGAGCTACGAATCCAGTAGCCCTTAATGATTGGATTTAAATAGAAATTATATCCATGTTTGGTATCCTGCCTCATTTTTATGGGCCTTTGTGCCCTGTGTCTCCCATCATTTCCATTTCTTTAAATTCCATTTAATTCCTCCTCTTTTCTCACGGTAGCTGTTCTCTTCGCCACGAATCGCTCCCTTTAAAAAACATTTCATCTCATTATCAACAAAAGATCAACGAAACTGAATCATCGCATCAATGGCAACACGAAGACAGCTAGCCAAGGGTTTTCTGTACGTCGTTGTTTTTCCTCCTTTTTTTATTATAGTTTAATTTTCTGAAGAGAGATCCGGCACACTCTTTGAGAAGTCAAGATAAAAGAGTTCAGAGCACACACTCTAACTCTTCCATGGTGTAACGACAGGGCAATGCCACTTCCATTCGCATTGCACAACCTAATACACTAATCACTAATCGGCAACGTCGATGACAAAACCCATTCAACTAATCTTCGGGAGCTGTCACCTCCTCCTCCGCTAGCGAATCAGCATTTTGGCTCTAGCAATGCGTTTTAGCTTGGCAGCAGCTGTTGGACGAACACTTGGTCCTTTGCACGGACCACTCCATCATTTTTAATCGATCATACAAAATAAAAAAATAAAAAATCAATCGTCATTAGGATTGACCTCGATCGATTCTTGTTTTACTCGTGCTTAAAGAATGCCATTCGACACCTCCATAGTTTGCAGAATTTCACAAGGTCGTCCTTTCCTGTTGACATCTCAAAATTTTTAGATTTCCAAGTCACGCGGTTTGCTTGCAGCTCAAGGACTGTCATCCCCACTCTCACACACAAACTCCTTTTTATAAATTGCAAGTACGCTGTCTTTGTTGCCTTTTTGGATTCTCCCCTACTTTATGTTTTTTTTTTTTCAATCGTTGCGATTTTTATTTATTTATTTACTTTACAGACCCTTTAGGAGCCGTATTTAAGGACTAGAGCTGAAGCAAAGTTGTAGCAAAGCAAGTTCAGTGTGAGGAAAAGTATCCCCAAAAGCTTCTTTTCTCCTCCAAGCAAGGCCATCGTCACCATCTCTACTACAAGTATTAGGCTTCCTGATCTTCCCAAATCAATTAAAATCTCTTCTCCTTGAAGGATATAATTAGCTGAACATGGGAGGCACACTCGACTACTTCTCCAGCTTGCTGACCGCTGGCCACAGGCGCAGGAAGAGGAAGCAGTTCCAAACTGTGGAGCTCAAGGTCAGGATGGACTGCGAAGGCTGCGAGCTCAAAGTCAAAAATGCTCTCTCAAGCATGAGAGGTCGGTCCATGCCATCCATAACGACTCTTATGTCTCTCGTTCATAATATTTTGTCAAACCGATCGATAATCCTAATTCTAACAGGAGTGCAGTCTGTGGAGATCAACAGGAAGCATTACAAGGTGACGGTGACGGGGTATGTGGAGCCAAACAAGGTGCTCAAGAGGGTTCAAGCCACGGGGAAGAAAGCAGAGATATGGCCATATGTGCCCTACAACTTGGTGGCGCAGCCTTACGCTGCACAAACCTACGACAAGAAGGCACCGCCAGGCTATGTCAGGAACGTGGAGTTCGTCGCATCGTCCAACCAAGTCAGGGCAGAAGACCAGTTCACAAATCTGTTCAGCGATGAGAACCCGAATGCCTGTTCAGTAATGTAAAAGTAAAACAAATTTCTCCTTTTCCGAGAGAAAATGAGGTCTCATGACTCACTGGATGTTTCTGAACTTTCTTTCCCATGCAATATAATATGAATATCACATAGTTACAATGTTGCGTTAGGTTTGGATGGGACATATATCCTTTTTCACAGTGATTTATATTTAATTAACCAGATATTTATGCATAACTAAATGGAGGAATGATCAGGTATCCACCACCATTTTGATTGAATTGCCTTAAGTAACATTGGAGTAAATGCATGAATACACACAATTTCTTCTTCTAAACTATATTTGTCTGTTCGAACAGCATGCACAACATCCCTGCCTGCCTATTTCTTCTGAGAGGAGCTTGCACCGATGGCATGACTTCTATAGGCATTGTGAATTGTGTTGTGCATGCAACTTGACAAAAGGCATGACCAAAATTTGTGCCTAAATTTAAAAACATAAAGATTTAAAATAAATAGTTTGAACTATTCAACCAATGAAATGATTACTGATTCCCAAGGATATCATGGTTTTCAAAAGCTGCTTGAATTGCTTGTCCTAGGTCTAGCCACCTGCACAAACGTCAACTAGCTGGGCTTTTCAAGTGGCATTTGGACCACAAAGATAAAGGTGATTGCAGCTTCAAATAATTTGGGCTTTGCATTCCTCCTACATATAAATCTTCTGATTTTAATACATTACATAAATACTTTACAGTAGACTACAAAGTATAATTAAGCTGGTGAGTGTGAATGGTTGTTGCTCACTCCTAAAATTAAAACTAGTGAATAGTGCATTTGCAATTCTAACTTATGTTGTTGGTCATTGGACTAATGTACTGAAGCTTGATCAAAGCATTTTGGAATGAGCATAAAACAACCTGCTTGAAGACAACCTGAAGACATGTTGTATTACAGTTTTAGTTCTGGGGAATTTATTTTAAGAATAGTTGATAAACATATCAGCATAGATCAGTTTATTTTTAAAATTTAAGAATAGTTGATAAAATTCAAGTTAATTTTAAAATTTGTATAAAAATTCAATTTAATTATTTTAAAATTACTTTGTAGTAATTATGGGATCGTAGTAGTTGCTACAACAATATCAAAAATAAAATATTTTCCTCCTCATGTTTGAACCTTTTGCGGCCTCGTGCTTCGTCCCGCTTTGTAGACCTGGGTAAACAACAATATGACAACAACTAGGGGATCAGTCTAAATCAAGAATGTTTTCAAATAATATAAATAAGAATACCATTTCAAAATCTAAGTAATTATGCAACAACAAAGCAACTTGCACATGAACTAGATATAATTTGGGAGGTATAAAATAAGTAAGTATGCCATGCAAAAATAAAACAAATCGGTGGTAAGCTTAATTAGAAGTAACCTGGCTAAATACCATGATCATATCACATGGAAAATTCAATAATGAAGAGAATCACTATCGGGGAATGATAAAGCAAAAATACTACAACACTAATAAGAATGGTGTCAAATGCCTCAATTCATGCATGTAAACCAATGTCGAAATGTAATAATAAAGCTGATGCTAAAATGATATGAGCACAACACCATTTATGAATTCAGGTCGACAACGTGAATGAAATTATGCTGACATATATTCATGTCTGTGGGTCAACACCCATGATTCACATTTAATACGACAATACCATCAATTAAATAAATAGCCTTCAGATTCTTAGCAATAGCCCTCTAAGATGAGAGAAACTACTCATCACAACGACATATGAATCCATAACAACACGAGATTGGCCCCTTCCATCGAGAAGAAGAGATTTTCTTCCTCTCTTAGGTATTTCCACAAACACAAAAAAGGCATTTTGGGTCCCAGTACGACAATGGGCAGTTCTGACCATTGGAATTCCATGAATTGATTCTTTGGTCCAAATAAACCGTAACAACCTAAAGGAGTAAGCATAGAGGCTTACCCATCCCATCCGAGCGTCAAAACCTTTGTTCTCCCCTTCATAACCGTTGACCACCATGGAGAAAGGAGAAGAGGAAGAGTAAAGAGACAGCACGGAAGAGATCCCACGGCCTCGTATGCCACGTGTTATTAGCGATCAAAATTTATTATTTAGTTTTTAAATTATCGATCACTTTTTAAAATATCGATTAATTTTAATTAATGACTAAGATTTATTATTTAGTCTTTAAATTTACTATAAAAATTTATTATATTTGTAACCTGTATATCTTATTCAACTTTATTTTTTTTATTGAACTTATATGCTCATTTACAATATTTACATCAAATGAGAATAACATTTACCATCACCATCATAATTTAAATATTTATACAAAACACACATCGATTTCTTATATAAAATATTAAACATTCTAACCATATATAGCAAAATCTCAATCCCACCACATATTATTCTAAAATATTCTAAAAACTCAAACAATTTTAATGCATTGTTCGTGTAGTATAAATCTTTTATCTTCTTGTCTACGCTCCCATTTATGTCCAAAAATACATTGTTGCTCTTTGGAATTTGAAGTGATAATGCAAACATCCTGTGTCTATATGGAGTAAAGTTGCAATTAAAAAAGTTCTTCAATATTTTAAAATTTAAAAGGACAATATGAAAATGGATTGGTAATAATATCATTTTAAAATGGATGAAAATATTTAGTTGTCACCAATTACTTTGAGCACAATCCGATCATTAATTTGTCCATGTGCGGGTCTGCTACTGCTACGATGATATCTGCAAAATCATATAATAACATATATATACACGTTCATTATATCATTTAAACACATTGAATTTTAAATATATCTTGTAAAATTGTTCAAGCACACTGATTTTTCTTATACGCAATGATGTAAAATTGTTTATCAATAGTATCTAATGGAATAGTCTACTCAAGAGTACCGGGGACAACATGTGTAGTTATGGTTGTAAAGGCATTTCAAGTTTCTATTTTATTATGTTGTGAGGTATATAAATTTAATGACAGAGTGCAGCTAGTTGAGCTAGATATATATGCAAATTGGATTTGCTCCATGGATTTCTTAATTTACATATATTGCAAAGCTATTCTTTACAATTGATTTTTCTAATTATTTGTAGGTGATACAGATGTAATTTTGAAAGTTACTGGTGATGTTGCATCAAAATAAATAGGTCATCCAATACTAAAGTTAAAATATTATAATTTTCAATCGTACAACTTAATCGTCAGCACAATTTGAATCATAGAAATTAATAGTTTTTAAGCCATCTTCACTTAACTTTATTAGGTTAGATATTTCCTCATCATCTAATTCTTATAAATAACATTTATATCTATAAATAACTGAGATATAGTTTAAATTTATAAATCAACTGAAAGTTTCTCTGTTTTCTCATTCTGAAATGAATCATAGTTGTATACCATGATGGAGCTCAACATTTTTATAGTCGATCAAGTCTTCACTTATAAATTTCTAACCATTCACTAGATTCTCATCTTTTCGTTGAGTATTTAGTATAGAAAATTTGATCTACTTGTACTATAAAAATGAACTTCGTTGAATATTCTATTTGCATTGACTTCTACTAACTTATAGTTTGAATGTACTTTCATATCAATTATTGGTGTCGGATCATATCATATCATGAATATTTGAATAACACTAACCTCTCTATGAGTAAAGCTAGATATTCCACCTTAATGATTTCATCAAGTGAACCATAGTAATTAAGTTCAGTAGTAATGTTGCTAAGATCCTTTTACATAAACACCTATATTATTATTAGAGTGGTTAAATTGAGCTGTGCCACATGAAATTTGAAAACATTAACTTAGTAACCAAAGACCACTCTAATGTTATGATAATGTCCTCTTGCAAGATCTTTTATCATGCACATTTGAGCTTGGCTCCTTCAATTATAAAATTAGTTATAATATAAACTAACAATAATATAATACAAATGATGAAAATTTCAATCTCCAACTTACGTGGCTTGCAAACTATGATACAAATTTCATCTCTAACTTTTTATTCACCTCACTTGCCAATATACAAATGATGAAAAATTCAATCTCCAACTTACGTGGCTTGCAAACCATGATGCAAATTCTATTTCTAACTTTTTATTCACCTCACTTGCCAGTATTAATGGATTTTGTAGTTATAGTTCCTATTCATATATACAAGCTATCAAAGAAGCAAATTTGAGAAATGGCAGTACATCAAACAAAAATAGAGCAACGAATTTTTTAACGTAGAATGTATGTCCTTACTGTATGTCGTTCTTTTGATCTAATTAACCATTTAGAAATAAATGCACCAATAGGCCAACCAGGGACTTTAAAATCAAAAGCATTACTCGGTCTATCATTCGAACATAATTAGAATTTTGATAGCACTTATGATATTTGGTCTTCACACCGTCAACAAAATAATATATGTAAAAGAAGATGTTTGTTCAACCAAATAAGTATTACATATTGAACCCTCAACCTTTGCTTTGTTATGAACATTGTTTTTTAGCCTCAAAAAATGTTCAAATGGGTACATCTATCTACATTACACAAGAGTAATTAGATGTGCC
>JBBMJZ010000027.1:12744854-12759632 GCA_037833815.1 Zingiber zerumbet
AGGATTGTGCCCCTTCCGATGGGGAAGATCATACGCTCCTAATTAATTTCCTATAATCATCCAAAAATGAAGTTTGACCTAGTGATCCACAAACAAACTCATCCGATATAGAGGAAGACACTCAGAGTCAACGTGCAAGTTTGTTTGCATCACTTACAAACTAGTAATGGAAACAGTGGAATTTATTTAAAATCTCTCTTCCACTTAGTTATTTAAGATGAGGAATTTTAATATGCAAGCACATTCATCACAGCATATAAATAGCAATAAATATGGAAAAATAATTTTTTCAACTATTATGGCCTTTATTCATAGCTGTCCTCCGTGTATCGCCAACCCTAGTTGCTGTCATCTTTAGTCACCGCCACCGGGTCAAGCTGTCGCACCTATCTTGCTTCTTGTCCGCTACGTCTTTGGTCCTCCAATAGCACCACACCTTGCAAGGATACGATCCGCGACAAAAATAGAATTTTACATTTATCGATCCTATATTCCACGAAGGAATGCACATATAATCTAGATCGAACAAAATACAAAATCCTAAATCTAAATACAGCTCCTGTTGTATTTTATAATATAATCATGCACACACATAAAATGCCCTTGACATGTACAAGGGTCCAATCACACATAAACACAACACATGGTCATAATAGTTGGAGCTTGCAATCACAGAGTTAATCTATTTGCATATCCTATTATTGTCATGCATTAATTATGTATGACATGTGCATAATTAAACTAAATACTAAACACACAGAGGTTAAACCTAGCTCTGATATCAATTGTTAGTTGCTACTCGGAATACCTAATGGTTCCCCTGTACAAAAATTTTGTACAAGTACTGAACCTTTCCTAGCTACCGTGTGTTTTTTAAAAGTTTAACTTGGAATCGCAAACGGAACTTAACATTGTTGATTTCAAATTTAACTTATCTATTCTTAGAGGTTAGACTTGGATCGCAAGCAAAACTTAACACAATTGATCCAAGTTCAACCCATGTTACAAAGTTGATTAAATATTAATTTCAAGGATCGGCTTCCAGGACAAACGTGGTGATGCACTAGGCCTTCTTGGGTATGGAATCATCTACCACTGCTTAGACAAAGCCTTCCAAAGAAATTCAATATTTAACCTCCCTACAGTAACCCTAGGTTTAACCGCTAAGAACAATCAAATCACAAGATCAAAAATAAAAGAACACACAAATCGAAACATAAATTGATTCCTAAAATCGTTAACCTCTTGTGTTTGGTATTTTAAGATCAAAACAAAGAGACATGAACTAGTTATGATGCGGAAAATAAATAACTAGTTATACATTTCTTTGTTGCTAATAACCTCTTGATCTTTTGTCGTATTCCTCTTCTTCTCTTGGACGTTGTGTGGACGACGATCTTCCAAGATGAAATTCCACCCAAGCCTTCTCTTCTTGCCTCCAAGTTTCAGCCACCAATCTCCTCCAAAGGATGATGATGTTCGGCCACCAACTAAGCTCCAATGGATGCTAGGAAACAACGCCTCCTTTCTCTACTTCTTCTCCAAGAAAAATCCGGCCACCAATAGAACTCCAAGAGTTTGATGCCGCCGACCACCAAGGAAGAAGAAAAAGGAGAGAAGCAATAAAGAAGGGCCGACCACACTAAGGAAAAGAGGAGAGGAATAAGAGAAGATATGTATCTCATGAAGGAACCCCTCCCCCTCTTTTATAATCCTTGATAAATCCAAAAAAGGAAAATTTTAATAACAATTAAAAATGATCTTTTTTAAATTTCCTATTATGATGAACACAAAAGGAAAATTTTAAAACAAAACTTCCTTTTGTTTCCTCACATGGTCGACCACCCCTTTAACTCCAAATAAGGAAAATTTAATTAAAACTTCCATACTTGTTTCCAACAAAAGAAATTAAAATCTTTCTTTTAAATCCTTTTAAGGATAGCTATAAAAGGAAAGATTAAATAAAATTTCTCTTTTTAAATCCCTTCATGGTTAGACAGTTATAAAAGGAAAACTTTAGAATTTTAAAATCTCTCTCTTTTAAAAAACATATGAATGGTTATAAAAGGAAAGTTTTGTAAAAATAAAAATCTCTCTTTTACAAGATTTTAAAATTTTTCCAACTCTCTTTTAAAACCATATCTTCCAAAATAGGAAAGATTTTAAAATTTAAAACATCCCCTTTTAATTTGGCCGGCCCCCTCTAGCTTGGGCTCCAAGCTAGGGCCGACCACCACTTAGTTCCATCCAAGGCTTGGCTTGGCCGGCCCTTGCTTGGGCTCCAAGCTAGGCTTGGTCGGCCACCATTGGATGGATAAGAGTTGGGCTTTAGGTGGATATTAAACTATATAATTAAGAGACTACGGCAGTGACCGAGAGAAGAAATTAGTTTTGGTCTCCCGATGAATTTGAGCTTCCCGTGTTCGCCCCGAACACACAACTCGAGTTTATCAATAAAAACTCATACCACTAAAGAGTTATTATTGAACTACCGCATCAATCCCAAATTACATTATGGGCTCATTCTTATCATGAGTGCATTAATCTCCCTATGTTTAAGATATTGAATGTCCACTAATTAAGTAAATTACTGACAACTCACTTGATTAGTATCTAGCTCCAAGAGTAGTACCACTCAACATTATTGTCACGTCGGACTAAGTCCACCTGCAGGGTTTACATGACAATCCTTATGAGCTCCTCTTGGGGGCATCATCAGCCTAAATCTCTAGGATATAGTTTCCTTCTATAATCAACAACACACCATATAAATAGTATTATCTTCCAACTTATCGGGCCTATTGATTTATCGAATTAAATCTCACCCATTGATAAATTAAAGAGATAGATACTAAATATACGTGCTTGTTATTATATTAGGATTAAAAGTATGCACTTCTATAATAACCGAAGTTTGTTCTTTTATGTAGTCAGTATAAAAAGAAACTACCTTAAATGGTCCTACTCAATGCACTCATAGTGTACTAATGCAATTCTATAGTCAAGATAAACTATTATCAAATTACACTACAACTATTCCAATGGTTTGCCCCTTTCCATTGTTGGCCGTGAGCTACTTTTCATAATTTATAAGTAACTGATAACATGATCTTCTATGTGTGACACCACACACTATGTTATCTTCAATAGAAACTAAATGGACAACTGTATTTAATAAATAAACATAGACATTTGACCAATGTGATTCTTTATTAAAAAAAAAAGTTTACAAAAGCTAAGCTCAACAATAAATTATTGTTGATTTAAACTTTGAGAGTCCATAACTTTTGATTGAGATTGAATCATGAAACTCACAATATATCAAATTGAAACTCATTTAGAGATATTTAATTTGATATATTATGTATCACATGGATCAATTTGAGTGAAAAGTTATAGTCTCTCTAAGTTAAGTGAGCAATACATTGTTGCTAGTTTTCTGAAATTCAACAACACGTTGTTGCTGGTTTCTTAAGATCAACAACACATTATTGCTAGTTTCTTAAGATTAGCAACACTTTGTTGTTGATTTCTTAAGATCAACAACATGAAGACCAGCAACAACGTTGT
Source organism: Zingiber zerumbet (assembly GCA_037833815.1). Lineage (NCBI taxonomy): Eukaryota > Viridiplantae > Streptophyta > Magnoliopsida > Zingiberales > Zingiberaceae > Zingiber > Zingiber zerumbet. Next base: position 12,748,425 of record JBBMJZ010000027.1, read on the forward strand.
TATTGAGATTGAGATTGAACCATATGACACACAATATATCAAATCGAAGCTCGTTTAGAGGTCTTCGATTTGATATATTGTGCATCCTAATATTTAATCTGAGTTAAAAGTTATAACCTCTCAAAATTTATCTAGCATACATATTATAGCAGCTATGAAACCGTAGCTGCTACAACTATAAGTTTAACTTTAAGAGGGCATAACTTTTAATTCAGACTAAATCCTTCAACGCATAATATATCAAATCAAAGATCTTTAAATGAGCTTCGATTTGATATATTGTGAGTTTTGTAGTTCAATCTAAATCAAAAGTTATTGCCTCTCAAAATTATAACTTATAATTGTAGTAGTTACGATTTTATAGCTACTACAACGTGTTGTTGGTTTCTTATGATTAGCAACACAAAAAGTTACTGGTGTTGCTAATTTTTGAAAACCAACAACACATTATTGCTGGTGTTGCTGATTGTCAAAAATCAACAACACATTGTTGCTGATTTTAAAAAACCAGCAACATATTATTGTTAGTGTTGCGCTAAATGTCAAAAACTAGCAACACATTATTGCTAGTGTTGTTGATTATCGAAAACTAGTAACACATCATTACTAATTTTTGAAAGCTAGCAACACATTATTACTGATTTTTTAAAAACAAGTAACACATTGTTGCTAGTGTTGCTGATTTTCAAAATTTAACAATATTATATTGTCAAAAAATTAGCAATAACATTGTGCAGCTGATTTTGAAAAATCAACAACACAATGTTGTTGCTTATTTTTCGAAATCAACAACACAACAAATAAAAAAGTGGTTTGCAAATTTTTTTCAAATGAATACATTATTATTGAAAAATAGCAACACATTGTTTTTTTAAGGTAAAGGTAAATATATATAAATATCCCAAAGATCAACATATTTTAAACTCTAGATGTTAGGGTTGAAATATGCTGGGGGGATGAATAGCTCATCGCGCTCGATTGCTTGCTTCTTTGATGATGATTTTACAGCAGAATAAACTTGAAGCAAACTTACAATGCTAACACAAAGGATTTACTTGGTATCCACCTTAAGAAGAGGTGGCTAATCCAAGGATCCACACGCGACACATACTCCACTAACAAAATCACTCCTTTTCGGTAACTACCGAAGGCGGAGAAGCCTTGCACAACCTCTCAGTACATGAAAAATAAAAGGGAAGAAAATACAAGTAAAATCTTACAAGATTTACAACATGAAACCTTAACCCTAGCTTCTTCTTCTTGTGGAATGCCTCTTGACCTTTGAAGTGTAGTAACACTTTTCTCCAAGAAAGTTTCAAGAACTGGTATCGAAAACCTATGAGAGTCATGAGAAAACAGTGGAAAAGAGTTATCGGAGTCGCTGCGAGGAAGACGACATTAAACTCGACACTTCCTTTGCAACGGTCACATCCCAATCGATTGGGGAGGCTTGAATTGATCAGTCAATCAATTCAGAGCGCCTCTGTGCTTACTGTAAAAGGCCTGAATTGATCACCCGATCGATTCATCCTCCATCGCGACTTCACGCGATTTCCAACTCCCCAATCAATCGGCCGATCGATTGGCGGTGCCCAATCAATCGACTAATCAATTGGGTAACCTTTTATGTGTACGATTTCACTTCCCAATCGATCGATCGATTGATTGGGCCAACCTTCCCTCACACACACAGCCAATCGATTAACTGATCTATTAGGCTCTGGTTCAATCGATCAGTCGATCGATTGACCATCCTTGGACTTGGCTAAACTCAAGTCCAAGGCCCCAAAACCCAACATCTAGTCAACCGTGACCTGTTTGGACCTCATGCCTAGCATCCAGTCAACCTTGACCTGCTGGGATTTCTTCACCAAGTGTCTGATCAATCCTTTGACTCACTTGGACTTTTCTCCTCGTGCCAAGTGTTCGGTCAACCCTTTTATCCACTTGGACTTTTCTCCTTGCGCCAAGTGTCCGGTCAACCTCGACCCACTTGGACTTCCCGTCTCGTGCCAAGTGTCCGGTCCTCCGTGACCCACTTAGACTTCTGCCAGATGTTCGGTCAACCTTGACCCATCTGGATTTCCTTGTGCCAAGTATCCGGTCAATTCCTTGACCTGCTTAGGTTTCCCAACACCAGGTGTTCAATCAACCTTGACCCACCTAGATTTCCTTGTGTCTAGCTTGACTCATCAGGTCTTTCCTTTTACTTAACTTCACTCACTAGGGCTTTCCATCTGTCTGTCTTCACTCACCAGGATTTTCCATATGTCTGGCTTCACTCACCAGGTCTTTCACCTAGCTTTACTCACTAGGGTTTTAATCTGGTTTCACTCACCAGGATTTTCTTCTGCCTAGCTTCATTCACTAGGATTTTCTTCTGCCTGGCTTCACTCACCAGGACTTTCACCTAGCTTCACTCACTAGGGTTTTCACCTAGCTTCACTCACCAAGATTTTTCCACTGTCTGACTTCACTCACCGGGACTTTCACCTGCCTAGCTTCACTCACTAGGTCACCTGGCTTCACTCACTAGGATTTTCCATCTGCCTGGCTTCACTTACCAGGACTTTCACCTAACTTCACTCACTAGGGGTTTCACCTAGTTTCACTCACTAGAATTTTCCAACTGGTAAACCTCCAGTTTAGGCTTTCCCAGTCAAGTATTCGGTCAACTTTGACCTACTTGACTCTTCTTCACATCAAACTGGTCATCCCTTGACTAGAGGAGAATTGTATCAATAATCTCCCCAATTGGATGATTGCATCTGCAATCTCCATGTATTGTTAAATATCGAAACTCAAACATCAAGACTCAAGCTTGAGCCAACTCAAGCTTAGTTAACCTAGTCAATCTGACCCAGGGGATATTGCACCAATAGTAGATTCTTACGTCTACTGCCGATGATTGCTGATCTATAAAGTTGTCATTTTTTGACTTGCGTGTATTTTTAAATATCTCCCAACAAGTAGGAGGTCGTTGTAGATCATGTTCCTGAATATTAAAGAATATAAATATTTCCAAATATTAGAAATCATTTATAATCTAGGTTCAAATTTCTTATAGAATTTTTAAATTGAAAACTCACCAAGTCTACAACATGCTTGATGATCGATCGGGATCCAAAATAGAATCATATGTGTAATAGATCCTATAAAAATTGATAATTGATTAAAAATGTCTATAGGACCTTTTTGTAGTAACTAAACTGATTTTGTTTTTACAAGAAAGACCATTTTATGGCTCCCTAAGATAAGGTGTGTCATTTTCAAAGTCCTTGGTCCATTTTCATAATCTTTAAGTTTTGTAAGAATTTGAGCAAAATCACTCCACATTAGAGTAATTTTGGTCAAAACTATTACACTATTAGCTGAAAATGAATATTTTCACTATGTGGCACTAAACAAGAAAGAAGAGATGATATTTGAGTATTTTGAAGATGATTACTCAAACAAGGAAGAAGAGATAGTACAATTGTTATACATAATTCCTACTATCCTAAATCAATAAAGCATGATGATAAACAAGCTAAAAATTTCAATATCTGAAATCCTTCGATAGATCTGAATCTCTTGCTAGAATTACCCACCAATTCAAAAAGATATGTAATCATACATTGTGTAATCCCGAACATAACAATAGACCATCATAAAACGCACCAAGTCTACAAATCTAGCCGTTTATAGACATAGAAGCAATAATTACATTGACATTATTCCAACATAAATAACCGAATCGACCAAAAACGATGACGACAAGGGAGGAATACACAGATCTGTGAGGCACTATATATCAGATGCTGAAAATTATTCAAACAACGATGTCGACTATTACTAGGGCATCGATTTAGGAGAAAACAAAACGTATCAAATAAAACCATAAGAGAAGCATGAAAATAACATTAGACTCAATACAGATCTCTCAATATAGCCAAAAATAGAAAGGCAAATAGGAATAGAAGAAAAAAAATCCTGGCCACAAGAGCGCTGGCAGGAGCTCTGGCCAAAGCTCTGTGCCGCCCACAGTCGTTGGCAGGAGCTCTGGCCAGAGCTCAGTGCCAGCTAGAGTCTCCGGCTAGAGTCGTTGGCGGAGGTGGCTGCCGCAACCTCGGGGCCACCCAAGTGGTCGCAATCTTCGTCGCAGCTGACCAAGATCACCACCAGTAGGGTTTACCTAGTAAAACGAAGGAGAGGGAAAGAGAAAAGCGTACCGAGAGGTAGAAGGTCACCGGAGGAGAGGACGCCGGATAAGAGGACACCAGAAGAGACGGAGAGAAACACCGGAGATGGAGAGGATGCCGAAGTGGAGAGGTCGAAGACGAGTTCTGTGCCCTAAATCCCAAACCTAGCGACGGAAGTAATAGTTTTGTTGCTAGTTAGAGATGAAACCATTAGTTTCGTCTCTTATTAGAGACGGAACTATTAATTCCGTCTCTAATTAGCCAGTTTTAGTACACGACGCATCTTTTCATCATTTTTCCACGTCTCTAATTAGCGACGGAATATTACTTCCGTTTCTAATTAGAAACGAAATTTAAATGTTCATCTCTAATTAGAGACAGATATTAATTTTTATCGCTAAATGTTACTGACTATATCACTTTATGATTATAAAATAGCTAAAATAGAGACAAAATTATAATTCCGTTTTTAATGCTGTATTTTTTTTATACAAGGTCAAATTCAATTTAGAGGGTCTCACCCGTATCGATAGACAACTCATTATGTGTTCGATTGTCTTTTGACATGAATAAATAGTGCAGCATAAGAGACCTGCTAAATTGGGTAGATGTGGAAATATCTACTTTAAAGATTATTGGAATGCAAAAGGCCACCTACAAGAGAGCACACATTGAACATCCGACTCTAATATGAGATACCGTGTGACTAAGAGCATCTCTAACGGGGTATTAAATGGATATTATAATGTCATTTAACACTCCCTCTCCATTGTAAGTGGACATTATAATGTCCACTCACAAGAGAGAGGAGAGAGAGTGTTCAAAGGTTTGAACACCTTTTAACACCCTCTCTCTCATCCTCTCTCTTAATTTTTTTTCTTTTCTTTTCTTTTTAATTGTAAAATTTTTAATATTATTTAAAAAAAATAGTAAAATTATTTTTTGATAAAATTATTATTAAAAAATAATAATAATTTAAATATTTTAAAATATATTTAAAATGTATTTATTTAATATGATATAATTTTAAAATGAGTGAGTAATCGATGAGACCCATAAATAATGAGTGTTAATGTTAAAAGGGATGTGAGTGGAAGAAATATGTTGTTATAATTAGTATGTGATAGTGGACCCCATACTTTTTGATGAAGTGGTGGATGTTATAATGGTGATGCAGTATAGATGCTTTAATAGCGCAAGGCCTGCAACTATTTACAAGATGATATAACTGGATTCTAAAAAGTCCTTCCAATGGAAGGTACTTAGTTGGTGCCTAACAGTGGCATATGAATCAAAATATGAGAATTTTTTCAAATTAAAAAAAAATAATAATCATGAAGTACATGTTATAATGGACATCTCAATATCTCATCATTTCAATCCCACATAAGGCATGGGGATTTTAAGAGGAAATATTTCTTAAATATTCCCTCTTAAATATCCGCCATTAGATAGGGATATTTGAGAGATATTAAAAATCACTGGCATGAGATTACTTGACACATTTATCTATTTACTATTTTTTATTATTTTTTAAAAATATACTTTTTTTTATGGTGAAATTGAGGATATTTTACCATGAGATGTATATTTGATAGGCTGGATCCATAATTATTTGGTTGGTAAAAAATTTTTAATTATAAGATTTAAGAATATTTGAATGATGATATAGAAATGATAATCATAAATATTTGAGAGAATACCCTATACTATGGATGCTCTACAATGTTAAGGTAGCTTATGTATATTTTTCCTAGGAATCTAAGATGTTCACCTGACAAACGCTCGTAGTAATTAATATCGAAGGATGCATGACAGTATGAGTCTCCAAAACACACAACTTGATATTCCAGAGGAAAGAGCAACTCGTAGCCAACTTAGCTAACTTTTGACTTGATTAATTCACAGCAGAGAGGTATTGATCAACCCCTGCCAAGAATTGCCAACAGCTGCATTACCACTCCAGCTGCAATCCAACAATATGCTCCTTGCTGCATCCTGCCATGTCAGGTAGTTGTTGATAGTGGAAGGGCTTGCAGCTTGAGTATTCTCGAACCACAACTCTGCAGTCTCCTCCCCACCACAGTACACGCTGCCAAAGCTGCTATGGGCAGCAGCAGCACCACCACCAACAGCAGCTGCACTGTCCACCGACCCACTCCTTAGCATATCTAGAAAACCACTAGTGCCCACCAACTGCTTGGTCGGTGGCTGGCCAGCAAAATACAGGTTTGGCGGAGGGACTAGGGCAGTGATGCTGCTACTGAGATCCTGCTCCGATGATGCCTTCTTGGAAGTGGAAGAGGATGATGATGATGAAGAAGAAGATGAATGTTTCTTGTGCTTTCTGCAACCACCACGCACAGGGACGTTTCTGAGGGAGCCTCCTTGAGTCCAGTACCTCCTGCAGCCCTTGCAGAAGTGCCTAGGCTGGGAGAGGCTGTAGTTGTTGTAGTAGCAGAATTTGGTGTTGGTGGAGGCACACCTAGGGCACTGCAGGGCTTGCTCTGTGTGAGAAAGCCTCAGTTTTCTCTCTTGTGCTTGCTGTAGCTGTTGGGTCTTAGCGCATCTCGCTGCTGTTTCCTGATCAACTCCATGTCCTGCTGCCATTGTCTGAGGGGAGAATTACCATGATATTTAGGATGATTTTAATTTGTAGTTTTAGAGCAAGATCATTGCTCTTACATTGTTAAGGCTGATCAAGAGGAAAGAGCAATTTTTCTTCTTCTTCTATAATTCATGATCTTAAAGTTCTTACTGACGCCATTTGCACCATAACTTTGAAAACTTAGATGGACATGGAGTTTCTTTTCCCAAAAAGGAAAACTTAAAATGGATATAAAGAAGAAAACTGATATTGTTCATGTACTTCTGAAAATACAAGAACAGAAGAAATATTATATTTGTAAATAAAAAAAAAATAAAATCTCATGTTGGTTCATCAAATTCGTCAGAAACTAACTAACTACATGTGATATTGCAGGAAGCATGCTTGTATATTCGAGTCCAGACCAGTGTAAGATATATGAGAAACCTTAAGAACTTAGAAAAGTGAACGATTGGTGTACCTGGTAGTAAGCGTTAGAAGTCTCCATGCATGCAGAGGTTGAAGATCTAAAAAGAACTAGTGTAGGAAATAATTACAAGGCACAAAGAAAACAGTAGAAGAGTTCTTCTTCCCTCAACACTCAACTCATTAATAAATAAAGAGAAAGATAGAAAGGAGAGAAGGATTGATTCGGACTCTGTACGAAATGATGTGGCTTGCAACTTGCGATCTGAAAAAGGGCATCAGCGACTCGTCGTTGCATATATTAATGCACTAATTTCATTTCGCTTTCGTTGAGCCGTGCTTTTCCTAATTTAATCCTCGCAAATAATATATTTAAACTCGATATTTTATGAACTTTTTTTTTCAATTGGACAGACCAGTCAAGAATTGAGGCTTTCTTTTTTAAATTTCCAAAACATTTTGAATCGCATCGAATTGGTTGTGATAATAATAAGACTGAGTCGTGCGGAGCTTTTCACACTTCCGCCACTTACCAGCACTAACATGATGGAGGTGGGGGCCACCGGCGTTTTGCGTGAAGCACGGATCATAACGACGCCAGGAGACCGGTCCCGCCGGGGGTGAGTGCGTCCGGCTCCTGCGGCGTTACAGGGAAAAACCGAACGCGAATTCTAAAGCATTTCCTCGATTCCTTGCGTGAAAACTGCCCGATTTATCCGAACCGGATCTGACCGTCCGGTCAAGTTCCAGTGGTCCTCACCATTTCTCTCTCTTGAGGAAGGAAGGAAGGAATCAGAAGGTGGAGCAGGGGCGGTGGAGGGTGGGCCCGTGGCGGTGGCGGCCACGCTGTATGGTCGGCGTACCGGGGCCCAGCACTCGGAAGAATGCGATACCGATGTGTAGATGCCTACGCGACTTGACGGCGAAGGCGATACGCCGCCTCCGACTCGGATTGAGAGCGGCGGGCGCGCCGCTGTCAGCTCCGCTCGTTTTCCTCGCATCCGCCAAGGAAGAAAAAACACGGCGGGCGGGACACGTGAGAACGAAGGCCCGACGTCATCCCAAGGCATATGATGAGACCCACCACGTTCGGCGGATACCGCAGCGTTATCATCGTGCACAGCAAACTTTACATCAAAATCAAAAAAAAAAAAAATTGTTCAAAAATAAGCATAGAAAATCCCTATCGTTGAAATTTGTTATTGACCAGAATTTAGGCACGAGGTCCTTTTGCCCAAAATCCGGAAAAAGGCCAGGATCTTGTGATCTGTTTGAGGATAAATATACGATTTTAAAGCGTAGTCTGTTAAGTGATGCTTCGGCATGCATGGAAATTTACATTATCTATTTCGAGTAAATGAGAAAGGAAAATTAGAAAAGAAGGTCATTCAAAGCAAAATATTAGCCCTGTTAAATTTTGAAATTACTCATTATAATTCATCTGACATTTAAAATATAAATAAAAATGCAAAAAATAATTACATTAATATAATCAAAGATGTAAATAATAATTATACATTAATATTTAAACAAATTCTAGGACCGGCTCGGTCAATCCGATAGTTTTATCATCCGTGTATTGTGAAGGCTGAATGCGGAGACGACAAAGATGCAAATAGTAATTATTCATTAATTTTTAATTAAATTTTAGATTGAGTCAACACATAAATGTTATAAGAATATTATATGTTGATTCTACTCTATTATGTATAAAATATTAAAAAAAAAAGTTAAATCATGACTTTACTAAATAGTGAAGGAAAAAAAATTTATCAAATTTATGATACTTCCTAATGGAATTAAATATTAATATGGATTATATAACTGTATAGAATTTATATAATTAGTTATATATATTACACTTACTTTTATCCAACAGAAAAAGGAAAAACTTTATAATGTTATATTTTGAAATTCTCACAATATATAAAATTTATTATTGCAATTAGTCATGTTTAAAGATTGTATTTTGAATCAAAAATTCTTCAAGGATGTAACATGATATTTTAGTCCTTTTAGAACGGTACTATAGTTGAGACATGAGGTATTATCATATAAAATTTTAAAATTGAAACTCGATAAATGAGATATTGTCATGTAAAATTTTAGGATTGAAAAAAAAATATTCATAAATTTTATACATGATAAATAAAAAATATATATTTTTCAAAAAAAGAGATTATAATTAATTAAAAAATTAATTTATATCATATGATACGATGATTAATATTTATTTGTTTTAATAATAAATAAAAAATCATTATAATATCTATTATAAATTGATATGTTTTCATTTATATATGATACACTCATTACGTTGAATTTTAAAAATAAAAGTTAACCGGGTAGTAGATCCAAGGAAATAGATAAAATAAAAAAATATATATTAATAAATTTTATACATGATAAATAAAAAATATATAATTTTTAAAAATAAGATTATAATTAATTAAAATAATAATTTATATTATATTTTTAATGAGACAAAGTGTTGCTAAACCTGTCCGGTCCTTGCTCGGTCGGTTGTACACTGAGTCTTATGCTCGACCGGCCTCTATTCGGTCGTTCGTATATTAAAGTTGTTAATAAGGCTAAGTGTTGCTAAGCTCACTCGGTCCTTGCCCGGCCGGGAGTACGCAGAGTCTTATGTTCGACCGGCCTCTATCCGGCTGTTCATATATTATGGTTGTTAATGAGGCTAATTAAGTGTGTAGAGGATCTTGCGGTCGGCTAGAAGGGGGTTGAATAGTCGATGCCCCTAAATCGACTGCTTCCTATGTATTCGTTAGTTGCACAGCGGAATAATACAAAACTAAATTTGAATACAAAGGCTAAAGACAAAGAAAGAATAAGTAAACAAATACACGTCGATGTAACATGGTTTGGAGATAACTTGCTCTTACTCCACGGTTATCCGTAAGGTGGACGATCCCTCAATCCGTTGGTGGATTAGTCTTCGGCAAATTCTGACTATCTCAAGTGGCTCCTTGTGGGTGGAGAAACCTCACCACAAAACTCACCAAAACCTCTTAGATTACATAAGTACTTGCGAACTCTTGTGACTAGTAATTAGGCTTTAACCAAGTCAAATTTTGTCACCTTGGCCAACCATCTCAAGCTCTCTTTTATAAAGCTTGGAAAAAAAACAACCCTACTATTTTACCGTTACCAGCCGACTGGTCCTTGTACCAGTCGACTAGTGCCAGCCCAACGACACTCCAACGACTCTTTACCAGTCGACTGGTATATTGAACCAGTCGATTGATCCTAGCCGTTTCGGGCACAGAAGCTTTTTGTGCTCACCCTCAGTCGACTGGTACAACCCTAAACATAGGGATTTCCATCTTGAGTACATTTCTCTCACACTTGGACCCTCACGACTCCCTTGACTCTTCTTTGCAGTCTTGACCTCTTTCCGTCAAGCCTACTTCCTTTGGCTCTCGTCCCTCAGACACATTCAAGCCCGTGTCTCATCCCCAATGTCATCATTCGAGTATACCTCGAAGTCACTTCCCTCGGCCCTTGTCCTTGCTGTCTTGTCCACGGTCCCTAAGATGCATGCTTCATCCTTCATCGGACCCGAATCCATCAAGTTGAGTCATATGTGTATCCTGCAAACCTGTACACTCACATTCACATTTTAAATAACTAGGGTAATCCTAACTTAAACCCTTTGCCTAAATACCAAAACACATGGTCGCATAGACCATTGGGATTGCTCCAACAAAGTGTTGCTAAGCTCGATTAGTCCTTACCTAGTCGGGCGTACACAGAGAGTCATATATTCGACTGTCCTCTATCTAGTCATTCGTATATTAAGGTTTTTAATGAGGCTAAGTGTTGCTAAGCCCACTCAGTTTTTGCCCGCTCGAGCTTTATCTGCCTATTTTTGTATTGAAACCTTTGTAAAGCTAAGGGTGCTAAAATTGGTCGGCCTTTGCTCAACTGGACGAACCCAAAGAACCTTAAGTACCCTGGTGAGCCTCGTTAGTCCATCACTCGATTATATAGATT
>JBBMJZ010000027.1:12766121-12778206 GCA_037833815.1 Zingiber zerumbet
CTTTTGCCTGAAGCCCTCGACCTGCCAAGTCTTTCCGCATAGGGTTACCACCCCCTATGACCTAGGGTTACCACCCCATAGGGTTTTCACCTTGCCTAACCGCAGTTAGGACTTTTGCCTAATAAACTTTAGGACTTTCCTGCAAACTTGTTTAATATATTAGTAAACAAAACACCTTAACTTTGAACCTTTGACATAATCAAAACCAGGTTCGATCGTCGGACGCTTCTCGTACCAACACGCGGTGCGCCTGAGGGACGACGCGCTGCGGAAGAGTACACCGGCGGACGAGATGGAAGTGTGCGGTGGTTCCGAGGGACGAGAAGTCAGAGCGAAATATTGCTCGGGGAGCAAGAGACGCAGCTAGCGAGAAGGTCGGCACTGGGTGTGACAAAGGGATGAAGACTGCGGATAAGTACGCTGGCGGACGAGAAAGAAACACGTGGCGATTCTGAGGAATGAGAAGCTGGAGCGGAAGCCTACTCGAGAAGACCGGAACTTGTGTTCGAGTGAGCCCTTTTTCGGATGACTGAGATCACCCAAGCGAACGGATTCGGAGTTGAAGACCTGGACCGAGATGAACTAAACCGGAATAGAGGATTCGGATGAAAAAAGTCAACTAGAGTTGACTTTTGACTTCGGGCGCCCCGACTAAGGCTATAAATATAGCCTTGGTCTAGAAGTTTTTCAACAAACTCAAGAATTGTAATTCCAACGCTTGTGCGCTTCTAGTTGTAGTTGAGTTTCTATTTTCTGTGCTTAAACGCTGTAAGAGGCTTCCCCGCCTGAAGGAGATAGTAGTGTGCTTCATCTTCCTTGGATTAACAACCTCCCCGGTTGTAACCAAGTAAATCCCTTGTTTCTTACTTTTAGTTTGTTTATCTATCTCTTTTATATTTATGCAAGTGTTCTTCTATTGAGAGTTCAAGAAAGGTGTTTTTAATTTTTGCAGGATATCCAAAAACCCCTTCTAGCTGGCCCGCAACGGTCCAACAAATAGATCTTCCGAACATTGCTCACCCTTTTAGGCAGCAAGGTCTTCGGCTGTGGGATAACAAGGAGAAACTATATTAAGGTAAGCTAGAGATCAGTTTGTAGTTTGTTGATGGTTTTGAATCATTAACTGGTTATGATTATCATGAGGAAATTAGAATTTAAATGTAATGTGTTGAGTTAGGGAACATTTGATGTGGAGGGCAGCACCCTTTTACCTTGCTTCGGTCGGCACTATGCGTGGACAATCCATAGCTCCAACCACAGATTTTCCAGCAGTAAGATCTTTGGCAAATTAAGGTAAGTTGGCCTTGGATATCAGATTTACATAGCATGAGTTTCATGTCTACATTGGATGAATTGGGTGGATCCAATTTGGAAATTTCTTAATTGGATTAAGATTTAGTTTGGCTAATTGGCATGACAGAATTAGCTAAACTAGACATTTTGATACAGGTTTTTGGTTGAGACGGACAGCTTGACGTGAGATTTGTTTTGATATGAACTACTGATTAAGGCGGGTACTTTGACTTATCTTTTAAGATATGGTCCTTGTTGCATTGGTATGTCATTATCTATTACCTGAGCATGCTGTATTTATTATCTGCTATTGCATTCATATTCCTTTAATTACTTATGTCCTCAAGGTAATGACATACCATGTCTTATTATGTTCAGGACATTGATTTATTCTACCACAGGACGTGTGCACCTACGATATTCTATTTGATCCATATATCTTTTGGTACACATTATTGTAGAGATGGATAGGATTAGGATATTTCTATACTTAGTGTCATGCATCATCTCGCATGATTGCATGTTGTGCGATAGTTGACTCCATTATTGTTGAGCACATCGCTAGTTACATGGATCTGCACACACAACCACTCATGTGTTAGTGGTTTTTATCAGGTATGGTGTGTTGCAGTAGGTTGCTCTGTCAAGGGCTCTGCTGGTCCACTCATGGGTAGTGGTGATGCAGCGTGGTAGCAGGACAAGGATCCCTCTTTTGGACTGACTCAGGGAGAAGAGAACATTGAGCTCCCCCACTCTATTTGGGGTAGGAGGATAGGTGTACTCTAACAACATCCTATCCACTCAGTCGCTCAGAAGTAGTAATGGCAGAGTACACGGTTGTCATAGCTCTACCCACTCGGTCTCACCATCACGTGTGAGATGGTTGACTGGCATCAGGGGGTGACCAGGATATTTTGCATCATATGCATGGATTCCATTTATTGCTTGTGATTGCTGCATATTGGATGCTGCATTTCTGTGGTTGCATATGATTGACATGCATACAGGAGATATAATGGATTTAGTCTGACGACCTTTATGTTAGGATAGGAGACCCTAGTGAGTACAGTTTTTTCCTGTCTTTTAGTTATGCATTTTTAGTTAATGTCCAAGAGACTGTACTGCATAATTATTAGTATTGGTTATATTATACTATGCATGTCAGCTTGGTATCTACTAAGTTCTTGGACTCACCCCGTGGTTTTATTTTCCTATTTCAGGTTGAAGCTGTCAGGAGGTTTCAGTTGCTAGTCCCCACTTTGAGTCGCGACGATTTTCTATTTTTAGACTTTTGGTCTCCTTGTTATATTCCTACATACTTGTGATGTGTTGTTGTACTCGAAGATTTTTATATCGTGTTTTGGTCTACTATCTTAGTTTTTCCGCTACGATAGTTTTTCGTTGTGGGTTGTGTTTTTCTCGAGTACTGGAGTAGGTTATACTTTAAACTGCGTGGTTGTGCAGTCGGAGGCTGGTTTATTATTAAACTACGTGGATTGTTTATCATATTTTATTGTATATGTTCCGGTCGTGTTGGTCAAGGATTGAGGAGCCCTAAGGGCTATGTAGTCAAGTTTTATATTGTCACCCGTACAGAGAAGATGCTGTCGAAATTTTTTCTGGTAGAGATTCTCTCGGGGTGTGACAACTCTGGCACCGAAAATACCTGGCGACTATCACCAGCAGGAGAGGGGGAAGGTCCCCCTCCCCTATCGTGAGCCTTCTCTCAAGGGAAGAGGTTGGGTGGTGGAAACTCACTTGAGGTTCTAGAGAGAAATTGGAGCTTCTCTCTCTAGAACCTCCCCTCTTGGATAGCACTCACGATCCATGATACAATGCAGTGGATCAGCCCACCGGTCTATACTCTCTGCACAGACGAGGCCGATCAATTTCGGCGCTGATTCTTGTTGTTGGCACCCCTGGTGAGTGCCGTGCCTATCCTAATTCCTGTTTTATAATTCAGCAACCCTATAGTGAGATCTCGTGCTATGCCAAATAAAGTAGATGGAATAATGAGTAAAGTAATCAATATGAGTTAACTTCTTTCTAATAAAATGAAAGAAAAATAAGCATAAAGTTGGGTTTTATTTTTTTCAGCAACTACCTTATCCTCTGATGTAAATTGTTCTTCCGGACCAATGACTTTATCCACTATTCCAAAATCTTTGGCATCCGTGAAGGACATGCATTTGCCCCGCTCTATCCATTGTCGGATTTCCTTGATAGGTTGTTTAATGTGATGGTTAAAAAGTTTAATCAAGATTTCCCTTTGTCTAAGCATCTCATTAGAGCATGGGAGGATAAAGATCTCCTTGATGCTCTAATGAGATGCTTAGACAAAGGGAGATCTTGATTAAACTTTTTAGTCATCATACTAAACAACCTATCAAGGAAATCCGACAATGGATGAAGCCGGGCAAGTGCATATCCTCTACGGATGCTAAGGATTTTGGAATAGTGGATGAAGTCATTGGTCCGGAAGAACAATTTACATGAGAGGACAAGGTAGTTGCTGAAAAAAAAAATAAAACACAACTTTACTAGAAAGAAATTAACTCAACCAAATCACATCTTTTTTCATATTTTTATGACTTGAAATCTTTGTATTGATTATTTTACTCATTATTCCATCTACTTTCTCTACTTACATTCTAAAAATTTTCAGATTGCAATGCATAAATATATACATATATATGGAGTGATGGATAATATTTCTTTAAAACAGCAATAAAAAATTTATTCCACTAAGTAAGGTAGATTACATGGATCCTCCCACCGAGTAGATAATATTTTATGTATGGATTCATCAAAACATATTCCTTTAATTACCGATCTAAAAAACAGTGATAATTTTTCTGTGCAACCATCGCGGTACAATTAAGGCAATTTTGATAATGTTTCTTCCCTTTAGTAGTGCAATTATTTATGGAAAAGCTATATAATTGTATTTATTATATTTTGAGGTTTCTATCTGCTTATATAATTCTATTTATTATATTTTGAGGTTTAATTAGGATTTATTAGGAATTATATTTGTGGTGAATGTTAGGCTGAACCTTTTTGAATTAAGAAGCCGAACCTGTTTAGAGGCTGATTGGTAGGTAATGGGTCTGATTCAGATACAGTTTATGGTTAGATAATCCAATTGAGATTTATAAAATTTTGAATCATCTTTTCCTTTGCTCGTCCTTTTAAACGGGTAAAGAAATAGTTGCATCTTAATGTTCCACCTTGAAAATTTTAATTTGGTTTTGTTCTCTCTTTTTTATCACCTTGGGAGCTATGTGATTGATCATGAAATGATATTACTCCTTGTACTTCTACTGTAACCATTACATCTGAAAATGATAATGATTAGTATTTAAAGAGATATATACATGCTTTGGACCAGTTGTTAATCAATTTATATGCATGACTTGTGTTCATCATGACTTTTGAAATAACCATATAGACCACCATTAAGGCTCACCGAATAAGAAGTGTTTATAAAACATTCTGAAATCCAGACAATGTATATTTGTGGGAACCTAAAATTATGCACAACACTCAGATAACTCCAACTGACCATATCAATTGCTTTTTGCATGTCCATCTTAAGAACACACGTTGGGGATAATTGCTTCCTAGACTATTTCCGTTGCAATTCTTGTGCAATGTGGATGTTATCAGTGATGGAATGACCCTGTACAAAAGCCACCCGTGCGAAATCCAGTAAGCTGTATGTTATCGTTGTTAGTCGCATAGCCAACAATTTAGATATCACTTTGTACACAACCGAATAGTAGGAGATCTGATGGTAGTCAGCTACTACTGTCAGAGCATATGTTAATTTGGGAACTAGAATGAGAAGCACATGATTCCATTGCTTCAAAAGCTAGCATGTGGAGAAGGATCTCGATGCAGATCAGCATTAACCGTATCCCATAACACTTTATAGATCTAGCCCTGTAGTCATTCGGTCCTGGGGCTTGATCATTGCCAATATCAAAGAGGACTTTCCGAATCTCATCTGAGGCAACTTTCCACTCGAAGTGTTGCTGCTGGAACACATTGAGCACAGGGCCGTTCTGCCCAACAATGCCATTGTCCAGTTCTTCATAGATTGCTGCTCGCCCAAGCAGATCTTCATAGTTTAGCATTAGATTTTGGTGAATATAATTTGGACCAGATTTGAGTCATAAAAAGGATTTATTGTGAATGAACATTTACAGATCACATTCTGTATCATTCTTATACTACACATCTATATTTGATCTATATTATTAATGATATTAATACTGTAATTACTGTTAAGTTTCTTTTATAGTTATAATAACTGTGACTTTTTTAATCATGTATTAATTAAATTAATGGGCCAGATTATTTAAAAAGATATTTAACCCATAAAAGTGTTGGCATGTTGAGATCAATCGGGATTGTGTGGTGTATAATTAAGGGATCAAGTATAGTCCAAATGGGAAATTAAAGGATTAAGTCCACATTGATAGCCTTAAATTTTTATAATATGGGCTTACACTTAATTAACACGCATATAACTAATTGTCATTAAGAAAACTAAACTTCAATTAAATGATCTAATGTGTTATGTATAAAGGGGTTTAATTAAGATGTTGGATATGGATTCAATGTGTAAATTTATTAACCCGGTTCATTAACATTAATGGGCTGCTAATGATTAATAGATTTTAAGATGGATAATCCCTACATGATGCGCTTAGTATATAAGAAAAAACTTCCTTTGATTTGGGCATCTTAAATCAAGAGGGTTTTGGAGAGCTTCTTTTTCCTTATTCCTTAGACTCTTATCCATTGAGACTAAGCTTTGGTTGTCGCCCAATCCTACGAAGTCTTCCATTGCATTGCAAGAATGTCTATGGTGATAAGTAAGATCAATTACTGTTTTGATAAATTTAAGTTAGCTCATTATTAGCCATTGATTCAATTTTCAATTTAAGTAAGATCTATGATAGTTAAATTCTATTATAGATGCATCTGCTAGTTTATTGTTGATGTATTGTAATCCTTTCAACTTTTTCATTAAAAAAATAATTATAAAAGCCTTTTTAGTACATATAAATTTTCAAGGTCTATTTTGGTAAATAATTAAAATTTTATTTGTATTTCTAGAATTAATAAATATTTTTAAAAGATACAGACTAAAATATATATAGTGCATTCTTTTATCCATTCAAATAATTGCCTACAACAGATACAAATATATATATATATATATATATTACTTTTCATTCGCACAAAAGTGCTCATGATCATACAATTTTTAATTCTTTTTACACAACATTATATCTTGAACTTCTTTGTCTTGAGAAATTTGCACATAATCAAGATTTATAACGATAGTTTACTTTTGAATAATCAAATAAAAAATTGTGCCAACTAATGGTTTTGAAATTTATTAGAATATTAATTTGAAATGCATGAAACAATTATTTCATTATATAAACAAATAATTACATAAAAATAGAGAAACAGTTATGAATGTAAAAAAAAAGGTGTGGTATATAAATGCTTATAACTAACTTATTTGTATTTTCTCAATAATTTGATATTTTCTTAATAATTATTTGTAACAATGTTGATCAAACTTCTTGAAAGAAGAAATTGTGAAGAAGAAGAAGATTTTACGAAGCATAGATTGGTAGATAGATTTAGGAACGTAATTGATAGATAATAAATTATAAATAAGCTAAAAAATTAAAAAGAAACATCAAAAATATTTAATAAATGTCCACGTACTGGCCCCACTCGCTCCTTCACCTCATCCACTTCCCCCACACTCCCACACCTTCCTCTCTCTCTATTTAACGCATTCAGCACCACCGCAGAAACCACCGTAATATTTCCTCGTCGCTCTGTTTCCTCCAAGGAGTTGATTAACCCTGGCTAGCTCGATCCTTGTTCGATCATCAATGGCGACGGCGGCACTCCCTAGTGTTTGGGTCCTCATTGTGGCTTCCCTTTTGCTTCCTTCGACGGCGTCGGCCTTAAAGTTCCGGGTGGGTGGGGAGAAGGGCTGGACCGAGCCGAACGGCGATGCTGCCGAAAACTACAACCACTGGGCCTCGCATAACCGCTTCCGAGTCGGAGATTCCCTCTGTAATATTACAATTATGACTAATTAGTCCTCTGCTGCCGCTCTAATTGTTTCAGGCAAAAGCTAATTATCGGCATATGATTATTAATTAATTGCATCAATGTAGATTTCAAGTACGAGAACGACTCTTTGCTGGAGGTGACGAAGGAGGATTACAAGAGGTGCTACACGGCGAACCCTCTGCGAAAGTTCGCCAGCGGCATCACCACCGTGACACTCGACCGCAGCGGCCTCTTCTTCTTCATCAGCGGTGAGCCCGGCCACTGCGAGGCAGGCCAGAGGCTCATCGTCCGCGTTGGCTCCCGACCGGATCCGAGGGGGATCGCGGCGTCGCCAGTTCCTGCGCCTTACACCGGCCCTGTCGTCGTCTCCTCTGCTGCGTGGGCGCCTGCCGGTGCCGTCGCCGTGGCTCTCGCGGCGGTTCTCTGTTTTTTTATGTTGCACTAGATTTCTTCGTTTTGGTTGCCGCAGCCATTTAATTGGCTATTTATTTATTTATTTTGCATTTTTTTTTTGCTATTAATTTCCTGGTTATTTGTATTTTTTTTGTTGTTTCCTTATTAAAAATGCGTTCTGATATTTTTTTAAGTTAATTATGATGATTCACAGATTTACATCATCAATATAATTATCAGAGAAATTGCTGTATTAAAAAAAATGATTCACTACCGCATGTTATTATTTTTCAAAAAATAAAACAAAGCAAAACAAAAGAACATTGCCGCGTTGATTCACTGCCGTAAAAAAATTGTCTTACAATAATCTGCCTGTCTCATCAATAGTAGTTTGAATTTATGAAGATAAAATCATATAATTACTCTTCTATATATCTATCATATATCAACAATTTAGTGGAAGGACATTATCTGTCAGGATATAGAGAAGTTTTTTGGAATATTTAGTGGGAACAACCGAATTTCACTTTCTCGCTAAAAAAATCCTGAATTTTGAGCTATTTTTCTCCATTGTTCAACTATTTGAATACTTTTGGATTTGTAGTTTTGGCTAGAGCTATAGATCTTTTAGCGTTGTCCCTATACCTATATTGTTGTTACATATACATTGGAAAAAGAGTGAGAAAGTGAGGACATTTGGTGAATGGACATCTTTCATGGGAATCCTAGCGAGAGTAGAAAAGAAGAGGGATTTAAGCGTTTAAGAATATCCCTTTATGGTAGTTGCATCTAAGCTGTGATGAGCTACAAATCATGCTGCAGCTAGATGTTTATCTTAACATCCTTATTTGCATGATTTTCAAGTAAGTTTTTAGTTTCTTTAGCCAGAATTAATTAATATCAACTAGTCATGACATCTTTGATCAAGTTAAATATTTATCTTCTCCCTTTTCTCCATTTTGCTTTCCCCCTCTTTTTCTTGATTCTTAATTATCCATCAGTCAAGAATGATAGTTCGTACTATGTTACCTAGACTCTTTGGATACCCCAATGGGCCAATATTTGTTTTTGTACAACAAACCTCAGTAAGAGTATAGCATATTCATATAAATAACTAGATCCCTTCCTTGATAACAAGATGCATGTATTGACAATTAGATCTATTCTCATATCTGATACCTGTACCAAGTCTGACTATATAATTACTTGGTACATTCTCTTCTTTGATAATGAGATGTACTGACAACTAAATCCATTTTCATTGTGATACCTATTCTCAAGTCTTAGTATATGGTCACTTTGCCCAGTTATCTTGTCTTCTCATGAAATAAACAATCAATGACTTTAATAATATATTTAATATTTAATTACCTCATAATTTTTTCAGCCATTTTCTATTGCTATAGTGCTTGACCATTGTTAATGATTTAGTCTCATGAAATTCACTCTCTAAAATAGGGATGGATCTGACATTCAAATTTCTATTTATAAGTCTTATGAAAAGTTATATATATATCATAGACTTTCCTAATATACATGACAAACTTCGCATATAAGTTAATTTTCTTCAATTTCATAATCCTTATAATGAAACTCTTTCTTTTCCTTATTTCCTCTATTTAGTATGCATATCACAAGATTCATCTGTTTCTTTAACTACCGAAAAAATTTCTATTGAGAATTGAGTCATTTGATTGAGGCACATGACCGGATAAATATGCTTTAATTTACAGACTTTGTTAATAATAAAGTTGGAAAATAAAGTTGGTTGAAAAAAATTGATAATGATATAACAATTAATGAGTTAATTCTAAAAAGAATTTATTGGTGCTAGAAGTACCAGTTAATTGAACCTGATTTTAATATTAGTAAAGGGTTCAAAGTTAAATTATGGTGTGATCTAACAATGTTGACCAAGTATATAGGTATAGCTTAATAAGGAGGTCTTGGTTAGTGGGACAGGATAAGAAAGTTTTGGTCAATGGAACTGGGCAAGGAAGTCTTGGTTAGTTGGACCGAGCAGAAGACTTCATAGATCAAATACATTATGCGGGAAGTCTAGACATGTTTGGAGGATTAGACATCTAGTAGGTCGACGAGTCTGGAGGACTAGACATTGAGAGGAAACCATGGGGGTTAGAGGATCATGTTAGATCGAGTCGCACGTGAGGGGGGGGGGGTGAATCATGTGGTTTTGAAAAACTTATTCTTTTCAAATTTGAAAACAAAGTATGCAGCGAAAAAACATAGAAATTACAAAACCAGTAAGAAGACAAAAATAAACACAGTCGATTTTATTTGGTTCGGAGCCTTCGGCGACTCTTACTCGAAGACCTAGGTACCGCAGACCTGTCAATAGGTAATCCACTAAATGACTCTTCTGGAACCGCCAAAAGAGGTAATCGAATACAAAAGATAGGGACAGTGTAGCAATCTATACTTCTCTTTTAAAATAGTAATATAAGGAATGCAACAGTATTTAAATTTACCAATACTTTAGGGTGTGATCTTGTATTGCAGTCGGTTTGTCAGAGATGGTTGGATGACTCGAAAGGACATCTTGGTGGCAGACAGACTTCTTTAATGCAGTAGCAGGAAGCCGAAGTAGTCAAAACCTCAATTAGAAGTGCAGAAGTTTGTATTAGTGATGGATGTGATGACTTGGGCAAGTACTCCTTTTATTGAGCATGGAAGGCACCTTCTAAAGCCTTGAAGATGCTTCCAGTGTGGTAAATCTGATCCCGAACAGCTCAGTCCTTATCTGCAACGAAGTCTGAATTTTATTCTTTGAAAGGCGCCTTCCATGCATTAAAGGCGCCTTCCATGAACAGTGTCAAGGCACCTTCCAATGCTTGAAGGCGCCTTTCATCCCCTGAAAGGCGCTTCGGGTACTATTCACCCGAGGCTATTTGTGCTCTTCTTACCTTGCAAAATATGTTAGTCCAATAAACCAAGTAATAACCTGTAAGACAAGTGTTAACACAATAATACTGAGTAATAATTAGACTTTGTCTCCTCGAGATCAGGATTTAGTCAAGGTCTTAGTTTAGGGATCTGAAATGGACCTAAATTAGATCGACACCTATTGTCCCTTCGAACGAGGAAGCGTCTTCACTTAGTCACTCTTCTCCAGTGACTTACCTCTACTTACCAGGTGTAGAGCTGTCTCCGGAATCACACATCCGGACTTTGGGAATCAAACATCCGGACTTACCGGAATTGAACATCTGGTCTTCTCTAATCGGGAATCGCACATTCCGATCTACTAGAATCGCACATTTGATCTTCACCAATCGAGAATCACACATCCCAACTTGCTGAAATCACACATCCAGCGACTACTAATTGGGAATTGAACATCCTGAAACCTACGCACTCAGTAAACACATTAGATTACAATAATGTCTAACTCAACTCACTTGTCATTCATTAAAACCTGAGGTAAGCTATTAGTACAAATTGCACCAACAGATCAGATGCTAAGTGAGAAGTCCAAACAAGTCTAGAAGACCGGATGTTTATCAAGGAAGGTAAACTCTCTTAAGAATAATTCCCTTGAAGGAAACAGTAAATGTTGGTCTGACCTAGTGTTTCACGGGAAATCCAAAAGTCAAGACCGAATAGTCTCGAGATTGTTAAATTATTAAATACTATATTTATTATACATGTTGTGCTAACCATGTGATGCAGGAATTTAAAGCTGGAAGTTGGCAGGAGAACGGGTGTCCGGGCGCACGAAGTGGACCTAGGCAATTTTAAGTCTGAGCGTCCTGAGTGGGTCCAGGCGCCCGGATTGACCTCAACCCAACCACACATGCAGCTAAGTTGGCATAGTTTGATTAGTTGGCATACGTCAGCTTCCAGGTACTTGGGAGGGATCCAAGTGCTTGGGAGCTGATAAAGAACACCCGGATAGAGTTTCACTTAGATGTAGCCATGTCAGCAATGCAAGCATTTGGAGGTGGTCTAGGTGCCTAGAGTTGGATAGCTTAGTGACGAAGGTGGATCAAATAGGCCTCAACGGAGGTGCCTAAAGCTAGTCTAGGCACTTAGAATGACCTATAAAATAAGCTTTCGACCAGTATCTCAATATAATCATTCTACACTCAAATAATCTTCGTGCTGATCCAAAATTCCGCTACAACGTCAAAATGCCACACAGACAATAACTCTCTACTTCAGATGTCCTTTTGTTGTCGGTATTGTTTTTTGTTAAACTATGAATAAATTAAAACCAGATATTACTACAAGTGTCAACCTCTGAAATTACATATCATACCTATTT
>JBBMJZ010000027.1:12857203-12868787 GCA_037833815.1 Zingiber zerumbet
TAAAGCTAGAGACAAAAAATTGCTACAATGCAATGTGCAAATATGAACTATCAGGTACTTTGAAAGAAGAAAAATGGAATTTCTCATAAAAATGACCCAACATAATTTTCTAATGTGGAACCACCACATCAACATAATTTTCTAATGTTGTGCCTTTACTTTATCTTTAGTTCACTCAGTAGAATAATTACAATTGTTCATCCTGCCAGAATATGCATTGAGACACATTCCACAAAGGATATTGAGAAAACGGTATGAGATTAGTCATGAACAAAGTCACAACTCCGAGAAAGGCTAATCATGGAGTTTCCTGATTTCCATAAAAGCTTTTGGGGTTCCCATGATGTGTTTTCTTGATGATTGAAAGAATTATGGCTTCTATCATGAATAATTTGAAAAAGGTCCCTAATCCAGTCTATACGCATGTCATGGCTCTCCTTCGCTATCATCACATTAAGGTTCATTAGACAATAGACTAGACAACTCTTATACTAAGGTGAGAGTTGTTGTGGGACAACCATGGTTGAAGGTATGATTTATTTCTGTTGCATTTTATTGCTCTATTTCTCTCAGAGACCAATATTTAGTTTTATGGTCTTTATGATGTATCACCTCAAAAATGTTAAGATTTCCATGATTTAGTTCAAACAATTGGTTCAGAGCATTCTTATAATAATGATGTTCAGAGCATGACTTTTAGACATTTAGGCACCAATCTAAATTTTTTTCATAAAGGTAGGTTAATATTCCATGAATAGATTTCCTTTATTTGCATTTTAATGAGCATGATCTTAAATTTTTTTTTTTTAGTGTTATAAATAAACTTTGTTGATGTCTTTATGACATAATCAACATATTATCATCAAAATACACTACACAATAAGACTAATACATGCATATATACTGTATTATTTACTATACAACAAAATAAAGTGCTGAACTGTTGATTGACATATTTAAGAGATGTCATCTAAAGAAAGTTCACATAGATAGCAATAAATATGAATAATAACTGAAAGAAAAATTGATGCTTTGGTAGTCACACATCCCTATGGGAAATGGTTGCTTTTTGCAAGTTAATGTATAGGAGTAATACATAAATAGAACACAACCATCTTTTTCTTAAATCTAACACATCCTTTCATTTTTCTAAATCGAGCACAATATTGATACATCATGTTATAATCTATCACCTATTGAAGTGAGCCATTAAAAAAAAACATGGCACCCACTGGCATTATGCATCAAAGTGCAATGATGCTTACATGGATTAATAGCTCCGTTTGCCCCTTACAACTTAAATATCCAAAACCCTTTACAACTCCATGTAGGCACCTCAATATACACTTTATTGAGTTGGCATAATGCTAAAATGGTGCCATTTTAGCTTTTTACTGGCCAACAGACGAAAATTTGATGAGTGCTCGATTTTAACACAATTGGTAAATGTTATGATAAATTTAAAAAAATAAAAAGATATGCTAGGTTGAGAAAATATCAAAAGGTTGTGTTAGATTAATATATTAACATAACTTATATACACAAAAAAGAAATGCCATATAAAGTTTCAACCTGTAACTAAGTAGTTCTAACATCTAAGCTTTTCCTATGTTTGTAGTCATATCTAATTATAGGGTAGATCTTATTAAGGATCATAAGGAAACATTAATTTAGAAAATTCCCTACCCACTGGGAAGTGATTTATAGGTTAATTGTGAATAAGTTAGATTAGGATTTAATTTCCTACACCCGCTAATATTAAAATTATTTGAAATCCATAATGTATATGCATATTCATTTTTTTTATATAAATTTTAAGTGTGATGCACCTCTATCCACAGGACGATTTGGATTTACATGACTTTGCTTGTATACTTATAATATAATATTGACTTCTATTCTTTGGTTTTTAAGCTTTTCCTTCTACTGCTATAATATTTTTGCATTCGGTAGCTATAACTTTCTAACTGAAAAGAAAATCTTTTGGTTTTTGGTGCATAGATCTAGAGGTGCTCTATGGATGAACCACTCATTCCAATGGAATAAGTATGTCACTTGTGAAAGAAGTATGTGAGAAATGGGAGCAACATAATCACTTAAATACAACATCCATTATCATATCTATAAAAGGGTAGCTCAATTCTTAAATGTTAAATGGTCAAATGATCTTATACAACAACTAAGACTTTATCTCACTAAGTGAATTAACTATATGGATCCTCCAACATCATTGGACTTTATCCCCACTATATCCTCATCGATATTTAAATAAACTTTACCTTATTTTATCATTGTTAACCAATTTTCTTTGATTTCCCTCTTCCTCAATTAATATGGTAACCAAGATTAACTAGATCATTTATTGGTGACCTATGTACACGTAAATATCATCATAAATGTATCTCTAAGAGTTTTCCCTTAATAAGAGCAATTCAACTTTCTCTCTAATGTTCCTATTTCTTATCTTGTTCATCTATATATGTCCGCACATCCACCAAAATATCCTCATCTATGTGATTCTCATCTTTTGCTTGTATGCTCACTTCATAGCCAACATTTAACTCTAACTAAGATAGCAAGTCTAACCGTCATTTTATAAAATTTTCCTTTAAACTTTAGAGGTATCTTATGATCACAATAGACACCTGATATGCTCCTCTATTTCAAACATCATGCTTATATTCTACGTAAAACATCTCCATCAACTCCTCTATCATTTTGCAAAAACGATCCTAGATACTTAAAGCTAGAAGTTACAAGTAGCTCATCATCTCCTATCTCAACAATTGTCTTAATATGTCTAATACTACTAAACTTAAATTTCATATATTCTATCTTTACTAAACTTAACCCTTTTATTTCCCGTGTTTCTCACCGAGATTCAAGCTTAATATTTACTCCACATATTTAATCAACCAAAATAATATTATCTACAAATAACATGTACAGTGATAAAGTGTTTTGGATGTATTCAGCGAGTTCATCCATGGTAAAAAGATATAGACTAAAATTTGATTCTTGATGTAACGCCATCATTATAAGAAATATTTCGGATAATCCACATGAAGTCTTTAACTTTAATTTTGTCATTACATCCATATATATCCTTAATTGTTTCAATATACACTACTTTAATACTTTTTTTCTAGAATTCTCCACATAATTTTCCTCGGAACATGTCATAAGCTTTTTCTTGGTTAAAAAATACCATGAATAGGTATTGCTTCTTTTCCCAATACTTATCAATTAGCTATCAAAGAAAATATATAGCTTCTATCGTCAACCTTTCAGACATGCATCAAAATTGATTTTCGATTATCTTAGTCTCCTTCCTTAATCTTTTTCCTATTGTTTTTTCCTAAAAATTCATAGTATGGCTCATTAGCATAATGTCCCTATTATTCACATAATTTTGTATATCTCCTTTATTTTTATACAAGATTAGAGTGTTTACCCTCCACTTATCAGACATTTTCTTCGTTAACAATATCAAATAGCTTCATAAGTCATTCAATATCTTACTTCCCTAGGCACTTCGATACCTCTATTGGAATATCATCCAATCCAACCACTTTTCTATTTTTCATCCCATTTAATGTCTATTCTACTTTTGAGATTTAAATTCACAAATAAAAATTTAGATTTCTATACTCTAACCTACTAAAATTTCCTAAGCTAAGTTGGTCACCTAAACCTTCATTAAAAATTGATGAAAGTACCTCTTTCATCGCTCCTTTATTTCTTCCTCCTTCACTAATACCCTATTGGATTCAACTTTAATGTATCTTATTTAGGCAAGATCTGTTTTTCCTCTCATGGCCTTTTCCTATTTTTTTGCATCAAGATGTCGATATAGGCATTCGAAAGCTTCATTCTTGACTTCACTCATGCTCTCTACCTCTTTCTTAGCTATTACATTTTTTAAGTTTTCTTCGTTCTTATGTGTACAATAACTTATTCGTTTTTGTATAACTTTGTTTTGCACTTCCTCATTCACTAACAAGATTCTTTATTTAATGGTGTCCATCCTATTGACTCATTGAGTATGCTCTTGGCCACCGTTTTCAAATTTAATATCATCTTATTTCATGTCATATTCGACTCACCATGTATTTCTTATAATACTTTGCTTCCCATCCTTTAACTTCCATCACTTGATCTTAGGAGTCATGCACGTTTTCCTATGCTTGAGGTGCATATCTAGCATCACTAACATATATTGAGTGGTTAAGTTTTCTCTAGGGATAACTTTACAATCTTAAAAAAAAAAATTCTTCCTGTCTATAAAAAAGTCAATTTGTGACTTAATGTTCTCACTTTTAAACGTATCCAAGTCTTCTCTCTTCTTGAAAAAAAACATATTAACTATATAAATTCATATGTTATCACAAAATATAATATAGATTTTCATTCTTCATTTTTTTTCCTAAAACTATGACGTTTGTGCATCCTATTATATTTCTTATTTCTTACTTCTACATGCCAATTTAGATTTAATCCTATTAAAATAATCTTGTTTGTCGGAATTTTTTACATTGCCTCATTTAAGTTTTCCCAAAACCTATTTTTAGTATCTTTATCTAATCTTACTTAAGGTGTATATATGCTAATTTCATTAATAGTTTCTTTTGTTACTACTATCTTGAGAGTTATAATCTTATCTCTCTTTTTAACTACTACTACTTTGTCCCTTAACAAATTATCTATAACAATAACTACTCTATTTCTTATTTTACTTTTTTCTTATACCATAACTTAATCTAAGTTCTCCATCATCTTTGCCTTTTGGCCTACTCATTCGGTCCCTGTAAATATAAAATATTAATTATTCTCTTAATCATCGTATCTACTACCTTTGTTGCTTAGTCAGTGATCGTTCCTTACATTCCAAGTTCCAAATCCAAGACAATTAGTATTCCTATAATGTATGTTCTTATCCAACTTAGGATATGAGAATTCTTACATGTTTAACCCTATACTTAAGCTCTTATGGAGATGTAGCAGTCCTTACTAAGACGTTGCAGCCAGACCCTGTAGCGACGTTCCTTTTAGGGAACAACTTAACATTAGCACAATAGTTTGATGGATCCATACATAACATTTAGCTATATTGTATGCTGGTTGATAATCTAACACAATTCTCCTCCTTTATCCTGGCTTCAGACCAACTATGGTGGAGTTTATTTGTCGTGGACGGAGTTGTCAAATGATCTTATGAAGACCATTAAGAACAATTTGTTTCTTATGATAATGCATAGGCAAGTGTTGATAAGCTTGGAAATGCAAGATTTGACAACTCTCATGCAAGCACATAATGGAAGAGGGATATTGTTGCTCAACTTAAGTCCTTAGAAGTTAAGATATTTAAAACTTTTCTTGTCCATTTCATTTTGATTTCTCTTCTTGTGGGATATGGTCTTTTAAGGTCTCCTCTAACATGCATATATGAAAAAAAATGATTGACTAATGAACTTCTGATTATGTGTGCACAAGACAAGGAGAGACTGAGATATGAGAGATGAGAGGAGGAAATTGAAGGAAACCTAGTACTTCCAAAAAAAAGCTCATAAAATCAATAGAAAAGTTGTCCAAAAGATTAATGGAAAAGTGTTAATGAAATATAATTGCAATAATGCCCATTATTTCTGTTGTCAATATGAAGGACTGCCACAGGTTTAAAGTGTGGTTTGACAAGAAAAGTAAATAAATATATCTGTTGTGTCACGAATTTCTTTGTTAATGCTCATGATAATACTTACTAGTTTGATTCTAGTTCATCAATTCATATTGTGAATACCAAGTAAGGCTTTCTAAATGGTGCTAAATCAAAATCAGGACAAATTTATTCTACAAATTTTCTAAATGCACTATAGTATTGAAGTGTTTGGAACTCTAAGATCCTTTTGAATACTAGCAGTGTTTTACAACCAAAAAATACTTATCCCATATTAGATTTCTAGAAGCTTAGTCTTTATTTCTAGACTTATAAGAAATGGTTATTTTTTTCATTGCGAAAAGTCTATGTTTAAACCTTGGTAAAATCAAAAGATTGTTGGTATTGGAACATTGATGGATCGCGGCTCGCAAAGCCTCCGCGACAGTGACCCCACGGCAACACGCTGTGCCGGTGTTCAACAACAGGCGGAATGGCAAATTCCGCCACCTTAGCCATGACACTGCTGAAGTGGAGAATAAAAATATAAAATGTTGTAATATGTTACCAACCCATGGAACCCCCATACCTTAGTAATGGTCTAAGGTTGCGGCCAATTCCGAACTGCTTCAATCTTAGAATCATCCACTAATAGGCCACCCAAAATCAGTACAAAATTGATAGAAAGACACACTTGACTATAGTTACATAAAATTGTTCCCTTCATAACACAAGACTTCTCAAAGATACTGAAGGTGCAGTTTAGTGCAAGCACTATAGATCAACATATCATCAAAATATATGACAACAAATTTACTGGCATAAGCAACCACTTATAGAGGCCTTCTTACATCCTAAATGTTGTATTCCATTCGTCACCTGGTCGGATCTAGATCTAGTTGTATCCACTCTTCAAATCCAATTTACTAAACACTGTCGCACCACTAAGTTAATCCAACAAGTTATCCAACTTAGGAATAGGAAATCCATATCATATTATAATTTTGTTTATGGCCTAACTATTGACCCATCCGCCAAGACTCTTTTTTTTGGTGTCAACAAAGCAAGAACAACACAAGGACTCAAACTCTCACGAATATACCTTTTCGTGATCAAATCCTCTACTTGTCAATGTAATTCCTATGCTCTCCTGAACTCATCTTGTAATGAGGTCTATTTGATATATTTGCTCCCGAAACCAATCAATTTGATGTTGAATATCCCAGAAAGTGGTAAATCCTTTTGCAAGTCAACAGGAGAAAATTCCTTTGACAACATCTAGAATAGTTATTTCATGACTCACTTCTTTGCCAAATAGAATTCCTGCATCTCGTCTTCGAACTTTGGTAGAGATAATAGATTGGCTCCTGGCTTACAACTAATCAACTCTTTTACGAGCAGCAACACAATTTTTTTTATTGGAACATGAAACTATAAGTTTTATTTCGGCCATCATGATGAACCAATCTGTCATATTATCATGGTCTTCCCAATAGTATGTGGATTGCATTCATGGTTACCACGTCACATCAAAACTGATCTTTGTAATTAGCTCCAATAGAAAGTGAAATCAAAGCTATTTAGAAATTTCTACCTCACTTCCCTTTTGCAACCAGGTGAGTTTATAAGGCTCGAGATGCTTCTCAATCTTGATGCCTAATTTTTTTATATTAATTCTTTGGACACCATATTTTCACAACTTCCTGAATCAATCACGAATTTACACCCCTTCCCATTAACTGTGCATATTAACTAAAAGATGTTTGTTTAACCTCATTTGTCATCCATCCCCTTCAGTGCAAGATAAGATCGTCATACCACCAATAACGGACCTACATCACCACTCACATACTCCTCTTCCCCTATGTTTTTATCATCTTCTTCATTCTCATCATGAACATCCTCATTTGCGCCCATAGTTTCTTTATGTGTGCATATCATCAAAGAAGGCCTCTTATCATCCCTTTTACAAACTTGTACTCAGTGTCCTGATTCACCATAGTCATAATATCTCACATTGTTTCCAGGTTACTGGTTGGTAACTAGTGGGGTAATCAGGGTTGAATTGTTTCCTATCTCACTGCGATTATTGTTGGTTAAGCCAATGCCCTCTCCTAACCGAGATATTCCAAAATTTGTACTTCTATTGGATTTCCTCTTTATCTATAATGTTTTCGGGTATGCCTCAGAAACGGAGGTGGAGTTGAATAAGTCAAGAGAATCTTGAATGTGTTGTCGAAAAGCCCTGATGTATCAAATAACCATATGCCAACTAATGCAGCGGAAGCAAATAGAACAAAGATTAACCTATTGATTCACACATAATAGCCTTAATCATCAATTATACTCTCAACCAAAAGCTATGCCCGTATTTATAAAATGGATTACAATAATAAAATCAAAAACATACTCCAAAATGAAAAGTATGTATTTAAGGGAAAAATACAATATAATGATGATGTGTGTTTCATGCATAATTTTTGGTATTGTTTTGCATGCATTTTATTTCTTCACATGAACATATTTTGCATATTTTTATCTCTTTGTATTATTTTTACTCTTTTAATTCGGAGAACTGATCTTTGCGCATTTTGTTGATAGGACGTGAATTTGTAGCTTAATTGGAGTTAAAAAGGCTTGGAACGAGAGTCCACACAAGGAACACGCTCTGGTCGTGTCCTGTGACACGGATGTGTTCCTCCAGACAAAGTTTGACACAAAATGGAGCAGCAAAGGGACTTTCCACAGCAAGTTGTGCCCCCTGGTATGGTCGTGTCTTTTACTGCCAACATGAGGAAAATTCCAGAATCGGACACGATTTGGCAATGCCTTCTAGCACGGTCGTGTTTGGCCCTTTTTCTGCAACTTGAGAGCCACACAGCCAGGCAGTGTTCTCCAACACGGTAGTGGCACATAGGCGACACACCAGTATTTTTAGAAAGCCATAACGGAATTGGTCGATTTTGCTTCAAAAGGGCCCAAGGGACTCATGTTTGAGAAGGTGTTTCCCCATGCCAGGGAACCCTAGGAAAGCCATTGCCAAAGAGCCGTCAAAGATTTCATCCACCAACGAGCTTGGAGTTCCTTACGACGACTAGCACACGACTAAGCATTCTCTTCTCCTTTCTCCTTGATTTTGAGTTATAGAATGTTCTCTAAGGTCTTTTGATTGTAACTCCATCTTCATGAAGTAGTACTCTTAATTCTAGGATGAAGGAGTAGCCCGATGAATTGTTGACGCTTCTTTTATATCTATTTGTCTTTCTTTTATCAGATGATTTATTGATCCATGATCCGACTTTATTCTGCATACATGAAAATGACGCTAACATGCATTTCATATCCCATGGGATGCGGGGAAGAACCAAAAGGTGAACCCAACTCTCCGACGCATAAAGACTAAGATTTGAGAGATTGTTCACGAAAGTAGTTTGAAACCTAACGAGGGCACCATTGGATATCATGGAGCTTAATGGGTTTACCATAATTCGACATTATGAAGTAGGGGATAGCACCTAAAGAACCATGAGGCAACATGACATGAGACTCCTTAAGAAAGCGGTCACTTTAGTAAGGCTACCTTGAAGGTAGGTGCTACGTTTGGGTAGACACACTAGCATCATTCTAAAAGTCTATATCAGGTACCTCAAGATGAACCACCTTCATGTGTATCAATCTGTTTAAAGAGAGAGAGACTCTCCCTTCTCTCTAGGGAGAAGGCGATGACAAACCTTCCCAAAGTTCATATAGGCAAAAGTGATCTTGTTCATCGAGTTCTAATTTGGTGTTTAATTTCTTTTGTGCCACACGTTGGTGGTGCTATTGGGAGGTTCTCTGGATTAGATCCTCTTGCGTGGGAAAGGAGGTTCCCCTTGGTAGTTTGGGTATATTGTCTGCAAAAATTTCTTGGCGTTGACTCTTCGGAGTTGTGGAAATTATCCAAGAAGACTGGGCAGGGTTCTTGTGGCTGGTGAATCAGAAAGAATCAAGCTCTTCAACGTTGGCGACAACTCCCGCTAGTGCTGGTTTGTGGAAGGATGATGTGGAGGGTAGGTGATGTGGAAGATATGATGATGTATCTTGTGTAACCCAATCAATGGTTACATAGTGGATCCTTGTGGCTGGTTTTTACCAAAGGAAATTCCTTTATTTGGAAAGCTAGCAGGTTTTCTCCTTTTACTTTTGGATTTGGAAGACAGATCTTAGCCATTTTTGGCAATGATTAATTCCCTCCTCTAAAGCAATCCGATTCATTTTTATTCTCCTTCCCTTGGACACCAAGTTTCAGAAATATTTAGTAATTCTAGCTGGATTTGCAAGCTTGCTAATTGGGCACCACATTCAAAAGCTACCATCCTGCCAAATCAGCATTCCAACTGTCCCACTTACCAAATCAGGCACGGAATCATGAGCATGGGCATGAAAGGCGAAATGCAGCAGCAGCACAACAATCGGTGGTGCAACCTCCGGTGGCCTACACAAGTACAAATTACGGACTCAAATGATAACAACAAAATCAGGAGGGCTTTAAAAATAAAAAACGTTCGACTGATCTCTTCTCATCCAACAGACTTTTCACTGACGAAAACACATTAAACTTTGTAGGGCTTTAAAAATAAAAAAAAATGTTGAACTGATTTGTTCTCACCCAACAGACTTTTCACTACAAAAAACGCATTACACTTTGTTTAGCCGGGAACTAGGAATGTTGCACTAGAGCTAGAGGATGTTGATACAATTGAAAATGCCACTAGAAACTGCTTAGTCGGGCATCTTGTAGGACATTTCCCGGGCTAGCCGGCCATCAAAAGCATGGCGAACAGGTGGAGGGCCAACTACAAAGTCCATCTACATAAAACCATGTGGTTGCTGTTCAAATTTCAGAATGCGGAGGATTGTGACAAAGTGTTACATGGTGGTATGCATCGTGTTAGGTTGCCCGCTATACCTGAAACCATTGCCTACATGTTTCCTTTTTTTTCTGGGAGGAGCTCCAGCAGCTGCCGATATGGGTTCAAATTTTTAATCTGCTGGACAATGCAAGCTCTAAGCAAAATAGCTTCGTTACTTGGTAGGCCACTCTATATGGACCAAGTGACGAGGCAAAGAGGGCGAATTAACTTTGCCCGAGTGCTTGTGGAAGTAGACATCACCAAAGAACCACTAAATGCTATCTCCGTCATGATATTGGGTGGCATTGAGGTAACTCTTCCCCTTCATTTTGAATCCAAATTTAGGTTCTGTTTGCAATGCCGGCACATGGGTCATTATCAAGAACAATGTAAGAGTGCTAATCAAAATGAGTCGGTGTGGTAATTCAACTCAGTTGATTTGCAAACCACATTGGGATACCTTAATCTAGAGGCCGCATTGCCTAACAATCCTGAAATCATTTTGGGCCAGCAGGAGGTTGGCCAAATAAATAATCAAAGGGGAACATTGCAATCTCAGCAAGATGGCTCTCACCTGAGTAAAGGCAAGGAAATTGTACCTTTTTTGGAAACCCACGAGCTCAATCCAGAGGCCACATTGCCTAATAGTCTTCAAATCAGTTTGGGGCAGCAAGAGGTTAGCCAAGTAGCAAATCAAAAGGAAGTATTGAAACATTACCATGATGGAGTTCGACTGAATAATGGCAAGGAAAATGTACTTGAGAAATGGGTGTTTCAGCAGTATAGAAGAAGGAAATGAGGCCAGAAACAACAATACGGATTGGCACAAACTGGCACAAATTCAGAAACTATTGCAGAAGTGCAAACTGGCGCACTTTCAAAAAATGTCGATTCAGAAACTGAGGTATCCCAGAAGACCGCCCCTATGACCCGGAGTATGAGCAAGGCCATGGATGTCACAGAACCTTCAGGCAAGCAAATAGAGATGGCAAGCAAAGGAAAACAAATAGCAGTATTAGGACACGAAGTGAACAGGCAT
>JBBMJZ010000027.1:12891415-12915327 GCA_037833815.1 Zingiber zerumbet
TAGTGATGCTCCTTGTAGGTTAGCTGATCGTTCATTTTGACTACTACAATAAAAATATATATTGGGGTGAGAGAGGCATTTGAGCAGCTCACTTTTCTCCATGTAGTGATGCTCCTTGTAGGTTAGCTGATCGTTCATTTTGACTACTACAATAAAAATATATATTGGGGTGAGAGAGGCTCGAACTCTCGACCTCAGGATAACTCAGAGCTATGAGACCTACGCGCTAGCCAACTGCGCCACCACCCCATGTGCCTTTATTCTTATTAATAATATAATTATTTCTTCAAAGAAACAATTTTCTCATTTATATATTAATATCACTATATTATTTCTGTCAATTTTAAAAATACTATGCTTCTTTATTTAATAATTTTTTAAAATTATAAGTAAATTTTTATTCTTATCAGTAGAATTGAATAACTTTATATTGTTAAGCATAGAAAAAATTACAAGGAAATAATGATTTTTATATATATAAAAAAAGTTAATTTGAGCCGGTTTAGGGTTTTAAAGCAATATTGAACCGACCCAACTAGAAAGCGAAGACAAGACGTATCACGTCAGTTTTTAAAATTAATTTAATTGCGTATTTTCTTGTATCCAAATTAATCTACCACTCCCAGTTCGTGGTTTAACCGCGTAACATAGTTTCCTTCCGTAGCTAAGAATATTAACACATTTCCCCACTTTTTTTTTTTTTTTTTGTACTTTTCTCTTTGTCTGGTTTTGTGGTGCGGTGAGGGTTCGGTACCAGGCAGCAGCGAGCGATATCTGCGAGGAAAAGAAAAAGCGATCTTTTCTGCATTTCAAGTCACAGGGCCATCTTCGACCTAAATCCTATATTCTTCGACTCCTTTCGGCCAGACGGAGCTCGTCGATCGCTTCCCGTGGTATGTCTCCTTTCTCTTCTCTTTTCTACGATCGTTTTCGTTCGATCTCTGATGGGTCTAGGGCAAAATGAGTTTTTTTTCGTCTTTCTCTGTGTAAAGTGTCTTCCTTTTTCGCCTGTGAAAAATGTGGGATGCGTTGTGTTCGTTTGGAAGTGAATCGATTCGTGATAGTTCAGTATTTTTTTTTCGCATTTGATCGCCCTTTTTCTGTTTATTTGGTTTTCAGAGAAGGGAAGCCATGATTTGACTAACGACAGTTTGGGTTGATTCAGAGAATCGAGGATTTAGCGACAGCTCAGGGAGTGAGGTTTGGTGTTAGGGTTTCAATATGGATGGGAGAGAACCTCAGAGAGTTAGTGCGTCACAGCCTCCGAATGTGGTGGTGGGTCCTAGTTCTTATGGAGCTGGAGCGACGACGAACAGTTCGATTGTGGCGCCGGATTCGGGTGGAATGTTTCAGGGCATGCGACTATCTTTCCGTCCCATGACTTCGTCTGAGCCCAAACAAGTCGATATGACCGGTTCGTTGTACCAAGGGGATGGCCTCTCTGCAGTGAGGCAAGGCGGTGTTTTAAATTTGGAAGAGCCAATGAAGAAAAAGAGAGGAAGACCAAGAAAATACGGACCCGACGGTGCCATGTCGTTGGGATTAACTCCATCCTCCGCTTCAGGATACTCTAATAGTGCCGGATCTGATCCAACAGCTAAGCGCCGAGGCCGCCCTCCAGGATCAGGAAAGAAGCAGCAACTAGATGCATTGGGTAATTGTATTTTATTTCATTTTTTGTTTTTATTGTGAACATGCCGTCCTTATACCTTCTCTCTATGTATAATGTCTATATCTAGGCTCCTTAAATTAAAAACTCTGAATAGGTGATTGCGATAGGAGATTTCTGGCCTTCCTTTATTTTATTCGTGGCTGCATTCCTAAATCATCAGCTGTTAAGTTCATGCAGCAACGATCACTTAGTTTTAGTGTACGAGTTTATTTTTTTGTTGGCTTGGCTTTCTGTCTGCAAAAAAATTCAAACTTGGCCATTTTAGCTCAAATGGTCTAACACCATTCTTTTTCCATTTTACTGAATTTTATTAGCCAGCCAATTGGTAATCAAGTGTGTTTGGCCTAACTAGTTGAAATTGACTGATCTCAATTAAATTATTTTTTGTTACACTAACTAAAATTTTGTTTCTTCTCCCTTTACATCTTACGCTTTCCACTCTGATTTGTTGGTCATAAATATGAATTTTGAAAAAAAAAAGTGTGGATGGTCAAAGTTTCATTTTTTTTAATTGATATGATTTTAGGCATTAAATTGAACTTGACCAAGGATTGACCGGTTGAATCAATGGTTCCTCTGCCTTGTCCAAACCATCCACTGTTAACCAAGCCTAAGGAAACCATTTTCATCACAAGCAAGGAATCCTTCAATAATCTATGAATTACTAAATTAACTTACACGTTCACAAGCAGCATCTCTTGAATTTCTAACCCCTTCTGTACCTTTTTCTTTTATTCATATTTTACCCTTCACTTTAAATTGCTAATGGTTTGGCATTTTTTAAAAAAATTGTTTATTATTATTTTATTTTATGAGAAATGTTTAACATCAGTATTTATGTCTGCACAGGCACCCCTGGGATTGGCTTCACTCCTCATGTTATTAATGTTAAAGTTGGAGAGGCAAGTAATTGAGCTTGAAATTTGATGTATATTTACCATTTAACTTCATATTTTTGGACATTGGCCATAAATAATAGACATAATGAAGCAATTCTTTCATATTTTGTTTTCCATGGTTTATATGTTTCTTTAACTTTCATTGAGAAATTTATTAGATTAGTGAACTACATTAGCCTGGACTTTTTTTGTCAGCTATTAGATTATATTTTTATTGACTCGACAATTTATTATCTTTTCTTCTAAAAACCACCTTTATGTTCTGAAAGCCAGATGAAAATTTCTATGAGAACAGTTGTGTAGTATATATAATGGTTGTGGCTTTTAAAAGACTCCATTTGATTAACATAAGTGGCCGCCTAGGCTAATATTGAAAGGGACCCACAATCCATCATATGGCATAATTAAATTAGATTGACTAAAAACCCTAAACTACCTCATTTAGTATCTCCTAACTTGTATTTAAATTATTTTGCAAGGGATAAATACTTTAAATATCAATGTATTTTTTTTAATATTTAATACTTATGACATATGCTCCCACATACTATATATGTTCTACATAATATAGAATAGTCTTAACACTTAAGCTAGTGGCAAGACTGACGTCGTATTTACATGCTAGGAAGAGAAAGGAGAGGAGTGTTAAGAGAGCACAAATATTGAGGCACTCCATTTACTCCCCAAAAAATTTGAATATATGGGATTCCTCCATGATTCTGTGGAGATGATTTGGAGTCAAATTGTGTCTTTAAGGCCAAGTGGACAATGGCGCTCTATGCAGATCCACATGGAGAAGACCTTTTTGCCTTGTTATGGTGAGCAGGCCAATGCCAGTTGTGTATCTTGGGTGTGGTGGTGTAATCCTAACAGGGTTGAGGCCAGCATGACAAGGGCGACAAGGGCTAGATCAAGTGCAAGCGAGGGCACAGTGACATGGAACGGTGAAGCCAGCAATGATAATTTTGTTGCTTTTTTCTCTTGCTCCTTCCTTTACTTGGGTAAACAAGTTTGGTGGATTACACCTCCCTCCCTCTCTTCTTCTCTCCTAGCAAGTAAATTGGTCTTAAATTACAGCAAGTTCACACTCATAAACTAGCGTACGGTGATGTTCTGTGCATACTATCTGATACCATTCCTAAGCTAGTTCTCTTACTATAATTTCTTATTCTTTAGAGCATTTAAGTTTGTGTTTTTTGTAATGCATTTACAAAGGGCATGCATCACGAATTGGTTTGCTACCATTCTTGATGCTTGGTCTGCAAGTTTTGGTATATGGAACTGTTTAAGAGGTAAATCATTTTTCAATTAAGATTATTTTTTTGGATTGGCAGGACATTGCTTCAAAAATTATGGCATTTTCACAGCAAGGACCTCGGAGTGTCTGTATTCTGTCAGCAAATGGTGACATATCTGATGTAACACTTCGGCAGCCAGCAATATCTGGTGGAACAGTAACTTATGAGGTTTGATTCAAAACCAAAAAAAATGATTGCTTGGCATAAATATAATTCTCTTGAATTATGTCATACATAAATTCTAAATTTACTTGAGTTGTTAGTCATTTCTCAATGCTTAAAGGACAAACTTATATATATGGATATGTTTCTAGAGATCCTGATATGGTAGGCTAGTGAATCCCATGATGGGACGGATTCATTGAAGTATTAATGTGGCTGACTAAAGAAATGATCTTTCTATCATTTTTTTCTTTGCAAGTGAATTAAATATCTCCATGTGGGATTTTCAGTAATTCATGTTTTATGCAACTGGTGCCCAAACTGTTTACCTTATGAGTCCATAGAGCTAGCTGCCACCATAGCTTGTTTTGTACTGAAGAAGTTAACGTTCTTGTTCTAAAGGTGTTAGAGAGAGCGAGAAGAAGAATAAGGAATAATGGAGAGGGATAATGATACAAGATCAATGTTTTAAACACCTTGTGCAATAAGAATTCATTACAGAAAGTGAGGCATAAACAGTACACTTCACATAATATCAAGTTATTCAATAGAGAGATAGTTTTGTCACTATTCATTTGCTAATGAATGGATGTGTTGGACTTGTTGGAAGAGAGAAAACAAAAAACATAAATGAAAATAGGAGATTTATTACCACCTGCAAGTTGTGCTGCACTGTCTATCTGGAGTATCTCCTGCAGCTTGTGGTTTTACTATTGTAGATTTGCAATGTGAGGACTGTACAACAACAACAACCAAGTCTTATCCCACTAGGTGGGTCGGCTATATGGATCCTTTTATCATCATCTATATTTAAATAAATTTTATCTTGTTTTATTATTGTTAACCAAGTCTTTTTTTTTGTCTTCCTCATTTGATATGTGTGTTTGTCATAGTTTCACAGTGTGAGGACTGTAATCTACCTTAATTAATTCATTTCTTCTCATTTTTTATGTCTTCTTTGGCTTTCAGACTTCAAACAGTTAAATCTTTTGTTTTTTTATCCCTCGGTGATATGTATAACTTTCTTCCATGATATTGTGTATCATCGAAAACATGCAAGAACAGGCCAATGCAGGAAGATTAAAAATATTCAATGTTTCATGTTAAATGTGTTTTTGGTGTTACTTGGTCCTTTCACATTAACACATTCCTTGCTTGGATGTTAAATCGTTTTATATTTGCTTCCAACGGCATTATAGATTTGACTTTCACGAACAAACCCCTCTTAATGACACTGCATGGGAAGAATAATGGAAGATAAATAAATGAGGGAGAGAAAGATGTAATGCTTGCTTTAGACTGTTGCTGCTTGCTCTCTTTTTTGCCCATCTGATTTTTAGAATGAGAGTTGTTTCTTTGAGTTTCTCATGCTGCGATAGACTATTTTTATACTTGTCAAGAGGTAAACTAATTTTCTCTTTAAGAGGTAGACCCAGTTTTATTTGGTCCTCTAAAAGGCAAGTGCTGGGCGATAAGTTCTCACTCATACTTCCCATGAGCCATATGCACGTCAGAAGTTTGTTACTGTGCCTTCGATTACAACCAATTCCTGTCTATTCATGAATTCTACAACTACTGAAGTTGAATTCCTTTTTTGTCTTCCTTCTATCCAAATAAGAGAAACCTGTAAGTTCAATGCATTTCTGTAGATTTTCTCCTAATTCCTTCCAAGTAAATATAATGTTAGGGTTTGATACTATTATTCTTGTGGCAAAAGGTGATGCGCTCATCCCAAACTCCCCTCCATGGCCCCAAGATATTTGTAAGGGAGGTAAATTATGGTGACCGAGCAATGTCTTTTTAGGTGGGAGGGATTTTATTCCCGAAGGGATGATCCCTAGGATTCAATCCCTTAGGATTTGATCCCCCGCTCTCTTGTGTCAATCTACCACCCTAATACCAACTTAGCTATGCCCATGGGGGCTTTGATACAATCATTCTTTTTTTAGTAGTCCACGTATCCAACTTTTTGAACTAATTAAACTGGAGATGACCAGTCCGGCCCCACGGAAGTTTTCCATCGGCCGCTAGATAAATTGGGAAACACTTGCAAAGGCCTATCCAAGCAGTCTGCGTTCTTAGAGTTGTCATCCCACGGAAGAAAAATCTTTGCATTGCGCCATAGTTGAGATTCGACCAATGCCTGGTTAACCGCTTGAAGGGCCTAACCGTTGCACCATTGCACGGGGAGTTTGATACTATCATTCTTGAATCATTTTGTTGTGACTAAAATAAATCTTATGTCAAATTATTTTCAGACTACAATGGCTTTAGGTGCCGCACCTAAGATTGAAATTCAGTAACTGTGGTATTGAAATTAACAGCGTTCAGAACACACACATACCTGACCAAAACATGCACATATATTCACATAATAATTTCTTAATTATTTTAAACTGATCACACTAAAATATGTTTGGGCGATTGTCTTCTTGAGTTTTGACTACATGACATTTTTACAAGGTGCTCCACTTGTCCAAACTGAATTAATCTTAAAAAGCCATGTCTCAGTATCTGTATTCCTAATTGCCATCACCTGTGTCACATGTTGGAAATGTTCATGCAGGGCCGCTATGAGATCATCTCTCTGTCAGGTTCTTTCCTGCTTACAGAAGAAGGTGGTACTCGTAGTAGAAGCGGTGGGTTGACAGTTGCACTAGCTGGATCTGATGGCCGAATTCTTGGTGGTGGGGTTACTGGAATGCTTGTGGCAGCTACACCTGTCCAGGTAAAACATCAACATTAAATATTTGCCCCATTGAAGCAACAATCACAACAATTAAAAGTGATTTACATATCTGAATATTTCTGGTGTTATTTGTCTTACTTACATAGAGTTTCAGGTTAAAGATTAGGAAGCTAGATCCAAATTTGTTCTAGCAATGCCACATGTTAAGTATGTTCTTAGTTTCATTCTGTTCTGATGCAGGTTGTTGTGGGAAGCTTCATTGTAGGAGGGAAGAAACCGAAACCAGAGCCAATAAGGAAGGAACCTTCACCACCACCACAGATTTTAGGCTTTGGAGTACCTCTAGTCGCCAGCCCCCCTTCTGAAGCTGGAACATCGAGCGGTTCTCCCGATGACCCTGGTAGCCCCACAAATGAGACCGGTGGCAACGCCTGTAACAGCACTGCTCAGCAGCATCTTCAAGCCGCATATCCATCCCTCAGCTGGTCCCATTCGGCAAACTATTTCACTCATGGCTGACATAAAACTGATGCTGAACTAACTAGATGTTGTTGCTTCTCTCTAGTTATAGGAATTGAATTTAAGGTAGCACCTCGAGTATATTCACTATAACTTTGGCATCCCATAAGAGAGGATTTCTGGCAGACATTCCAAGACATAACAGCCAGTTCTATTGTTAGGTTAATGGACTTTGTTCAGTGTTGTTGTTGAGATGTTTGTCACTGGCTTTGAATCTTAATTTATGTAGCCTTCAGTAGCTATTGCCTTGGGAGAACTTTCGCATAATACTTCTGTTGCCTGAAAATGTTAGAATGCATCTTGAAATTCTGAGTTTTTTTTTATCTTTCTGAAAAAACGGCAATTGATTGCTTGTAATTTATTTTTTTTATCAGCCTGCACTAGAAATTACTGCTTTCCCACTCTTACCGGAAATATTTTCTTATATATTTCACTGCTGTCACTTTATTTTAGTTATCTGTTTAGAATTCATTATTTATTTTTACATATTTTTCACTTCTAAAATCATTGTGATGGTCTCATCTTCTCACACTTTCGTCAAGTATGTCTCATGGGGCATATAAGAGATAAGGATTTGAAGTACTTGTGATACCGAATGTCATGTCATGACCTACTTGTGCAGGTCGTTCATCTTTTGAATTAGTTAGACCGAAGACCAAATATCTATCTATTTTTCAAACAAAAAATAGTAAAACTTTCTTCAAGTATGTTTCATAGTTGTCCCTATCTTTATTTTGTTTTTTTTTTTAAAAAAAAACACTATATTAGATGCTTCTTGAATTGTAAATTTTTAGATATTTTGGAATTGTGTGATTCACATTTGTCGCAAAAGAATTAGACAAAGTAGAAAAATATTCAAATGGAATCTAATTCTTTCCACTAAGATGGGCTTTGATATGATCTAGTAAATGGGAGGGTAGGTCTCGAACATTACAAAGAATGTTCCATTTTTTTTTCTTTGAAAAGTAGCGCATTGGATTGGAGACTGCGAGTCTTTGCTCCTTTCCAGTTTCCACAATACTTCGTGCTCTCTGCCAAAAGTCAAGAATTTTAATTTTACCAATTACTTTTTTTTTTGAAAAAAAAAGCTCGGCCATCCAAAATAATATTTATAATTAAATACAGCTTATATTTTTCTAATTAAAGGACTTTACAAGGCTACATTGCTTGACTTCAACTCGTAGACAAAATGATCATTCACGCTTGTTCACATTCATGCTTGTTCGGACCTTCCCTCTCTCTGATGAAGCTAACTCAATTTTCCTGAATCAGTCTGAACAAGTAATTTCATTTTATTCAAAGGAAAAAAAAAGGAAAGAGATGCCTGCTTTCCGAAAAGTTTGGTTCCTTTTTCCCTCCGTATCAAACCTCAAGATTATCACCACATCACAGGCATTTAATGTCGAATCGAGTACACCTCCCCAGGAATGGTGTGCAATCCTAGAAGTTGAAGGCTCCTCAATGCATGCCCAGGGCACTGCACCTCGAAACAGACACGACGCGAGACGTCCACATCAGAACGAAAGAGTCACTCACTGATCAAGATGGAAACCGGGAATGATAAGGTTCCGAGTTGATGGAGATGTGTAGATAAAAGTCAGGAAGATGCTGCAACTTGCTCTCCCTCTCTCAAGCACTGTACTTTCACCTTGTCTTTCTTCCATGCCCACCAGGCCACCACCACCGCCATCGCAACCACCGGTCCACCACTGCCACTAGACAAAGAGGAGATCACTTAGTGCATGCCCTCGACTGAAAGAAAACGCAGCACTTGCTCCACTAGTCCCTCTCCATCTCTCGAGAGAAGTTAAAATAATCATAGAAAAGTTAAAATGGATTGCGAAAATCTATCAAGTCCATAGTTCATATATATCTTCTATAGAAAAAAAAAATCTGTAATTTACCGGAGGAGTTGCCTCAGTGGAAGTTTGGTCGATCGCCTATAAAACAACAGAGGACCACCATACTGGCCACACCAACACCACCATCACCACGGTGGGGACGCGCAGGGGACAAGTGCTGCCACACCGCCTCAGCGGCTCGGCAGTCCGCCCA
The DNA here is from genome assembly GCA_037833815.1 of Zingiber zerumbet. Taxonomy (NCBI): domain Eukaryota; kingdom Viridiplantae; phylum Streptophyta; class Magnoliopsida; order Zingiberales; family Zingiberaceae; genus Zingiber; species Zingiber zerumbet. The sequence goes on from JBBMJZ010000027.1 coordinate 12,900,710, forward strand.
CCGAGATGGAAACAGAAGTCCAGAATCCCCACTTCATTCTTCCTCGTGAATCACAAGACAAAATTGACCAATATGAACGAATTCATTCTAGTAAAACTGAGACGAGGAGTATTTTGTCACTGCAACCTTCATGGCTTATACTTCATGCATGCACCAAACAAGCTCTTCTTCGGAAAGTATGTACACTGAGTTATTATAGTCTACAAGTAACCTTGGCTATCAACCTATCTATCTATCTGTCTATCTATCGATTTATCACAAAACTCCCACCTAATTCTTGCGTATAACGTCAAGCCTTTACAATACAGATGATTATAGCTACATTTATCGACTAAGATTACAGGGTTCTTCATCTGCTAGGACTTTATTGAGAGTGGCGTTATTTGACTGATCTTATTGGGTATAGTAAATGGCCTAAAATTCCATTATTAGGCTTCCAAATGGGGCTCTGTGGGGAATGCCTTTTCTCCTCTTGGCGCTGCGGAAACTGGCGGCGGTCGGCGGAGGAGTCGACGGCGTGAAGCTATGAGTCACATTGCTCTTCTCGCTGCCTCGGCTACTGCTCGTGTACGACTCCTCCTCCGAGTCGGATTGCGCGGTTAACTTCTTCTTCTTCAGCTTCAGCATTTTTTTCTTCTTTTTGTTGATATAATAATCGGAGGCGGTGCCGGCGATCTGGAAAGCGCATTTTCGTCAAGCAGATCGGTCAAGATCGGACCTTTTAATTCCCCACCAACCTTTGTGGGTTTAAAGATGAGATTTTTATTTCAAAATGGAGGAGAGGGATCGACTGGTACCTTGCAGCCGAGGGAGCAGAAGCGGAAGGAGTCGAGGAGGCTTCGCTCGCAGACCTCGCAGGTGTTGGTGACGCCCTTGCCGGGCCTCGGCTGGGGGCGTTCGTTGAGGAAGACGACGCGGGCGCTATTGATGATGTACGTCTGCACGCCAGTGATGTCCAATACCTTTTGGATCTCAGAGACCCTGATCACATCATGGTAGGACGACCTCCTTATCTGTTACCAAAACCAGAACAAGGATTTATCAGCTCCAATTAGTAAAAGACCACGAGCGGGGAGAAGAATCTAGGTTTCGTTCCAAAGAAACAGGGAGATTGAAAAAGGAGCCTTTTATAGTATAAGCTGCAACTCGCCAACTAGATTTGATAGAACAAGAACCAAATCGAGAAAGAGCAAACCGAGGGGGGAAAAAAAAGAAGAAGAAATGCACCTGGATTGCACGGTGGCCACGGTGTTGAGCAAGGCATACAGAGCAGAGAGCGCCATTCATGCAATCGAGGCAGTACATATTACACTCGCTCTTGTGAGAGTCGGCGTGCAGCTTGCATTGAACGAAGAAGCTCGTCGACAGCAGCGGCCGTAGCCACGCCGGCCACCGTCCCTCTTCCATTCCTCCGCCGCCGTCCTGTTCCATTACGTATCATTCCAAAACAAAAGCTCATCAGTATCCCAACTAAATCTACCAACTTAAACCACACCAAAACGGTAAAAACACAACTTTGATACACACGATCACAAGGAGAAAGTCGAATACTCACCATGATTCCTCTGGTTTCTAAAAAAAGAGTCCAACCGCTAAAAACCGCGACTTTGCTCGCTCCTGGTGAGAGCAGAAAAAGAATCGAAATTTGAGAGGAAGGAGGGATGGAGAGAGAGACAGAGAGGGGATGAGAAGACGGAGAAAAAAAAGGTTGTTCTTATCCTCTCAAATTTCCGAAGAAGAGCTTTAAGATGCGTTGATCGCAAGGAACCCTGCTTTTCTTCTTCCCATCACCCTCCATCCATTTGTTTAATCCTAATTCGTGTTTTTTTTTTTTATAAACGTTTTATTCTACCCATGCTTTTTAGACTTCTTTCTCCATTTTTTTTTAAATTATTTTTCTAATTCAATTAATGCCATATGTTGAAATTTGCAAAGAATAAGATAAATATCAACGATAGAAAATTTTCCCATTTCTAATAATTACGTCATACTCAATATTCAATTCCTTCTATAACATATATATTTTTTTAAAAAAAAATCTCAACCCTCATAATTGATGTTAATCCCTTAAATAAGATTATAAAATTTTAAAAATATCATTATCAACTTTTTTCTCATAGTGACCCCTGAAAAAAAAGGACGGGATAGATTTTTTAAATTATAAAAAAAACAAAATATATAGTAATGCAAGTCATAAGATATTACTTCATAATTATGATCACTTAGACAAACATCAATCACCTCTTCTCTTAGTGTTATACTAAAGTTAAAATTTTGTCCGATAGATAAATTAGAAGAAAAGACCGACTATCTTCCAATTAAAAATTTCTTCAAATTAGTCAAATCATATTATTTTTTCTCTTATAATTTGCTTCATGATTGAATTTATCTTATAATTACTAAAAAATAATATTTCAAAGATAAAATCCCTATCAAACATCAATGATTCTTTTCCTTCTCCACCTAAAAAACCCTGATTCGACTGGTATAATTTCAAAGCTTCACCTTCCTCTCCACAACACTATTGGAAATTCCATAGTTCATAAAAAAACAATTGAAAAATACTAATTAACAATTGACTTAACCAATTTACTATTTTATTACTTTATATTATTATTATTATTATTATTATCAATGACCTATTACACTAGATGATCCGCAATACATTTGGCACGTATTAGAAATCGATCCCAGACCTAAATCGACCAACTGGATGAGGTGCAGAACGCTCTGCGTCATGACAAAACATGGCCGAACGGCATGGGTCGGTCAGAATTGAACGCTTTAAATGTTGATGCGTCTCCTCGAGACGGCAAGTGTGCTACGGCAACAACAAAAGAACAGTTGCCGTCGTTAATTCTTTTTTTTTTAAAAAAAAAAAAAATTCTCATTAGTCCACATAGCACTTTGATTAGCTGCTAAGAAACACGTTTGCATCGATTAGCGAATAAATTATATAAAACTTTTAATACCAATTAGATGGTGAGCCACATCACGGCACACGGCACAGAACCAGGAATGTGGGCCACCACACTCACCAATAAGTACAGCTTGGTGGGGTCCGTCTAATTACATAGGTATTTACATGCTTCAGCGAGATTCTTCTTTAGCTAATTATATATAATCGAGAAAGGAATGAAAGAAGATATGTTTGTCGAAGATAAGTATGAAAAGTTTTGTTGTTAAAGAAACATATTAGTACTAAAAGTCCTCTAAGATGTTATTATTCTTCATCCCTTAATTGCCTAACTAATATTCTTTTTAATTGTTGCCCCCAAACGCATGTCGAACGAATCGACATACGAATTTAATATTTATAAGGTGTAGAAAAATTCTCCACGTATATGGCAACTTAGACAAGAGGCGACTCCTTATTTATTCTTATTAATTAATATAATAATTAAGTTTTATCTTATTAAATAAGATCGATCATATATATCATTTTATGACGTTGAGTTCTATCTTTTACTATATATAATGATCAATATTTAAATAAATTTTATCTTATTTTATTATTCCTAACTAAGTTTTTTTTTTATTTTCCTCTTTCTCGTTTGATATGCGTAGTGGCAGATTCAGGAATTCAAGTATGGAGGGGCGATTTTTACGCAGAACAAGGGATGATATCCTCTATCTCCATCGATGGAATCCGATTTTTACACGGAACAAGGGGTGATATCCTCTATATCCACCGGTGGAACCCTATAATACTAGGGGTTCCACTGCCAGCAAGGGGCGACGGTCGGTAGGACCCCATAATACTAGGGGTTCTACTGCCGGCAAGGAGGGGGTGCCCGCTGATGCCGCCCCCCTCTGAATCCGCCCCTGGATATGCGTGTTTGTTATAGTTTCACATTGTATAACTGGAATATTTATTGATCGTCTAACTACATGCTCGTACCATCTTAAACGTGTTTATCCCTCAATAGATTCAACTCCAACTTTCTTTCTAATGCTCTCATTTCTTATTCTGTCTATTCTCGTATGTCCACACATCCACTTTAAGATCCTGATCTCTACAACTCTTATCTTTTGCTCATGTGCTCGAGTCATAACCTAATATTCAACTCCATATAACATAGCATGTTTAACTGCAATTTTGTAGAATTTTTCTTTAAGTTTTAGAGGTACTTTACGGTCACATAAAACACCCGACACTTTCCTCCATTTCAATTATCTTGCTTGTGTTTTATGTAAGATATCTATTTCAATCACTCAATCATTTTATAAAAATGATCATAAATATCTAAAGCTCTCAGTTCCTAACAATTCGTCATCTTCTATCATAACAATTGTCTCATTATGTCTAATATTACTAAACTTAAATTTCATATATTCTGTCTTTATTCTACTAAGCCTAAAACATTTTTCTTTTAGTGTTTTCTGTCAAGATTCTAGTTTAGTATTTACTCCTTCACATATTTTATCTACCAAAATAATATCATCTGCAAACAACATGCACCACAGTACTGTGTCTTAAATCTGTGTAGTGAGTTCATCCATAATTAGTGTAAAAAGATTGGGACTTAGAGTTGATCCTTGATGTAACTCTATCTTTATTGGAAATACTTTAGTTACTCCGCCTAAAATTTTTACTCTAATCGTTACATACTCGTATATATCCTTAATTAGTTCAATATATGTTACGATAACACATCTTTTTTTAAAAAAATTTCCATATAATTTTGGGACTTTATCATAAGATTTTTCTAAGTAAATAAATACCATGTGCATATCTTGTTTTTGCTCTCAATATTTTTCAATTAATTGTCTAAGAAAATGTATAACTTCTATTATCAACCTTCCAAGCATGAACACAAATTAATTTTCGGACACCGTAGTCTCATTTCTTAATTTTTTTCCCAAAGCTTCATGATATGACTCATTAATTTAATACCCCTATAGCCTGCATAATTTTGTACATCTTCCTTGTTCTTATATAAGAGAATTAGAGTACTTATCCTCCATTGATTTGATATTTTTTTTATTTTCAATATTATATTAAATAATTTTATAAGTCATTCAATATCTTATTTCCTTAGGCGCTTCCATATCTCTATCGGAATAATTTAAAGCTTATTCTATTTCTTAAGTTTGAATTTTGTGATAAAAATTTAAATTTCTATGCTCATTTGACCTAATTAAATAAACTAAGTTAAGTTGGTCACCTAAATCTTCATTAAAAAGTTTCACTGCTTTTTTTATTTCTCTATCATTTATTAGTACCTCATTACATTCATCTTTAGTATATTTTATTTAGATAAGATCTTTTATCTTTCTTGCTCTCGCTGCTATTTTGTAAATGTCTCTTTCCCCTTCTTTTGTATCATATTTTTGTTAAAATCGTTCAAAAGTTTCATTTTTTGTTTCATTCACTATTCTCTTAACTTTTTTTCTTGGCTATTGTATATTTTTTTTATGTTTTCCTCGTTCTTACAAATATATAATTCCTTATAAGCTATTCATTTTTTCTTCACTTTTTTTTGTACTTTCTCATTCCACCACTAAGATTCCTACTTAGTGATGCATATCCCTTTAACTCACCGAGTACATTCTTAACTACTATTTTTAACTTTGATACAATCTTATCCCATGTTATATTAAAGTCATCGTATATTTCACCTAATGTTTGTACTTCTACCTTCTCCTTAAATATATTTTGCTTCCCATCCTTTAACTCTCACTACTTAATTCTAGGAGTCGTATATATTTTCTTTCTATTGATACTATATACTAACCTATGTTGGATAGTTAAGATTTTTTCAGAGATGACATTGTAATCTTTACAAATTTTTTTATCCTTCTTCCTAACTATAAGAAAGTCAATTTACGATGTATTATTCCCACTTTTGAATGTGACTAAGTGTTATTCTCTTTTCTTAAAAAACATATTAGCTAATATAAGGTCATATACTATCACAAAATCTAATATAGTTTTCCCTTCCTCATTTCTCATTCCAAACCCATAACCCCATGTATCCTCTTATATTCTTTATTTTTCACTCCGACATGCCCATTTAAATCATTTCCTATTAAAATTATTTAAGTTGGTGGAATATTTTATAATATTTAATCTAAGTCATCCCAAAATCTTGATTTGGTAGTTTCTGTTAGTGCAGGTTACACTAACAGTCTGGTTTTGATGTATAGCAAATAGGTTAAAGTTAGATAGGTTGTTTGTCTAACGCTTCTACCAAGTGTGCAGGAATTGACTGGTCTAAAGGGCCTGACACCAGGTTGAAATCCAGCTAGGCCCGCGGGGCTCGATAGCTAGTGGGAAATCAAGCCAGGTTTGTGAGGCCCGATAGCTGGTGCGAAGTCCAGATAGGTCCACAGGGCTCGATATCTAGCGGGAAGTTCGGTTGGGTCCACGGGAGCTGACAACCATCCGAAGTCCAATTAGGTATGCGGACCTGACAACTAGTGGGAAGACCTGGTGGGTCAGAAGCAAGTCAAGTGACTGCAAGTGGTAAGTGAAGGTAAGCAACTTGAGGAGAGATCCAATGAGGATGTGTTCCTCGTTGAGGGAACTATAGGTGTCAGTCCCGCTTAGGCCAATTTTGGAAGCCTAAGTTGAGATCTTGACTAGATCCTGGTCTCAGGGAGACAAGATCCAATTACTACTCATATGTTATTATGTTGTGCTAACTCTGTTTTGTAGGATGAATATATTTTTTGTTGCCCCGGACTAGCCTTTTTATGCAGGGGGAAGCTGCTGAAGAAAAGGGGGCCAAGCGCTCGGAAGGGGTTCGAGCTCTCGGATATAGTTTGGGCGCCCGAACCAAGCTCGTTCAGGCGCCCAGAGTAGGTCCAGGCGCCCATACCCAAAATTTCATCCATAAGGTGACGTGGAGCGCGTCGATTGGCCGAGCCACATGGTCCAGACGACCGGAGGGGTTCCAAGCGCCCGGAATGGACCTATTTAAAGGCCTTTGACCCGAAGCTTCAATATGAAAATTACTACAAGTTTTCTTCTTGCTCGGTGCTCTGAAAAGGCTCCCACAATGCTGCTACGCTCCACCGACAACCGGCGACTAAAACTTTCCCATTTTATTGTTGTTGTTGGTAACTTTTATTTCCAGTTCTTTTACTTAATTCCTGTAATTTTTTGTGAACTATTAGTGGATTGCCCAACAAAAGCACTCGACAAGTGTGGGCCTTGGAGTAGGAGTCGTCGAAGACTTCGAACCAAGTGAAACTCGGTTTGTTAGCATTGGTTCATTTTTTGTTCCGCTGAGTACTTAGATTAATTCGCTATCGATTTTTGCAATCGCTATTCACCCCCCTCTAGCATTCTTTTCGATCCTACAAATGATATCAGAGTGGGTACCACTCTAAATTAGTGCAACCACTAATCAGGCAAGGGAGATCCTTTTTTAAAAGAAAATTTACGCCTTTCGTTTTTTTCCCTCCAATTTTTTTTGAAAAAAATCACTTTCATTTTTTCACTATTAGTTAGAATTGGTAAAATAACCTTTTTGAGAAAATTTGTCATAATTTTTATTATTATTATTTTATTATTTTTTTATTTTTTTAAATTGATAAGACACCTTCATTTTTTCTTCTCCCACACTACTAATTCAAGACCTAGTCTTGAGATTTTTTTCCCTTTTCTTCTGTGTGTACAAGGTTCATGGCCCACAATGAGGGATACAATATCGTCCATCCTCCCCTCTTCAACGGGGATGATTTTCTGTACTAGAAAAAGTGGATGGAGGTGTACCTGAAGATCGATTTTGATCAGTGGTTCAGCGTCACCAAAGGATACAAGGTTCCAGTCGACCACAACATCGGAATTCCAATGGACCCGGAGAATTGGAATCCAAAGATGAAGAAAAAGACCCCACTGACTTCAAGGCTCTCAACACAATCTAGTGTGGATTAACAAAGGAGGAGCAAAACCGTGTGGGTCCACACGAAAACGCAAAGGAGCTATGAGACAAACTCATCGAACTACATGAAGGCACCAACGAGGCAAAGGTAACTGAAAAGGATTCAATTTTGAATAAATTACTTAACAACAAAATATAGGAAGAAGAAAAGGTGACATGAGATGAAGCGTCCTCTGAAGAATCGGACGTCGAAGATCGAGAACATCACAACTATCTCACGCCGATAGCATCCGGACCGGAATCAGAAAGCGAGATGGAACAAGACGATGAGTTTGAAGACAAATCAAGCCACGAGTCCGCACTTGTTTCCAAAAGTTCGAACGAGGTATCTTCGATCCTAACCTCAAAATTCTTTAGAATAACTGCGTCTTTGAATAAAAAATTAATTATATATGAAAAATAAAATGAAACACTCCTTGAGGAAAATCAACACCTCAAGGAACAGATTGAAAGTACAAATCCCAATCAAGTTGTAAAACTTGAGGAGGAAAATACAATATTAAAGAATGAAATTAACAAATTAAAGGATTATTAGAAACTTTCACCACTAGATCTAAAACCTTAAATTTAATTCTTAAAACACAAAAAGCTGTACACAATAAATCCGGGTTTAGATACAAGTCCAGTTCAACAAACAAAACATTTATATCACTTAGAAGCCAAAATAAGAAACAAACTAAAACTTGGGTTCCAAAAGCGTATCTAACCACGCAAGTAGGACTCAATTAATTTTATGTACTTAAAAATAAAATTCATTATCTAAAATCAAATCCAACTAAACCTTTTAATTTAAAACTAAACCAAAATAAACCTTTAAAGCTAAAATCTAAACTGAAGAATGGATTAAAATCAAACAAATTAAACATAAACCCAACATGTAAAATAAGCCAAACAATTCAAATCCAAATAGAAAAAATAAATTTAAATCAAATAACTACAAAGCTAATTTAAATTATCATCAAGTTTATTATAACTACAAAAATCGATGTAAAACTAAAACCTAAACCGAAAAGATCAATAATTTAGGGGGAGTCTCCAAACTAGTTGGCATCTCCAAAATAATCATTTACCCAGCAGGGTAATTTGGATTAGATTAAAAAGGGACAAAAGTTTAACTTGAAAAAATAGCACTGAAGAAGTTTTGAATGATAGTAGGTTATGAAAGCTCTATCTATGCATGTCTAGGAAGATATGACTTCGACCTGGTGCATTTGACTTAGTGGAACTAACTAAAGCTACCCCTTACCAATTCTAACTTGTTAGACCAAAGTTTTGTTATTAAGTTCAGTGGATAGGACTATTTGGAAAACCTCGAAGACATGGTTACTCTAATGATGTCTAGGTGACTCACCATAGCCCAGAAGTTTATCTGAAGAATGTCTATTTGTTGAACCCAAAACTAAACTTGACTCTAACACAAAGTTAAGCCAAATCCTGAAATTCAACGTAACTCATCTCACAAACCATATGATCCCTTTGTCTGAAAACTTAAATAAGGTAAGATGAATAAGGATTAAATTAAAATAAATTAAAATTAAATTAAACTAAAATTAAATTAAATTAAGTTAAAATAAATACTAATATTAATTTAATTAAACCCTAAAATTAAAACATATGTTAATTAATGTATTACATTTAAATTATTTTATAAATTCTTATTAAAAAAATCCTTTTAAAAACATAGACACACCGTAAAACTTAAACTTTAATTAACAAATAAAAAATCATAAGTTATCTTAATCAACTTTAATTTCATCATTAATCAAAATCTTAACTTTACTTTAATTAAATCAAATTAAAATTAAATTCACACTTGACTAAAAGCTTGTTTCTCTAATTTTTTAGGAATCTAAATGAATATTGGACAGTGGTTGCTCCTAACACATGATCGGAGATCAAACAATGTTCACAAAGTTAACCTTCAAAAGACTAGGAACAGTTGCCTTTGGAAACAATGATAAACTGAAGGTAATTGGAATAGGTAACATTGACTTAGAATCCAATTTTATTATCAATAAAGTACTTCTTATTGAAAATTCCAAATTTAACTTGCTTAGTGTCAGTCAATTATGTGATTCAGAATATAAGATAGATTCACATCCACTGACTGCTTAATTAAACATATGAAAGATCCTACAATAAAATTAAAAAGACTTAGGGACAATAATATTTATACAATTAACCTAGCCAGTTTCTCACCTGAGTGCCACTTGATACAAAAAGAGGAAACCTGGTTGTAGCATAGGAGAATGTCCCATACCAACTTTAGAAATCTCACCAAACTAAATGGTTTAGTTAGAGGATTACCAAAACTACATAACTACTCAACAATTTGTAATGCTTGTCAATAAAGAAAATAGATCAAATCAACCCACAAACCAACAAATCAAATTCAAACTAATTCAACACTTGAATTATTATACTTAGATTTATTTGACTCACATGGGATTAAATCCATAAATAGAAATTTATATTGTCTAGTAATAATAGATGATTACTTAAGATTCACTTGAGTAAAGTTTTTAAAAAATAAAGATGAAACATTTAAAATATTTAGTAATTTTTGTAAACAGATTGAAAATGAAAAAGACTCAAAAATTAAAAAAATCAGGAGTGATAATGGTGGAGAATTTAAAAATCATAGATTTTCTAATTTCTGCTTAGAAAATGGATACCATCAAGAATTCACATGTCCAAATACGCCCCAACAAAATGGAATAGTGGAAAGGAAAAAATAGAACTCTCCAATAAGTCACTCGAACAATGCTTAATGAATACCAATCACCAAAATATCTCTGGGCCTAAGCTGTTAGTACAACATGCTAAGTACAAAAATAAAATAATAATAAATAAAATAATAATAAATAAAAAAATAATAAATAAAAAATATAATAAAACCTCATTTTAAATTTACTATAATAAATTACCTAATATTAAATATTTTAAGGTTTTTGGGTGTCCTGTTTACATATTAAATACAAGAGAATATTTGAAAAATTTTACCTCAAAAGTAGAAAATGGAATCTTTGTAGGGTACTCCTTAAACAGTAGAGGATATAGAGTTTACAATAAAACTACTCTAAGAATTGAGGAAACAACCAATGTAAAATTTGACGGAATCACTAACTCCAAACAACTTAAATAAAATCAACCTCAATACCAACCAATTGATTTCACTATAGTGAGCACTAATCTAGGGGGAGCAAGTGAAAATCCAATAGACGAATATGAAATTGAACAAAATCAACCACAAGAACAAACACAACCTAGAATAATAAGAGTTAGCTCAGACCACCTAATTGAATAATTAATATGTGACCCAGACCTAAGAACTCAGACTATATCATCATTCCGAAACCTAAGTCAAATATCCTTAACCTCTAAAATTGAACCCAAAATTATAGAAGAATTTCTACTTGACCCAGACTGGATTATAGCCATGCAGGAAGAACTAGCCTAATTTGAGAGAAATGAAGTCTAGGACTTAGTACCACTACCTGATAATAAAAACGTAATAGAGATAAAATGGGTATTCAGAAATAAATTAAGTGAAAATAGGAAAATTGTTAAAAACAAGGCTAGGCTAGTAGCTAAAGGGTTTAGTCAAGTAAAGAGACTTGACTATGATGAAACATATGCTCTAGTGGCCACACTTGAATCTATTAGAATGCTACTAAGCTATGCATCCCATAAAGGATTTAAGCTTTATCAAATAGATGTTAAATTTGCCTTCTTAAATGGGCTAATAAAAGAATAGATTTTTGTAGGTCAACCACATGGGTTTGAGAGTATAGATCATCCTGACCATGTCTTTAAACTAAAAAAAGTCTTGTATGATCTTAAATAAGCACCTAGGGTTTGGTATGAAAGGTTGACTTCCTACTTAATTTCCAAAGAGTTCAATCAAGGCTAATTTGACCCAACTTTATTTGTAAAATCAATCAAACAAGATATCTTTATAGCTCAAGTATATGTTGATGACATAATCTTTGGTTCAACCAACTCAGAATTTTTACAAGAATTCATAACCTTAATGGAACAAGAGTTTGAAATGAGCTTAGTAGGCAAACTAACTTATTTTTTTAGCATTACAGATTAAATAAACTAATGAAGGAAATTATGTTTACCAACAAAAATACATTAAGGAATTACTTAAAAAATTTAGAATGGAAAATACCAAAGAAATTAAAACTCTAATGACAACTAACACAAACTTAGATAGTGATCCAAATGGAAAATCCATAGACCTAAAACACTATAGGAGTGCTATAGGAAGTCTTTTATCCTTAACTGCAAGTCGACCTGATATCTTATTTACAGTTAGTATGTGTGCTAGATACCAAACCTATGCTAAGGAATCCCACTTAACTAATGTAAAAAGAATTTTTTAGGTATTTAAAAGGAACACCAAATGTAGGAATCTAGTATCCTAGAATACCTAATTTTAAACTAATAGATTACTCAGACTCCGATTATGCCGGTTGTAAACTAGATCATAAAAGTATAAGTGGTGGTTGTCAATTACTTGGATCATCACTTGTTTGCTGGTTTAGTAAAAAATAACACTGTGTTGCGTTATCTACTACTGATGCTGAGTATATAGCAATGGGTGAGTGTGTAGCATAACTATTATGGATGATTCATACATTAAAAGATTTTAATTTAGAATATAAAAATATAAAAATTTATACTGATAATATCAGTTCAATCAACTTAACCAAAAATTAGTATATCATTCAAGAACCAAACATATTGAAATAAAACATCACTTTATTAGAGATCATGTCTCCAAAGGAGACATTAAACTCAACTATGTTGAGTCCAAGTCAAATTTGGTTGACATTTTTACCAAATCACTACCAGAGACCGAGTTCAGTAGTTTACGAAGACGACTGGGAATGCACACGATAGACTAGAACTTTTAAATATCAAACAAATTTTTAAATGATTTTTAAATTGTAGAAAAATTGTTTACTTATGTTTTTTAAAAATTTCCATTTCTCTAGTGTTGCAAAAATATTTTAACCTTAGTTTAGATCAAATCTATAGAAAACATGATCCTATAGAGCTAGGAAATGAGCATCTCACAAATATACTAGGTCTTCCTTGATTGTGTTTTCAAAAATTTAGAATGACGTGAGATGCGTAGGCCTCTTACCTGGACTTCAGATACTGATATTTGTGCATCAACATAAGTCTGGGCGTAAAATACTAAAATACAGTGATCAAGCTAAAGCAATCCTTCTTAGTAAACAATAAGTTGGATTAAATCTTGCTTAATTTGACTAACCAAGTGAACACTGCTATCCTCTGTATACTTAGTTAGTAACTAACGGTTTGATAAATACTAAAGATATTGATACTTGAATGATTATATTTCAAATAAAGATATCTGGTTAGGGGGAGGATTTATTTAGACAACTTAAAAATGGTTTCATTTTTTTTTTACTTTAAAATATCTTTCTTGCTTTGAAAATTTTCCTCATTTTTTTTTGGAAGTGCTTTCAAAATTAGCCTTACATAGTTATATTTTTCAAAGTACTTAGGATTTTTGAAGAAAAATGTTTTAAAAAATATTTATTTAAAAATTCTTGACAAACTTACTTTAAAAAACTTTATTCAAATGTTTTGAAACCCTCTTTGAAAAATCTTTATTTAGAATGTTTTGAAAAGTTATTCTGTGCTATGACTCGAGCACATGAGCAGAAGATGAGAGTTGCAGAGATGAGGATGTTAAGGTGGATGTGTGGACATACGAGGATGGACAAAATAAGAAATGAGAGGATTAGAGAGAAAGTCGGAGTTGCATCTATTGAGGAAAAACTCCGAGAGACACGTTTAAGATGATACGGACATGTACTTAGACGACCAATAAATGCTCCAGTTAGACGATGTGAAACTATGCTAAGCATGCATATCAAACGAGGAAGAGGAAGACCAAAAAAAATTTGGTTAGCAACAATAAAATAAGATAAAATTTATTTAAATATAGATGATGTTATAATAGGAGATAGAGCTCAATGACGTAAAAGGATTCATGCAGCCGACCCCACCTAGTGGGAAAAAGTTTGGTTGTTGTTGTTGTTGTTGTGTTAAAAAGTTATTCTGTGAAAAAGTTTACTCTTCAAGTGTTAGAAAAATTACTTTGAGAATTTTTGACTATCTTTTACCTTAAAAATCTTTATTAGAAAGTTTTTTTGCAATTAATTTCCTATAAAAATATTAAAGCTTTAGAAATCACTTTTCTAATTTTCCTTAAGAAAAGTTTTTTTTTTAAAAAATAACTTTGATTTTTTTTTCAAACTTAAAGAAGTTTTTTACAAAGCTTTACTTCAACAAAGCTCTTAAACATAATTCTTTAGAAATTTTGCTTTAAACTTCCTTTAAAAATGTTACTTATACATTTCTTTTGAAAGTCTTACTTAGAAAACTTTGAATCTTTGAAAATCATTTTGAAAACTAGATTTTCCATATCTTGAAAAGTTATTACTTTTAAAATATTCAAAAACTTACTTGCAAAATTTCTTAAAATATTTACTCCTCCCTCAAATAAACTTGAACTTTTATTTAACATCACTTGCAAAGTTTGTTAAAGTAGTCAGTATTCAAAATTCCTTGTAATAATTGCCATAATTCTTTGAAACTTGCTTGAAGAACTAAGATTGCTTTTTTTTTTTAGTTATTTCTGCTTTCTGCGTCTATTTTTTTTTTTTCTGTATGCCAAAG
>JBBMJZ010000027.1:12933993-12952470 GCA_037833815.1 Zingiber zerumbet
AAGAGTCTCTTGGGATATGATTATGAAATCGTTTACAAGGAATGGTAAATATAGTAGCTAAAGCTTTATCTCGCCTTCCTAACCAAATGGAGTTCGCTACTATATCTTTAGTAACTTACAAGAACATGGACAACATAAAAAGAGAGCTAAGGAAAATTAAGCAGCACGAGCTCTCATTCAGAGAATACTACAAAATTCATCGTCAGAACCCCACTATTCTTGGAATGGATAAATTTTACAATATAAAGACATCTTCCTTTCAACAAACTTAGTCAAAAAGAGAGTAATATTAGAGGAATTTTATTCTTCATCAAATGTAAGGCGCACGTATAAATGGATTTCAAGAGCTTTCTATTGGAAAGAAATGAAAAAAGACACCAAAAACTTAGTTGCTGAATGTGATCTATGTTAAAGAAACAAAAGAGAAAAAATGTAGCAAGACCGGGTCTTCTTCAACTCCTTCCCATACCTAAACAAATATGGATAGACATTTCCATGGAGTTCATAGATTGGTTACCAACTTCACAAGGACAAACCACTATCATGGTGGTAGTTAATCGCCTCACAAAATATGCCCATTTTTTGTTTGTTATCACATCCTTTTCCCATGTTGCTCAAGCATTTGTTGACCATATAATCAAACTACATGGGCTACCACGATCTATTGTCACTGATAGAGATTCGGTATTTACAAGTAATTTTTAGAAAGAATTATTTCAATTGCAAGGCACTAAACTTAATTTTAGAACATCCTACCACCCACAGTCAGATGGACAAATAGAGGTGGTTAATTGATGTTTAGAGAATTATTTACAATACTTAATTGGTGATATATCAAAGGAGTGGGTTCGTTGGCTTTCGTGGGTAGAATGGTGGTACAATACGACCTACTACTCAACTACTAAGATTACACTATTTGAGGCAGTTTATGGATGTGTACCACCCTCGATCAGGTCATACACACATGGATCAACAAATGTTCATCAAGTCGACCAAAACCTATACACATGGACCAAATATTGCAAATTTTGAAAAATAACTTATGCAATGCACAAGCAAGAATGAAGCAATTGGCCGATAAGTATCGTTCCAAAAAAGAATTTGCAATCGGAGATTGGGTTTTCTAAGACTTCATTCATACAAGCATGTTTCAATGCATCCTTCAACCTCTATGAAGTTGTCACCAAAATTTTATGACCCTTATAAGGTGATAAAGCATATTGGACCTATTGCTTATCACCTAGAGCTCCCACAATATTCTAGAATGCACCCTATATTTCATGTGTCTAATTTAAAGAAAAAATTAGGTGACAAATTTACTCCTCAACGACATCTCCCTGAAGTGAATTCTGATGGTGAAGTTAAGTTTCAACCTGATGTTATTTTAGAAAGAAGACTTGTGAAGAAGAACAATCAAGCGACGGTTGAATTATTAATTCAATGGGACAACTTATCTATCAATGATGCAACATGGGAGTTATATGATACAATTTGAGAAAAATTTCTAGAGTTTATTGCTAAACAACCTTGAGAACAAGGTTATTTTGAAGAGTAGTGGAATGATAAGATCCTTTAATGGATCCATTCAAATAAACTCATCAAAACTTTATCTTATCCTAATGGATCTATTCAAATAAACCCTTTAGCTTTATTTCCTTTTCTAAGATAAGTTTATTTTTCTTTTAGATAAGTTAGACTTTTTCTCTTGAAAAGGTACTCTTATGTGCCTATTTAAAGAAGCGTCATGTAATCTTTGGAAGAGAAGTAATTTCTTTTGATTAATCAATTCCACTTGATTAATCGAGGTCGATCCCCTCGAAGTGATCGCCATATTCCCTTTTCATTTTTTTTCTTCGATTTTCCACGAGATAGACCCCCGGGTTCTTGTCAAGGACTTGGTGAATTTACAAATGGAGACGACTCGGCCCGACCAAGGTCATGATTACCCAATGGCTCAAACTTGTGGGGATCGAAGAAGAATGGTATGGGACATCATGCAAGACGATGAGCGTTAGAGTATAATTGTGCCTGAATAGCAAACTATGTAAATAGAGTGTGAAGGATGGCACAGGGAGAGAGCTAAGACCTTGGTGCATTCGAGGACAAGAAGTTTAATGGGGAGATGGTTAAGGCAAACTACATAAGCGAAGCTTGAAGGATGGCTTGAGGAGTGAGCTAACGGTTTAGTTCATTAAAGGGATGATAAGCTTAACACAAGATAGCACGATGCTAGAAATTAGTTGTATTATGCGTTGATATCTAAAAGCCCATGTACTTGTGCAAAGATAGTCTCAACTTACACGGGTTTTCTCATTATATTGGTCGCAATCAACATATTAGTTGATTGAAGAAGTTCTTAAGTTGATTGATAATCAAGTCAATTGGGTAATCAACTCAAACACAAATACAATGAAACCTCTCTCGAGACAAGTTGATTGATCGATCAGTCTCGTGACTGTAACTAGTTGATTGGTTAAACTTGGATAAAGCAATTACGGAAGGAAATGATCGTGATCCACTAGAACAAATGTAGAATAGTCGATTGATGGGCGCCAGCATAGCAAGATCGAATAAAAGTTTTGTTTAATGGAAGAGGCTATTTTAAGGATTCCATTGGCTAGGGGAGGTTTACCATACTAAATTTTTTATACGATACCGTATACCATACTGAAATTTTCAGCATAAGGAAAATATATATCGATATAGTACCGAAAATCCAATAGACCGAAATATCAGATTTTTGGTATGATATAAATTTCGTACCGTTCATACTAAAATTTCGATATTGTACGGTATATACCATGCCGAAATATTAAATCTTATACCGATACTGAAAAGTTTGGTATGGTATAAACCGTACCAAAATTTTTGATATACCGTTAATATTAGTATGTTTGATATATATTGATATGGTATGTGCAGTATACCTAAATTTTTGATATTTTCTCCACCCCTACCAATGGCAACAATACAAAGAACAACGAAACATATTTAACATTGGTACTTTGGATTTTATTAATGCTTTCTTGTTAACCCTAGAAACTCTATTATAAGCCTCTTTGTGTTATCTTTTTGTAAGCCTCTTTGTATTATCTTTTTTTTAAGTCTCTTTATGCTATCTTTGATCGACTTGTAAGAGGTTTCTCCACCTCTGATATTGTCATTAAGGAGAAAGTATAGAGAATTCGGAGAGTGATCCACCAAAGAATCATAGGCAATGGAGTAGGAGTGTGAGGGTTATCGAACTATGTTAAAAGCCTATATTTGCATTGTGGTATATTTGTGTATGCTTTTGATTTCCACTGCTAATGTTTTTGTTGAGATTGCAACAAAAGTAGATCCCTTTTCTAATCACAAGCACGAATAGAAACATGTTCTAATAGGAGGCATCAAAACTAAATTTGCTTTTTTGCAGACTAATCGTCAGGAAAAGCAAAAGGGATGCTAATAGGCAGTTGACCCACTACCTAATACCTAAGCTAGGCTACTGCCTAAGCATGGGTCAAGGCAATCAACATTAAAATAATACAAAATAAGTAAGAGAAATAAATTAAATTAAAAATAAGTAATATTAATGTATACACATAACAATTATATCCTTAATCATACAAAGGATTTTACAATCACAAATAAACAAGTTCAAATTGATAATTATGAACTAAACACGTAAAAACACAAAAAAAAAATCTATTATACATTATAATCAAGAAAACAAACATCACAATAAAATATAAAATATAATAGTTCATAGCCATCAATCCAAATTGCAAAAAAAACACATAGCTAGTTTATAATTAATGTCATTCTGCCAAAATATAGAGAAGATAAATAGTGTCAAATAGACAAATAACTTATAAAAAAAATAGTTTTTTTCTTCAAACCTACTTGGACTGCCTAAACAAATCACTTGGGCCACCTAGCCTAGCTAGGTGGTCCATCTAGGGCGTTTTTCAAAAGAGCATCCTAACAATAAGGCTGCCTAGCTATTAGGCAAAATGACCCCTTAGTGAAACCACATAGGAAACCATCTAGGACTCTTTTAAAAACTATGCTCTAAAATTATCAAATTTTACAGTATAAATGCAAATATGATTAAGCAAGAATGGAGAAAGAGTTCAAGAACTTTTGGGCATTAACTCATTGTTCAATGGTTGAAAATAAAAGCTAAAACAACAACTTCAATACTTACATGAAACCAGTGCTAAATCAGTGAAATTGTAGTCAATAGAGAACCAGCCTACTGTTTTAACACCATTAACCCAATAAGTTCTACTCCCGTTTGGGTAGTAATATGTGATATCTGTGCAATTATCTAACTTTAAATCTGGGAGACAAATTCCAACACCATCTTTAGTCAATCGCACATCGCACCACAAAATTGTATCATTTGAACTGGAATCAGACACAAAACTGTAGGCATTGATGCTGGAATCAGGAAACAATCCAGAAAACCCTCCCTTGGCTATTATTGCAGGAGCATTACCTGAATTTTTAAAAAAACATCTTCCATTAACAGAAATTAAAGACTTTGATACTGAAACATGTAGCTGCAATGATAGCTGTGTATAGTTGGTTAAAACACGTAAAGACAACCAGATTGCAGATATATAGGCTAGCATTTTTGCTGTTAGTTGGGTCATCTACCATACAATAAGGAGATTGAAAATGGAAAAAACAAGTCTAAACCTGATACCTCCAAGGCATAAATATTTCAAGAAGAATGATGTGAAACAATACAAGTAGTGTCTTAAATTTGACATCTTTGTTAGACCCAGGGACATAATGAGGACTTGACCTCTTCTTTTCCGACATTTCAAAGGCCAAAATATATTCCCGTAAATCTCATATTTAATTTGATACTATCCACATAACCATGTCAATAGTCTTCTAATGGTAAAAATCGTAGTTAATAATAATAAACAAGTTTTTACATTTATGCATCCATGACGATGAATGAGAGCTTCGCATCAACAAAGCACGCAGGTAAAACAATTTATGACAGGAAAAAAAAATGCTATGATTGAGGAACAACCTCATACTAGCAATTCTTTTCTATAAATAATGTCATAGATGCAAGAGCGAAACTTTTTAAAACCAAAATTCAAACGAAAGTTTGTTTTTTAAGGAAAACAAAGGGTTTAAAGAACAATAACGTGGATAACAATCTTCAGAACTACACCAAAAAAGACCCCGCCTTCCATAACTAGAACCAAGAGGGGAAAGGGCAAAGTAAGTAACCGCTCAAGGTTAGCCAGGCTGAGGATTTCTGGGCGCAGACGAGCCCCAACCATTGCAGGATGAGGAAACCCACGAGCAAGGAAGTGGCACGCCGTCCAGCGGCGGAGCTGCTCCTGCTCCCCATTTTACGGACCAGCTGTAGCTCGCACCTGCACGCAGCGGGCATAGAATGATCGAAACGGATAACTGCTCTCCCTTCGCAGCCGTGCTTAGTAAGTGCGAAAGACTGGCAACGAGTCAACAACGTTGAGTCGGATTTTATCAGAACAACAATCTCGACTTCTTGTTTGTCTTGTCTGAATTTTCACGCCTGCCTTCGCTTTCCCGCGCCGAGGACACCACAGATTGCAACGCGCGGCTGCGGGTCCTGTAACCCACTTGTAATCCATCCCCCTCTTTTGAATTAATTGAGCTTTTGATTTACAAAAGCAGAGCTCGACCCGTCTACTCCCCCCACTCATTCCCCTCCCTCCTTCCCCTAATCAGGCCCCCCGGCTAAGAGAAGGCATCGGGTAAGTGTACCGTATCAAAAAGGTATCGTGTTTTTTTTTAAGCAAACGGTGATAATGCTCTTTCTATACGGTCGGAGGACATTTTGCCTTTAGTAATCATGTTTTTTGAATTTACTGGGGCGAAGCGTGGGACCGAACTATCCCATTGAAGATTAATTGGATTGGAAATTTTAAATATTTAATATAAAAAGTAATATTAATTGGCCATTTAGGATTACACTTATTATGCTGCTAAAAAATTATCTCCGGATTATAGTGTCACGGTAGGATATTTAAAAAATTATTCAGATATCAACAGTTTGATTCTTAATTATGGTATATTTATATATATGTTTCCTTCAAATGGGGCACTCAAGCAAAGGATGTTGGATTTCTGGGTTGCTCACTGCGTGTGTTTCCCAATTTACCCTGGTTGTTGGTGGAAAAATTTCATGGAATGGGGTCGGACACCCAGGGATAGTCAATGAGACAATTGGGATTATCTTCTTTTTGTCCTCGGGGCTATGGTGCCACGGTAATACATCTAGATTGTCATCTAGGCACCCGCGATTTGATCCCCAGTTATGACGTATTTGTAAAAATTTTTCTTCTAAATGGGAAACGCAATCAAAGGATGCTGAGCTCTTAGACTGCTCGCCGCTTCCCGATTTATCATAGTGACCGATGGAAAAATTTCTTATGATTATATCAGTCATCTCAGAGATAGTGATAACTGAATTTATTATTTTTTTTATTACGCCGCTAAATTTGGGAAAAATCCAAGTGAGTGGTCTTCTATCAAAAAATTATTTAAGTTTCAACTCTGTTTAAAAAAATTTTCCTTGTTCGTTTTTCATTCCGACTTAGGACCAACAAACAATAGCGTATTTATTTTTTTTTTAAACAAATTAAAATATTAATTTTAAAAATAAATTTGTATATAAAATTTAATTTTATTAGTCTCAATGTAAAATTATTAATTAAATTTTTATATTCAAGTTTTGGTAATAAATTATTTTCAATCTTTTTCAATGATAAAATAAAAAATAATTTCTTAAGACATAGTTGAACGTAAATGAGTAGAAATATGATTAATTACTCAAATGGAAGATAAAGACAAACCCTTAAAAAAAAGGAATAAGACTGAGGAAATCAGAATAATAAAAATGATATAATAATATTAGAAAAAATCATACTCTGTTCTCAATTCATCGTCATCCGCCAACGGCTCCTGACATGGCAACACAGATGTTCTAATAGTTTGAGCAGTATAGATGTATGTTGCCCTGTATGAAAATTGAATCTTGGATGTGTGGATTATCCACTTTACCTCTTACCACTACATGCTCAGAGACAGGTTTCATCTGCATTGTATCTTATTTCAGGCTCCATTTCAACCATCAATCATTTGTTAATACATTATATTTTAATAGTGACTTTTTAAGTTTTGTGCAATATGTACTGAGCCTTGGGTGTAAAAATTTCTTGAAATTTGAAACACCTTGTAAGTTTCAAATCATCCAAAATGACTATATGATGTCTCAATGAATTAGAATACCTTATTTAGTCCCTCCACTATCTTGAATGTCTAATTTAGTATTTAGGTTCACAAAAAAAAAAATTATTGCCTAAATTTTTTTGATGATCCTAAATCTCTAAACGTGTCAAAAGTACTTAATTGTCCTAAATACTTTAAATTTGATACTCAAGTTCATTAATGAGTCTAAATTAGATAGAAATTTTCAACGGATAACTCATCTTACGAGTACATAAATCGTGAAATAGAAATTAGTGTTTCGAACCATATAAAATATTTATATTTATCTTATTTCACTTTCTATTTACTACTTACCCAATTTAGTAAATTATTTATATTATGCAAAATTTCTAAAAAAAAATAATATTTTTTTTAGACTAAATCATTTTGTCGTGATTTGTTTAGATTCTCTAATAAATTAATTCTCTATAAAATCTTTTGAAAATGTTTCTTTTTTGGCTTATTTATCTTCTGTTGTGTGTAAAATATTTGTTTAATAGATTTAAGTCTAAATTCTTTTTATTTACACTATTGTGTTTCTTGACCGACAATGATAATTTATAATAATCTGACAGAAGTAGGTGCACCATTTCAATTAACGAATTTTCTACCTACGTGCACTAACTATGATGCAAACATTAACATTATAAACACACTAATTGTTTATTCAAAAGTGGAAAAAAAATGCATTAGTAAATGTCCCAACACGGTGCAAGTACAGTAGGAATCTCAATAGAATATTCAGTATTGCAGAATATTTTTCTTTGCTGGGATAAAATATTTAGATTGTAAAAAAAATACATAACAATTTATATCGTATTATATAAATCATGTCACAAATGTCATTTGAATCAATATATAAAAAAAAAAAAAACATATATATATATATATATATAAGGAAAAAACTGAAGTTAAAATAATATGACATAAAAAGTTATTTTATAAATAATTCAATTTGTATATCATAATATTTTTAGATTTTCCAATTATAATCAAAGCGTATGGATATTAAATCAAAAACAAATAATGTCATATAATCCGATCATATTTAATATTGCCGGTCTTTCTCGAATACTTTTCCAAGTCATGGGTGCCATGATTAAAAAAGCTTTTATATATTTATCTATATATTTGAGACCGAAGACTCAACGAAGGTCGTCGGAAAAAGTGGACCATGAAAATGAAAACCCCTCAATAATATATTTTTTTTTCTTCATTTTTGTGGTCCAATGGTTGCATTAAGATACAGCCGAAAACAATTGATAATAATAATAATAATATATAATAACAACAATACAATCAAATGGACGACAAGGGTGATTTGCGCAACAAGTGAACAAAGTTGACAGGAACATTGTCGATTGGAAAATTGAGCGTGTCAAAGTTGACAGGAACATTTTAAATGGCCTGGTCGATTGGTATAAACAATGCACATCGAGCACAGACTTTTGTGTCAAGTCTTGAACAAGTCTTGCAGGACTTGTGCAGTCTGTGATCATGACAAATCAAAAGTAAATGCTAATGTGGGCTTGGTCATGATTGATAGCAATACGTATTGAATTCTTTTTCTTTTTTTTTAACATTTCGTGGACGCTAATAAAAGGGTCGACGAAATAACATCAGGAAATATTACTAATTTATTTAATTAAGTCCAGGAATTATTGGTGAGGAGTCAAGGTGGTTAAGATATTTTGGCTAAGTGTGGATACGTGGACGCATTAGTTTTAGTCTGTGTCTATAGAGCACAATTAATACAAAGTTTGATATTTTTAGTCCATAAATACATCATAAGAAAAAATTTATATCATCTTAGCATTCCGTTTTCATTCTTATGTTCCTCCATGCTCTTTTTCCTTGTGAACTAAATTCAAATTTAGATAGAGATTTTTTAAAAAAATATTTTTCCAAATTAGCTTTTAAATTAACATAGTCTAAAGCAATGCTCTTAGAGCTACGTGGTCCTTAATAAAATTATGTTCGACTTCAATGTATTTAGTTTAGAATGGTAAATGAGATTTTTAATCAACTTAATGTGCCACACAAATCTAAACTATGTGATGTGATCAAAACCCATCTCCTCATTGGATGTCGATGGCAAAACTTCTTCTAATGACGTAGAAGAATCACCATGAATCTCTTTTGATGCTTAAGTGAGTCTCTGATGGTAGAGATAGAGAGTATTAATGTTTTATTGAGAAAATTTAGGAAAATAAAGAATGAGATTAACATGTCTTACTGCCATATGGTTTTACCCTTTTCATATATGTGACCAAAGTAGGGAGCCCTATGGTCATTGGGTCCTAGGGATCATGAGCTATGCCAATACAGATTGTGAGTGTGAGGAGACTCTAACTAGTACGGGTGATGAGAGGGCTCTCATTAGTAATAGTCGATGACATTTTGGGGGGTCTTGACCCATCATAAGGGGTCTAAGGAAGTGTGATAACTCGAAGGAACAACTTGTGTGTGTGCTGGCATGCTAAACTCGGGCTTGGTTTCAAGTTATCTTGTGAAACTAGGATGTTGAGTCATGGTGCTAAGGCAACCAAGCAAGGGTGTTGAATGAATGCTTCAACTATTGAGATGGGTGCTCGGGTTGCTGAGCACCAGGGTATTACTGTGTATAAATTATATATATTTTTAAACATTGTTAAGCATATATTCTCCTGCATTTCATGAATATATTTTTCATTCACACATCCTCTTTCTATGTATTTTCATTACTTTTACTCTTTTTGGTTCAGATAATTGTTCTTTGTTTGTTTTTATTGATAGGGTACAAATTCGGAGCTAAAATAGAGCATAAAGCCCTTAGAACGTGGAGTTGGAGCAAAGAGCACACTACGATCGTGTCTCATAACACGGGTGTGCTCCTACGGCTAAAGAAAGACAGAGGAGTGAAAAAAAGGCTCAACCCAAGAACAATTGTGTCTCATCATCGAATCTCATTATCGAGCCAAACATGGATTATATGGGAAGAAAAAGGCACTTAAAATGTCATCAAATTGAAGTTTTAATCAAGGGATATGTTTTAGCCGTGTCACTTGACATGGGCGTATTCCTACGGATAAAATTTAACATAAAATGGAGCTAAAACAGAGTCTACAGCCTCCAAAATATCCTGGTCATGCCTTTTAGGCATGACCATGTCAATTCTAAAGATTTTTTCGAGACCAACACGACCCAACCGTGTCTTTTAGGCATGGCTGTGTCAGCCTCTAGCTCAGACTGTAGATTAAACTTCGAATGGTCATAACTTTCAGCTCGATTTAAACCACAGGGAGTGCGACTTATCAAAATGTAGATAATTCCAAGATATACAAGTTTGGTTCAGAGTGCAAACTGAGAAAATCAAATCTAATGGTGAAAAAACTATTTTGGCGGAGCCCTATAAATATGACATATCTAGAATATTAGGGAAAAATATAAAAGGGTCAAGGAAACCTTTTCTTGAGCCATCTTGAACCGGAGGGCTCCACCGCTTCCTTGGAGAGGGTTTTTTCCTTCTAGGGGAAATCCTAGAACAATCATCTTCATCCATGAAGATGATTGGTCCATCATCGGAGCTCGAAAACACTTCCATCTACATCAAAAATCCCTAGATAAGCATTCCCCTTTCTCGATTTCATATTTTGAGTCATATAATGTTTCCTTTGATGTCTCTTGGTTGTATTTCTTTCTCCATGAAGTAATTCTTCAAATTCTAGAAGTAGGAAGTAATTATGATGTATTTGTTCATGCATGAACTATGTATTTTTTTTCTCTATTCTATGATATATTTACATTTTGTTCCTGTTTGATCGTATGTGTGTGTTAAACGAAATAAGATGTGGAGGACTGGTCACTATGTAGAGGAGATGCTCTAGATTGTATAATCGTGGGACCTCATGTAACAGGGGGTAATCCTTTAAACGAACTTTTTAGAGCCATTCCTTGAAAGGGGATTGATTCTCTGCAAGAGATTAACTAACTAGAGGTTAATGAGTTTGTACCAATTTGATGTTAGGAAATAGAGTAAGTAATCTAGATCGTATGATAGTGGGACCTTATGTGTCAAGGGTAACCCTTTAAGCAGACTTTCTAACATTACCACTTTGTTTAATACCGTTGAATTTGTGTAAACACTCTAGTATAATCCTCTCGGTTTCATATCGGTAATTTGGATAGGAATCCCTACAAGAAAGTAAACATAGAGGTAGGAAAGTAAATAATACTTACGACATCAACTAGCATCATAGCAAAACTAAAGTCCTTGAATTATTCCCCAATCCAATCTCTTCCTTCGATCACTAGCTTTTCCTTGACCTACTCTGCTTTAGGCCCTTTCTCAAATCTTTCCCTCTTGCTCTATCAACTCTCTCTCTCTCTCTCAATCTCTCAAGATCATATACACTTTCAGCTTTTTAGATAACTAGCTTTGTGAACTCAGTTAGTGTTTAATCAATAGTCCTTATAAATTGATATTTTATTTCTTGACGACAAATCATGCACTTGCGATTCACGACATCAGGTGTTGAGGCAAGTGCTTAGGCTACCGAGCAGTAAGGGTTCCATGGCATTAGATGTTGAGTCTAGGTCTAGCCGGGAGGTGTGTTGATGACACATGTGTTGAACCTACCGACATGGGGACTAACGTTGCTTGTATCAAGCTTGCTAAGGTGGATGCAAGCCATGTAGGCTGGACATAATGAACTAGAAGAGCATCACTATCGCAGAGTATCACCAGTCCCCTTTAAGTCATGCTTAGGAGCATACTCAAATGAAGTCCAATTAAGGGAGCTCGAGATGCCATCCTACGTACGAAGAATGGGGTGCTTGGTCTACCAAGCTATAAGAGTGACTTAACAGGTCGAGTCAAGAAGTTGAATTGTTGAGCTAAATGGGGCACTCAAGAAGCGGGGTACTCGATTGGCGACTCAAGTTGCCACATAGTAGGAGTGACTCAGGAGGCTTCTATTAGTGCAATTAACACTGATAATAGAATTTGTATTTTGATGTCTAGCAAAAGGTTTAAAGTTAGACATTATATATTTGATATATTAGTTAAGTGTGTAGATCACGTAATAGGAAAAGTCCTAATAGGACACGAGGATCGGATATTAGACATCAGAAAGACCTAGTGGATTAGGAGGACTGGACACTAGACAAATTTGTCTTAGTGGATTAGAAGGACCAAGCACTAAGCAAAAGACCAGATAAACTGATCTGATGGAGTATTTGATGGGTTACCTGGACCAAACATCAAGTAAAGAAATTCCTGGTGGATTGATCAGACACTAAGTAGAAGAAGAAGTCCAAACAAATTAGTTAGACTAGATGTTTGGTAGGTAAGTATGGGAAGTCCTTGAGAGACCTTTCATTCCAGAAGGAAGTAAAGACGTGTCCAAGTTGGGACAACCTTAGGCGTTAATCCAACTGAAGAAACCAACTAAGGTTTCTAAGTTGAGATTAGAAGTCTTAACTATCAAGATTGATTCATATATATTTGTATATGTAGGATCGATGCGCTAAGGGGTGAATAACGCTCATGGTTGTTCATATTTTTTTTTAAATAATTGATAGAGAAAACATAGTGGAATAATAGTAAAGGAAATCAATCGCTAACAAGTTTATTTTTACTTGGTTCAGAGCTTTTGATGACTCCTACTCCAAGGCCCATGATCATCGATCGCTTTCATTGGGAAATCCACTATCAGTTCTAATATTAAGATACAAAATTGCATTAAATAAAATATACCGATAAAGAAATAGATCTGGTGATGAGTGTAGTTGTCAGAGCAGTGTCACAGCTTCGTAGTCGGAAGTCACAGCACAACGGCAAGCGTAGAAGACATAGTGTATTGAATTGGAAGTTGTGTTGAGAGAGATGCTCGAAAACTACTTTTATAAGTTGTTGAAGGCGCCTTTAACACCATCCAAGGCACCTCCAGGTGTAGATTGTATCCCCTAAGCTTCGGTCGCGATAATCATTGCATTCTGTAAATTTTATCCTTTCGAAGATGCCTTTAAGGTACTCGAAAGCGTCTCCGTACCAACCTCCAAGGAGCCTTCTAGGCGCTCCAAAGTGCCTCCATGCCCATCCGTGCGATGCTTTGGCCAAGGCAGCCGAGGTGCCTCCAACAACACAGAAGGAGCCTCGGGTACTGTTCACCTGAGTCTTCTTTTGTGCATTTCACTTTCTACAAGGCATGTTATTCCAAATACTAAAGATACCCTGCAAAATAAAGTTAGCACAACAAATAAGGAAATAAACTATTCGACAGTCTCTAGACTTTCCAATTCTGACTTTCAGATTTTTTGAAAATCCTAAGTCAAACTAACTCCTACTATTCCTTCAATAGAGAACACGTCCTCACCTACTTCTCTTAGGAGAGTTTACCTTTTGCTAAATCGGTCTTCCAGATCATTTGGACTTTTGCTTAGTATTCGAGACATCAGGACTTTCCGCTGGACATCCGATTCCCGACCCGTCCAGTCTTCCGCCTGGTATTCATGACCCCAGGACTTTCACCTAGTGTCCTCAACCCTAAGATTTTGCCCAACATTCTCGACTTGCCAAGACTTTACCCAATCCCCCAGACCAGGACTTCATTACCTCATCGCAACTAGGACTTTCCACTTATCTAGTGTCTACTAGGACTTCTTTGCATAACCTCAACTAAGACTTCCACCTTGCCTAAAATCACTTAGAACTTTCCTACACACTCAGTTAGACTCGTTAGAACAACAACATAGCTTAACTTTAAAGTTTTGCTAATATCAAAACACAAGTTTGATTAGCTGGTGCTTCCAGCACCAACAATCTCTCTATTTTTGATTTATGATAATCTAGTTCAAAATTAAGTAAAAACATCCTTGAAAAGTATCACTTAATTTTTTTTTTGAAAAAAAAAATACTTAGCTTTTCCTCTTTTCTTTAAAAAAAAATAGTTTAAATACTTAGCTTTTAAAAGGAATTCTACTTTTAAAAAATTACTTAGCTTTTCTTTGAAATATACTTTGTTGAATATTTAGCTCTGAAGATACTATTTTTCACCGCTAGTGTTTACAGTTTTCCTACTGTATCGGTTTGAGGTTTGTTAGAATAATATGACTTTTATCTTGTTCAGTTGAGTATATTCTCATGTACATGCATACATATACGCATCAACTTTTAATAATTTAGTGATTTTATATCACTTTGGTGTTTGTGTTAGTATTTAGATGCTTTGATATTGATTATTTCCTATATTGTCATTAGGGGGTATGGTCTAGTTTGGCAGACAAGTATACCCTTATGATATGACAACCTCAGTCCAATCTAGACAGTTAGATGAAGACTTAGTATTAAGTTTCTTGGGCTAGTCATTTTGGAAAAGTTTTATCATGACATGTGGATACTTTAATAATGTCCCTGATGACTTGCACAACTTGGAAGCTTATTCTAAAAATACTAGTTTGGCAGGCCCAAAGCAAATTTTGAATCTAATACAAGATCAAACTATCTTTGTCAAATCAAGCATCTAAACCAATTAAAATTGAACAAGACCTATCTCACATAACTTCTAAGATTATCACATATTGTGTATACTAAAATACATATAATGGGTGAGATGTTAGGACAATAAATTAAAAATATTTTTAAAAGGTTTTTAAAAAATCTATAGGAATATTTTCTTAAAATTATTTTTAATATAGTTGTTCACATAATGATGTTGAATGAATTTTATGATTGATCGAGTGTAAATATATATAACTTTTTAAAAATTTATACACCTTTAAAAAGGAACATTATTGACCAACACCTAGTTTATAGCTTCCTTAGATCAACTATAATCTCCTGAACTCCTAGACACATAGGTATATATTTCTTATGGTTAACAAGAATGTCCTAAGTGAGTGTCAGATTTAGGAGGAGACTCTATTGAAAGATCATTTTTTTTTTCAAGACCAAAGTTTTTTGACAATTTTTGAAAATTAGATTGAAAAATCTTATCTTTAAAATATTTTTAAAAATATATTGAAAAAAACATTTTCAATATATTTTTTTCTTCTTTTCAAATTTTTTGAAGATATATTCATGTTTAAAAACTCCTTTCTTTTTGAAAATATTCTTCCAAATCTTGCCTTAGAAAATATTTTTAAAATATATTTTCAGAAAACTAACTTTGAAAATGAACTTAAAAATAATTTTGAAAGTTATGCTTCATTTTTTTTTCAAAGTGAATCCTGAAAGTTTTTTGAAAAAGTTGAACACATTTCAAATGCTTTCAAAACCCTAAATATGTAGTCTTTCAAGAAGGGAATGAGGCTAATTTTGGACTAAGGGTTACCCAATATTGTTGGTGCAATACTTAAGGAGATCCTTAGGAATCAAAACTTTTTTTATATGTGCTAAAGGAGAGAAAAATGATTTAATTTAGAAATCCTAAATCTTTAATTTAGCATAAGACCTTAAATGTTAGGTTAAGTGATTTAACCTAATTTAAATATATTATCAGACATCAAAAAGATGGAGATTGTTGATACAATCAACCTCCAAGGGTTTGATAATTTTTTTGAACAATATGTTTAATTAAACTTGATCAAGTGAAATGTAGAGTCCTAGCAAGTCAAAGAGTGATCAGGTGCTTCGAAGTGATTGAGAAGCCTTAGTTGGGAACTAGGGAATTGCTAAAATACTTAGTTGTGTTTTGATGTGTTGTCAAATAAGTTTAGTTATGTCTTGTTGTGTTTTTATCTGTATGTCTAAGTGTGCAGGAACTTAGGAGAACATATAGGTATCCGATGGCTGAGGTGCATCAGAGATGACAAACCTTGGTAGAAGACACAAGTGAATGAGAATGATGACACGAGAAAGGAGTCAACATGCTCTGTGCTTCCGAGGTATGAGAAGCTACAAAACAATACTCCTGTGGAATGAGAAGGATGCATGGGAGTGAGCCAGAAGAGCTTGGTGTATCTGAAGGATGAGAAGCTAGAAGGAAGACTGCGCAAGGTGATCAAGACAAAGAGAAATGGTCAAGTCTAAGGTCGACCATTTTCAAGTGACCGGAAGCTCTCCGAGCGACCATGTGTCATCACCACATCAGCAGGAGCTATTACTGAATGGATCAAGACGATGTCCACATCAGCAAACTTCTAATCGATCGAAGAGCCTCCGGACAATCCGAGAGCGAGGTGTAATCTAGAACCGTTAGAGGACCATTGTCAGCGTGGATCAAGTTTCGATGAATATAGGTGACTCGGGGAGCTTATAGTTAATTGGAGAGTACTATGTCAGCAAATTGTCAGATCGAGATAAAGTCTATAAATAGACTAAAGCTCAAAGAACAAATACAACACATAGGTGAATACATTGTCTTTTAGTTCTATTATTTCCTTTGTGTTCAATCGATGTAAGA
This sequence comes from Zingiber zerumbet, assembly GCA_037833815.1. Classification (NCBI taxonomy): domain Eukaryota; kingdom Viridiplantae; phylum Streptophyta; class Magnoliopsida; order Zingiberales; family Zingiberaceae; genus Zingiber; species Zingiber zerumbet. The sequence goes on from JBBMJZ010000027.1 coordinate 12,950,643, forward strand.
GGTTTCTCCACCTCTAGGTCATTTTCGACAAGGAGATCTTAGTAGAGTTTTTTATAGTCTTGGACTAACAATACGAGGGTTGTAACTAAGTAAATTTGGCCTCTTCTTATTATATTTGTTATTATCTAATTAATGTGTGTGTATCATTGCTAGATATTTAACAAGAGAAATAGATTGGTTTTATTTGCAGGTAGTTATTCAACCATCCCCTCGAGCGTTCCAAATCGCTCCTGTCGCATCAACAGTAATGACAAGTCCTAGTTGGGAACTAAGCAATGAAAAGTTCTAGTTACGAATTACGCAATGACAAGTTCTTGTTGAGAACTAAGCAATAGAAAGAGATAGTTAGAAACTAGGCAGTAAAAGATCTATTGGGAACCAAATTGTAGAAGACCTAGTTGGGAACTAAGTAGTGAAAGACCTAGTTGGGAACTAGGTGGTTGCAGACCTAATTGGGAACTAGACAGTAGAAGACCTAATTGGGAACAAGTCAATGGAATACCTAGTTGGGAACTAGGCAAACTTAGTTGAGAACTAATTGGAAATCTAAGAGGGTCAGTTAGGAGATGAACACTTGGTGGTAGAAGTCCTAGTGGGTCAACTAGGAGCTGAACACTTGGTAAAGGAAACCTACTAGGTTAGGTAGATTAAGTACTAGATTTTGCATGATTGCATGAAGAAAATGAATCTGGACAAAGATTGAAGGCTATCCCCAGAAAAAACCAAGTTAGGATGGCCAAAATTGGTCCAAACAATTAGAGCTTGTTCGTTCGATAGGATCTAAGTTGGTCCAACGACCAGAATGGGCCTCGGTCGATCGGAAGTTGACAATCATTTTTGCATGAGTCAGTCAATGGATAAGTTTTTATTGAGTTCTAGGTGATCAGAGGGTGTTTTAGGTGACCAGAAGGTCAACACTTAGCTTGAAAACAATTGAGTTTGCAGTCGAATCAGCGGAGATACAGTCAATATGAGGAGCTTCCAGACAACTGGAAGAGTGTCAATTAAGCTCTATAAAAGGGAGTCAAGGCTGTTACTTCCATCAATCAACTATAATCAACATCTCTTATTCTCGTGTTCAAAAGTGCTCTAAAATTCTACTCGTGTGATTCAGGAAACACTAGGAGTGTCACGACATTTAGGGCTTCAGACAAGGTAGATACGAGTTTGTTTGTTCTTTATTTTTACTACTTTTATTATTATTGTGATTATGCATTGTTGAATCTTGTAAGAGGTTTCTTTGCCATCGGAAAGTGTCTAGAAAAGGGAAAAATAGTGGACTCATGCTGAGTGCATAGCCTTGGAGTAGCACTCTAGGGGTGTGAACTAAGTAACACACTGTATCTCTTCTTATTGTTGTTTACTATTTTATGCATAAACTAACTTTGAGGGTGTGTTTGGTTGGAGGTTATCCTGGATAATCTTGGTTATCCATCCAAGGTTATCAATAAAAATCCTGTTTGGTTTAGATAATTAATGATTCTCGAGTAATGATTCATGCATGATACGTCAGTAAAAGTGGTATATAACCTGGAATAAAAAAATCTTAGGAAAATGAGGTTTTTTTTTTATTCCAGAGTTAACAAAAATTTTTGGCCAAAAATATCCTCTAATATTTATACTTTGGGACAAAAATACCCCTAAAATTTTTATAACAAAAATTTCATCTTAAATTATAAAAATTAAATAAAAAAATGTGATATTTTATTTAAAAATAAATTTATATTTTTTAAAATATTATCTATATATATAGGAAAGTTAACAAAAATGTAAAGTTATAAAAACCTAAAGTAAAAAAAATTAAAGTTCAAAAAGAAAAAAAGATGTA
>JBBMJZ010000027.1:13011536-13025427 GCA_037833815.1 Zingiber zerumbet
TTATCCCCCCAGGGCGCCCGTAACCCTTCGGGGTGCCCCGACCAAGGCTATAAATAAAGCCTTGGTCCAGAAGCTTTATTTCAACTCAAGCAATTCATTCTTTCAACACTTGTACACTTTCTCTGTAGTCAAGCTTCTATTTCTTGTGCGTCAACGCTGTAAGAGGCTTCTTCGCCTGAAGGAGATACTAGTACTACGCTTTCCTTGGATTAACAACCTCTCCAGTTGTAACCAAGTAAATTCCGGTATGCCTCGTCTTTTCTGCTTTTCTGTTTAATTTATAATTTATGCAAGTGTTCTGTTGAGAGTTCGAGAAAGGGTTGTGCTTTTATTTTTTAGGCTATTCAACCCTCCTTCTAGCCGGTCCAACGTGGTCCAACAACTATATCCTATCGACCATTGTCTCTCATCCGTGGTTGAGAGAGTCGTGAGCAACCATTAGTATATCCTATCAACCATTGTCTCCCATTCATGGTTGAGAGAGTCGTCAGCGACCGTTAGTATATCCCGTTTCTCATTCGTAGTTGAAAAAGTTGTTAGTGACCATTGGTATATACTTTGTCTGCCCATGGAGACATCTGTGGTAGAGCATTATTCTCCGGTAGGCAGTGACTAGTTATATACCCTGACTGTCTATGGGACCATCTGTGGTAGAGTGTTCTCCAACAGTTAGTGATAGGGGAGCCAGATAGCTACCTCATCATGTCTGCCCACGAGACCATCCGTGGTAGAGCGTTCTCCCACGGACAGTGACTAGTCATTTACCTTGACTGCCCACGGGATCATCTGTGGTAGAACATTTCTCCCGCAGTTAGTATTTGTTATGTGCTTGCTATATGTCGGTCATGTATTTGTTCGTGCAGGTTTGGATGTACTGTATGCACTCCCGATTTGTTGGTTATACTTGGTTGAGCAGGTTAGTGAAGTGCTATGTTATTGATTATACTTTTGGTTATCTAGTGATTTTGTTGGGACACCTACATCGGTTAGTAAGTATTTTACCTGAGACAACATCCTTTGATCTCCTGACAGTATATTATTCATACGCTATTTTCATCTCCCAATGAGTTGTTGTACTCACTACCCTCTTGCTTTTCCTTTGACTTTCAGGTTAGTAGATAGAGAAGGTATTGTGTCGCTCAGAGATCCTGGTTGTCGGTCCCACTCGAGTTTGGATTTCTGTTTGACTTGTTGGTGTACCTTCCGCTGTTTTAAAAATTTTAGTTTTCTTTTGTATAGAGTAATTTATGTTGTTAGTTATGTTTTTGGTTAGTTTAATATGATCACACGTTTATGCATATATACAAGCATTGTTGTTGGTGACTTGGTGTTACTATATAACATTGGAGTTTGTGTTGGCTTGAATTTGTTTGATATCGAGTATTTCCTATATTGTCACTAGGGGGTACCGTCTAATTTGGTGGATAAGTATACCCTCGGGGCATGACAATTGTATTGGTATCAAAGCATGGTTCGAGTTCAAATGTTGGGTTTTATGTTTTTGGGATTTTGATCTCATTTTGATTTACGATTTTTTTTCGAGTTTAGGATAAGGCAAGCTAAAGGGCATCTCTAAGCTATAGGAAGTAATGTATACCTCTGATGATTATCTTATTTTCTATATTCACTATCTTGTTAGGTTATGGTTAGACACTCTCTAATTTAGTTGGATTGTGTATCTGTTTCTATATCTGCCTAATAGGTATTCAGGTGTACCATGATGACACTTAGTTAATCAACCCTATTCGCAATTGTCGTCAAGGTTGACCATGGAAGCGACTAGTGACCCGTTGAGAACTCGACCTTGATAAAGAGAATATTGTTTCTCTGATAGCGCTGACTAATACTGAGTCAGAAAACAAGGATCGAATATTTGTCAACAACCTAGTGGAGATCAAGGAACACAGTCTTAGGTCATCCCTTGTTATTATTGGTTTGGTAAAGGACAAGGAATATATATCTATACTCATAGTTAGTAGGGGATCGATGCATCATAGTCATGGGGACTTTGACCATGAATTGCTTGTACTTGGTTAACTAACCTAGAAGTACCTCTAGTATGTGATCTACATCGATGCGGGAAAAGTGTAGAGCTAGCTGCTTAACACTTACGAGATACATCCGAGTGTCTTGACCTAATCGAAGAAGGATATCAACCACATATCATTATTAGTTCGGTCAGTAAAGGACCGATTTACTTTGTTTCATAGAGTTTCTGACCTTAGGTAGGTTGTGCCTGGTTAGATAACTTGGAGGGCACGTTTGAGTACATGATTTGTACAGATGCAAACAAGGTGGAATTAACTGCATACCATCTACGAAATTAGGCCATACTTGATGAAAATGCAGAAGATGATATTTAGGGAATAATACATTACTTGGTTTTATTTCAGGATGCCTTATAGAGGCATTACCTTCCCACTCCATAGTGTAATGGATTGTAAGGTGATGGTTAGTCAACTCACCTAATGCTTTTCTATAGAAGATTTTGACTCGTGGATCGGTCATACATGATTGATAACCTTAATGGTACATTGGAATTTATGACCCGTAATGATACAGAGGATGTAGTGTTAGTTATTTAACACCTATGAGATCTGACTGTAGTTGAGTGGAAATTAATCATGATGATTTTTGAGTGGTAGAGCCTTGATTGACAGTTATTTCGATTGGCTATCTTGTGTTGGTGCTTCTCTATAGTGTAATAGATTATAAGATAATGGTCAGTTGATCCAACTAACATTATCTCCATCAATTAGTTCAAGACCTTGAACACATGATCATTTACCCAAGGTCTTGAAGTCTATATTATATCAATTTAGTCGAGACTTTATCAGCACATGTTGGAGGATATTTTTGGATAAGATTGGTAGAATTTCTATACTCATATTGTATGGATTAGCTGCATCTTTACCACCTGGAGAAAGATGATCATCAATTAGGAAATCTAGGGATGCCCCTTGGACTTCAGTAGTCATACACTTGTGGGTGGATGACTTTGTTTTGCTCTATCATTGTTCAAGAAGTGATCAAGTTTGATTGGTGTTGAGGATGATTTGAGACATTGATGAATATTATGATATCAGATTTGATGATATGTCTATTTCTGATGGTCTATTAGTGGATATGAACTTAATAATTTATCATTAGGTATTTATCGTTAATTGTAGCATAATGATTGACATGGGGTGATATTTATAGATTTGATGATTTGCAGTTAGTGATCAAATTATAAACCCATTGCAGTGATATTACGATTGAGTGTGCCTGGGTATGAATTTGATGAACTTTGGACTAAATATCTTCTGTACATGCTTATGTTTGCTCTAGTTGATTTGATGATTGCCTCTATATACTATGGTGAATTAAGGGAATAAGAAGGATGCATTGTTGAAATGGTCTAGCAGGTCCAGACGACTTAATAGGAAGACCATCATGAATAAATATCCCTAGTGATAATAGAGGATTTATTCTTTCCAGTGTCACTCGTTGGGGAGCTTCGAGCTTCTTTGTTGAGAAGAAGGATGAGTCGTTGATAATGTCTAGCAAGTGGAGACAACTTAATATAGAGACCATCTAGAGGATTTGTTGATCAACTCAAGGACACATAGGTATACTCTAAGATCACATTAAGATGCAGACTCAAGGATCTAGATGGGGGAATGCATACCTAAGGTACCACTAGAGGGCAAACCTATGTGAGAAGAGCCAAATATGGCATGTGGCTGAGATGCAAGGAACTTCTGAAACTGTTCAGTAAGAGCAGCGATTATGGTATTGGATGATTGAGTCAGAGTCTGTAAGACTAAGAGGGGCTGCTGCTGCCATGTTTGGTGCTCCAGGTTTAAGGAAATGTTGTTGTGGTTGACTACTAGATTTCCATGGAGATGCCAAATTAATAGTCACATTTTTTGGTTGTCAGGTGGACTTAAATAACTCAAAATCCGATCTCCACCTTTCAAAATGTAGCCTTTGATGTGAGGAATATTCTCTCAAAGTTTCAAGGTGATCTAACGGTTGAAACTCAAGTCCGAAAATAAAATATTCCACGGTTCACCAAGAGAGGAGATGGGGAGATGGATTGACTCTAATATCATGCGAACAAAGCAAAGAATGCAAATAGAATGTAAAAGATAACCCAAAGCGAAGGAGAGAAAGATATAGTCGTAACGTAAAAGGAGACTAGCAAAGTGTATTACCAAAAAACTTAGGTTTACAAAGAAAAAGGAAATATAAATAAATAATAATAATAAAAGACTAATCTACCCTATATAATAATAATTTATCATATACTAACAGTTACATATTCAAAAATCATGCAGACTAACAATAACTAAAGAGAGCTTGACGACTATATTTGAAGATGATGATGCTTGCATTGTACAACTAAAGGGAGGCTATATTTAAGAGGATAGAATAAAATATATTTCACTAAAATTCTTCTACACACATAATAAATTCGTTATAGTAATAATATAGCTAATTTATTCATAAAAGTATTGTCGATGTCAATATTTAAAAAATTGGTGTACAAGATAGGGATTCATCAATTAAAAGATGTTTAATGCTTGAAATGAGGGATATTTTCCGTTGTACTCTTTTTCTTTTGTTTAAATTTTTTCCATTGGATTTTACTAACAAGGTTTTAACAACCCAATATTGTACTCTCTATCAATTATCTAAAATGGGGTGTTATAATAAATAATTGATTTAATTTTATTATTGATTGATAAATCATTATATTCTTTTATTTTTTATATTTTTTATATCACTCCATGCATCCTATTTAGTGTTTGATAGAAATAAAATACAAATTTTTCTTGAATTTTTTCTTCCTTTGCTATTAAATTATAACAAATTTTAATTATTATGTGATTATAACATTTTATATAAATTTTACCTTATCAATTATATTGTACTATTGTCTGAACCAACATCTAGCTCCGCCTGTTATGCATGTGTCAATTAGTATTATCATCATACTCTGAATCTAAATAATACAAATTTATAATAAATGCGATATTTATGGTTTATGATTGCTACACCCCAAAAAACAGAAACTCAAATTGGAATCAAGTTGGTCGACGAAATGATCAACTAAAAGATTTACATAAGCCACATAATGAGATTTTGGAATCCGCATGGTTGAGTGTGCGGGCCACGCACAAGTTTGGCCACTAGTGTCCTCCATTTGCCGCCCATGTCCACATTCAGTGGCAACTTAATTAATTTCATTTAAAAGGAGCAACACATAATTACTAAAAGCAAATGAATACTTTTTATATTTACATATTTGATATTTCATCAGTCTTCGTAGTTTTATCCGTTGAGAAAAAAAAATGCTTCACGAAACCTGTTTCCCACTCTTTACTGGCTTCAGCTAACCAATAGTTGACCGATATGTGGAAGTTGGACAACCGGTCCGGCAGGTAAAACCTCTGGCCGATCCCCAAATCCCAGACCGGTATGCGCTTGCACCGGAACTTGAATCGGCGCTGAAAGCGGAGAGGAGGTAGCGGCCGGCGACGCCCCGGCCGCTGCCTCGCCTCGTTTCCTCCTCTTCGGAGATGAGATCCAAGAGGAGGACGAGGAGGAGGAGGAGGAACAGGAGGGGGAGCTGGGTTCCGCCGAGGACCGCTTCAAAGAAGACGAGGCTACGGCGGGTGTGGACGCCGCCGTGTCCTTCTCGGAGCCGATCCGGAGCGGAAAATTGAGCAGCGCCCGGGATCCCCGCATCCGATAGGCGGCGCGATCGTAGGCAAGGGCTGCCTCCTCCGCCGTCTCGAACGTGCCCAGCCACACTCTCGCTCCGTTTCTCGCCGGATCCCTAATTTCGGCTGCGAATTTCCCCCAGGGCCGCTGCCGCACCCCTCTGTAGTGCCTCCCCTTCGACATCGCCGCCCTCACCGTCGCCTTCGAACCCGTTACGCCCGTGCTCTGCTGCTGTAGGGACATCTGGACCAGAGGAGGCTGTTGCGGGGCCGGATCAATCTCTTCCTCCCGCTTGACGCCGGAGGGAAGCCAGCCATGGTGGAAGGCGTCGCGGAGCGCACCGTAGATCACCATGTCGTCAGAGTCGTCGAGGCGGAAGGGAAGCCCGTCCGACCACTCGTTGGCTACGAGGCTGCCAAAGCTGGAGCTCCGGCAGTAGGCCCTCGCAACGGAGCCAGACGACGCTGGCTCGCCGGGGTCGGCGAGTGGGGTATGGCGTCCGACGGGCTCCTGGGATGGAGATTTGGGCATTTTTGTGGATGTGGTGACCGAGCGGTGAGGATAAGTGATTGGCAGTGAGACTTTTCGGCCTTTACCTCCAAGCAAGGGAAAGGGAAGGAATGGAAGTTTATATAACTCTACAAAGTGGCTCGTGCTTCCTGGAAGCTTCGCATTAAGAGCACGTGACAGAAGTCATCATTCCAGTAAATCACTAATTTATTTATTTCTCGGTATATGGGTGACGTCACAGATGAGATCGTCCTCCATCACAGTTTTTGTCGCATGCGCAGCAAGCGGGCCAGAGGCTGCGTGGACCATGTCGGTTGCTGACGTACCGTTCAATTCTTCAATTTATTTGTTTTTTTGTTTTATTGAAAAAGTGAAATGGATTTAGTGGCCGTATGATCAGGTTAAGGGAGCAAAAATAACAGCTGATGGCTGTTCCTGTTTGTCATTTGAAACAAATAAATTTTTCTAAAAAATAGATAGATAGATAGATGTATAGTTTGTTGGAAAATTTATCAAAATTAGATGTGCCATCTAAAAAGTTATCATTAAAATATCTTTAATATAATAAAATTAAATTATTTCTACTGTTTACAAGTCAAGATTGACCTAACTAAGTAAGATATTTCAAAGGGGGAGGGAAAGGTTTAAGTTAGAAAATTTTAAAACCTCTCAGTTTGGCATATAACTTTTAAGACCTAAGTCTAATTTAAAATATTATCAAATTTCAAAAAAAGGAGAGATTGTTAGTGTAATCAGCTTCCAGAGTGTTGATACTTGATCAATAGTTGATCTAAATAGGACTAGGTGTTTGGAAGTAAGCTAAGTTTAGTCAGGTAAAAAGTTGACTGGATGACTACACAAGGTAAAGTCTAGTTAAGTCAAAGGTTGACCGAATGACTAATAAGGAAAAGTCCAAATAGGTTAAGGGTGACTGGATGCTTGGTAAGCAAAATTCCAAGCAGGTCAAGGGTGACTGGATGCTTGGAAAGGGAAAGCCCTAGCAGATTAAAGGAGAATCAGATGTTAGTCAAGGGAACTCTAGATAGATCAAGGATGATCGGATGTTTGTTAAGTGGAAAGTTCAAGCAGGTTAAGGTGACCGGATGCTTAGCAAATGCTTAATACTAGAGAGTGAGCTTTAAGTTGTGTAAGTCTGGGAGGAATGAACTCCAAGCAAAAAAGTCAAATAGACTTATATGATTAGGCTTGATCCTAAGGGGGTGAACCTTAAGTGGTGAAAGTCTCAAAAGAGTAAACTCCAAGTAAGAGGGAAGCATAGTAGGTCAAGTAAACTTATAGGATTAGACTTATATGTTTGCTTGTGTTTTATATGTTGTTTTGTAGGAACCTGGATCTGGAAGAAAAATAAAAAGAAGACACGAAATTGGATGAAGCTGAAACAAGTCAGGAGTGAACCGGACTTAACTTGGGTCGAATAGGATCCCAAGCTGATTTGGTTAATCGATCCACTTATTTGGTCGACGGGTTAGGTTCGGTTGATCAAGTTTGGGTCCAGACTTGGATCAGTGACATGACTTGATTTAGTAGATCGAAAAGCAAGTTTGATTGAATGATCAATCTGATAATGAAGAAATCATGGATCGTGATAAACTTGGTCATGGGGATCAAATTTGACTAAGTTTGGTAGACCGATCAAGGCTTATCGGTAAACCGAACAAAGCCTATAAAAGAAACTCCGAGCATGATGTTCAGATCATCTCTCTACGACTACTCATCTTCTACTATGCTTGTGAATGTTCTTGAAGCTTTGTTTGTGCGACTGAGGAAGCACTAGGAGGAGTACAAAAACTCAAGGACTTTCGGATCGACCATTGACTTGTTTTGATTAGCTTTTATTATATACATATGTGCTTCATCTTTATATATTTGTGATTGTATATAAAAGTGTAAGATGTTTCTCAGCCTCCGAAAAAGTTCTAAAAAGGAGATACACACAGTGGACTCACGCTTGAGTGTGTAGGCCTTGGACATACTAACCATAGGGGTTGTGAACCAAGTAAAATTCCAGTGTTCTTCAAAGAAAGAAAGAATGACAAAAATGGAAAAAAGAGATGATCGACATTCACACCCCCTCTTGATCCCCACTGATCCAACAACAACCAGTTCATTGCAACATCTACCAGTGAAAACAAAAATACTCTAAGTTTGATTTGTTCCTTTGATAAGTCCTATGGTTTCATGATTAAGCACACACATGAAATTCTTGTAGATGCCTGTTAGGATCTGCACCGGCAAGATCATGAAATTTTGGCAACGATTGTATGCTTCTAAATCTCAATTCGAAGTCAACATCTAACTCAGGATACTTGATGCATAACAGTTGATAAGTTACATCCGGTGCTACAAGTTCCTTGAGCATTTTGTCATGGTTGTTCGCCGTATTGCTTACAAGATCTGAGGAACTATAGATAGAAATGTTAGATAATCCCCTCTGAGATCTCAATGGGATGCAAAAGGTCCTATAAATTTTTGGATCAAACTCACACAAGTCACTATAGGAGGTCTTGCTCATACACTAAAACACTAAAAGAAAACAAGATCAAAATACACACACACACACACACACACAAGAAACACATAGGAATTAAAAAAAATAATATTGAGATTATCAAACACTAATACTCCCCGAAAATGATACCAAAATTTTGACCACAATGTCATGCTATGGTAAAATTACATTGAATCCCCTATTATAGTGTAGTATAGGGCCACTCCGGATCGTCTCTCAAGGAATGCATTGTTGGTGCAACGGATGCAATTCATATTGTTAGAGAATATGCGGACGCAATTCAGATCATTAGAGAAGATGTGATTGCAAATAAAACCTTGATTTCTCTTGCTAACGCTTTAGCAAGAACACACATGTATTAAGTAAAAAAAAATGAAATACATAAAAGAAAGAGGCTAAATACTTTTACATGGTTTACAACCAAACAGTTGCTAATCTAAGAACTATTAAAGATCCACTATCTTCTCCTCTTCAGAAATGCCCCGGAGGTGGAGAAAACTTTTATAACAATAAAGTATGAGAGTATAATTGAAAAGAAGTTAAATAGGAATGTAATTTGAGTGTGTGTGTGTATTACAACTGAGCTTCTCATGTCTTTTTATAGACATTGTTTAGAGTGTCATTAATGCACGTTCAACCGATAGATAGAGCTATTCAGTCAATCGAAAAAGCTGACATGGCATATTAGCTTTTATCCATGTAAGAGTTGTCTGCTCGACCGTTTACTGACTTGGTGGATTAGCATTATCTACTATAATGATCAACTTTGTGATCATTTGCTTATGTGGCTGATGCTCTTATCCACTCAATGGTCATTTCTCTCTGTTGATTTGGTGTATGATTGATCTATCCTTGCATTCAGTGAACCAATCCCGCTGGTTCGATTGACTGGATCTAGCTCTTACCGTAGCTTCCTCTAACTCCTCAGATGCTCACTCATCATGTCATCCTTCTCTCTCCAAAGTGCTCTTCCATAGCTCCTTATCTCTTCGATACACCGAGTCGATCGACTCCCTTCCCATGTCATCCTTCTCACTCGCTGCATCTTCTGCCAAAGCTTGCTGTCTATGATGCTCATAATCCTTTTCGGTCCTTTGAGTGTCTCATTCCACTCTTCACTGTATTGCATTAGATCCTGAGCATACTTAGATATACAAGTTAAATCCACATGGTCTAACTTAACCTTGTTGAACTCACATCAAAACTATGGCTCAACCACTTGGGATACTTATAATGCAATGGTGAGTTATAATCTCAAGAACAAATGATAAATGTGGGTTTATTTTTCATATTTGAATACTAAAACAATAAAAGTATATCAATCAAACTAATAGAAGCATAAATTTACTAAATTATGATCGTGGACTCACGAACAACAACTACTCAAGCTCCTTACTTTCGCATGACAAACATAGATTATAGTCCATCAACCCTAATCAAACATACCTATATCTTGCATTCTAAATGAATAATAGAAATCTCTAACATCCAACCAAAACAAGATATTGTGGATGCATTTACTGAAGTAACAATGTGTGAGGAAGTCAAACCCAATTAGTTCTCATCGATCATCTGGTTACAAGAATATCTACTCTTCCATGTAACTCGAATCCATGTTTCCAAGAATGAGATTGATGCAAGAAATGAGATGAAAATATCTAATGATGGATTGTTGTGACCCTTCTTCAAGGCTTTAATGAACTAATTGCTCTTCAAGCATGAAGCATTGAGGAGCCGATGAATCGAGGATGGGGATAAGGTGAGCAAGATGCAGATGGTTGAGGTCAGGGAAAGGACGGAGGACCCTCGCATCATTCTTCCTTGACTATTAGTGGTAAGAGCTGCCTCCTTTCATGTGAGAGGAATCCCATAGTTTCCATTTGTCTGACCAGTAACTTGGTGGATGTGGAGGTGGTTTGGGAGAAGAGATTGCATTCATGAGCATGCAAGAGAAGAGAGATGCGAAAGAGATTGTGTTTGGAGGTTTGTGAATGGAGGTGGAGATGCTATGATAGGTCGATTGCATTCAGGACAAGGAGATTGGTTAAGGGAGGTTTTGTTTAGGAGAGAGATTGCAAGTGAAGAGGATAGTGTTGGTGTCTCTATACACGTTTTATAAATTTATTTTCAAAAAACATACAACAGAAGCATAATGATTTTCTAAATTATTACAATATGCATGCCACACACAACCACAAGGATACATATATGTAGACATAATCGTAGAAAAGTTGCATTTAGCGATTATACCTGTTGGATGACGTTTAGTGGAAATGACATCAACTAGCAACCCTTACAAGGATTGCCTCCATTCGACCCCCGGGGTTATGATGCAGCGGAAGGGTGTTAAGTCATCACCTAGAAGCCCGCAGTTTGATCTCCAGCTACAGTGCATTTGCATGGATTTTTTTTTTTTTCTAAATGAGGCTCACAACCATAAGATGCTAAGCTTCTGGATGATTCGCCGTGAGCTCTTCCCGATTTACCCTAGCAGGTGGTGGGAAACTTCTATAGAGCAGGGTTGGTCGTCCTAGGTTTAGTGTTACCTAGTTTATTATTATTTTTTTCAATTTCTTGATTTACTCCCTCCCCAGGGTTATGGTGCCGTGGTATGATATCTAGGTTCTCATCCAGGCACCCATAATTTGATCCCTAGCTATGGAGTATTTCTAGAAATTTTCCCTCCAAATGGGGAGTGCAACAAAAGGATGTTGGGCTTCTAGGCTAGCCACCATGCGCATTTTCCGATTTACCTTGATGGCCAGTGGAAAACTTCCGCGAGCTGGGCCAGTCACCCCAGGGATAGTCAATGAGGCTAACTGGGTTTATCATTTTGTGCGATTATACCAAAACTAATGCACTGAATCTCATCAGAACTCCGAAGTTAAGCGTGCTTGGGTGAGAGCAATACTAGGATGGGTAACCCCTTGGGAAGTCCTCATGTTGCACCTACTTTTGCGGAGCTAGGTTGCGCCAGCTTATAACCCAAGCGGGGGCTTAAGTGATCGGAATGAATACTTTTGGTCTAAAGGGGTGTATTAATTGTGTGGTTGGTGGCCTGCCCATTCCAAGATGATGGTGGCCCGGAAGAATGTGGCAAAGGCCCAATTCAACGATGGAAGGGTACTGGGCCAGGCTGGTTTCACAGAGCAGTCATTACCTATCTTCCTTCAACTGTGGAAGGATCACATGTAGTGTGTAGTTAGCCTATAATATCCCTTAAAATCAAGCCTAATTCAAACCAAGTATAAGGTAGAGAAGGGGAGCCTTGGAACAATGGTAAAATTATTGCTTTATGACCAAAAAGGTCATGAGTTCAAATCCTATAAACAACCTCTTACAAAAAATAGGGTAAGGCTACATACAATGGATCCTTCCCTGGGACCTCGCATGGCAGGAGCTTCGTGCACCGGGCTATCATTTTTTTCTCCCTCCCAATGGTGTGGGGAAGTCATGGGGAGCCGCTAGGATGACGGATTTCACCTTTTGGAGAAAAGGATTGCCTCTATTCGTATCCACACCTAGACGCCTTTAAGACGACTTTGCAAAGCCATAAGTTTTGTCTTTGTTTTGGTACTATCCAAAGGAGGAAGACAATACTATCCGAGAGAGAACCTTGACTCTATTTGGTGCCTGATGGTGAGGAAAACCCGGCGGCACAAATCGAGGAATGGCAACTCCTTGCTGTATGATAAAAAAGGGTGACTAGCGATTGTTTTTCATCAGCTTGGAGGCTGGCAGTAGGGAATAGGTAGTCAAGTTTTGACGATAGTAGGTGGTCGGGGCTAGATGTACAGGTGATGGGAGTGGGCCTTTTTGTTTTGTCGGTGGCACAAGAGAGGGAGAAGGGAGGAGAAAACCTAAAACTCAAGAGATTCATTATTTATTTTCTCCTCATGGAAGGGTTTTATACACCTCTATCCAGGTTTGAAAAGCAAGTTCAAACTCATATACTTTAAGCCAACTTGATCTGTTATCTTTAAGTTTGGTTCAAAACCAAACCAACTTAGTTAAAAACAAACCAAATTTTGTTCATTACTAAATCAAATCAATTTTGATTTATAACTAAACCAATATAGATCCAACTCGCCTATAAGAGGCGTGGCCCCACCATTGCTTCCAACTCGACAAATATCTTCCATATTTGCTCCTTATCTAGTCCTACCAGACTTAATCTCTCCAAATCTGAGAATTCTATTCTTAAACGTGTTTTACATCTATTAGATTTACTCGTAATGCGTGTGATTTAATAAGTTCTTGGTTATGTTGGCATTCATAATTAATCATTAGTTATGAATTAATCATGAGTAACACTTAGTAGTACATCATGCCCCAAATTAATCAAAAAATTACAATTGATCCCAGAACCATTCTGGACCCTTCAACAACTACAATTATTAGTTCACTGATAACCATCATTTATCATGATATTTAGGCTCCTATTTTCATGATTTTTGATCTTCTTGTGTGCTAAATATGTATTTTATATCATGTTTTACGAGTTAGGCTCATTTTTGGGCTTTAATGCACTATATCATTTATTCATGGAATTATGGTTCATCATTTGAATGTGGTTTTGTAGGCAATGAAGGGGTCATGGACTGAAGTTTGATTGATCCAAATTTGACTTAATTATGAGATTAAGAGAAGATAACCAATTGGGGATCAATCTAAACCGTCCATTCAAGATTCAAGGAGATGTAAGACATCCATTAAAGATCTAGTTCATCAAGCTCAAAAGAGAGTAGATAACAACCATTGATCAAGATCTGAAGACTTTGATCCAAATATGTTTTGATCCAATTGTTGATCAAGATCTTGTAGGTGCAGCGGAGGCCGGTAAGAGGGGGGGGGGGGTGAATTGCCCTGAAAAAATAAACTATACCCTCCTTGTGTTTTCAACTCAATTAATGTAATAGTAAATAAAATAAAGGCAGAAATAAAAACAGAGGTAGAATTTAACCTTGTTACAATCAAGAGGGTTGTTAATCTAGGGCAATAAAAAAATGCACTAAGAAAATTCTCCTTTGCTGAAGGCGGAGAAGCCTTTTACACTTTGGAAGCTTAGAACTATTGTCAGGAAAGACTACACAATTGATTGCTTAAGTTGTTGTTGAATTCCTAGCTCCAGGGGCCTTT
>JBBMJZ010000027.1:13064219-13089192 GCA_037833815.1 Zingiber zerumbet
TTTAAAAATTATAATAAAATTTTTATTTATTTATTTATCTATTTTCATATCTTTTCCTTTTTTTAAAGATTATTTTTTATATTTTTTTATTTTTTACATATTTATGTTAAATATTTTAGTTTTTAATTAATATATTTTTTATTTAAAAATACCAAAACTATATCAGCACAGCACGATATGGTACCGAAACCGTATCATTTCGATCCAAGACCGAAACCTCGGCACGGGTCGAAATTTTAAACCTTGATTAAACCCTCTCAATATACCCAAATTAACCTAAATATGTTCTATTTTCAAATAATTATTCACTTGACATATAATGAGGATTGGCTACAACAAACATACAATACGACGTATGACTATAGAATATTAAATTACTATATTTACAAGTATTAAATTAAGTAATCAGCAAATCCATGAAAGCCCATTGATTGAAGTACAACATGCTAACAACCTTTCTACTCATAAACTTTGATGTATTATCTGGTGATCAATTAGTTCAGAGCTCCAATTACTACCCGTATTTGTTTCTCTAACATGCGTGTATCTAGTTATGCTAGTGGGATTAGCTATATAGATCCCCATACGTTATTAGACTCGATCACCTACTATATCCTCATCTATATTTAAATAAACTTTATTATATTTTATGGTTGTTAATCAAGCCTTCTTTGATCTTCTTTTTCCTCTATTAATGTGCATATTTGGTATGGTCTCACATTGCCTAACTAGAGTATTATTAGACGCCAAAATATGTGTTCATACTATCTTAAGCACGTCTCTCGGAGTTTTCTCTCAATAGGTATACTTTCTCACTAATATTCTCTTTTGTTATTTGTTCATCCTCGTATGTTCGCACATTTACCCTAACATCATCATCTCTACAATTCTCATTTTTTGCTCGTGTGCTCACTTCATAGTCCAACATGCACGTATAGCATAGCAAATAAAAAACTTCCCTTTAAGGTTAAGAGATACTTTATGATTTCAAAGAACAACGTCCTCCATTTCAACCATCCTATTTGTATCCTATGTAAAGCATCTCTATCAACCCCTCTATCATCTTGCATAAACATTCCTAGATACTCGTATTTGAGCTTAAGCCCTGAGTTATAGTAATTCGTCATCTAGTATTTTAAAAATTGTCTTGCTACGCCTAATACAACCAAATTTATATTCATATATATTCTATTTTTACTCTACTAAGCCTAAAATCTTTTACTTCCAATGTTTCTCACCATGATTCAAACTTAGCATTTACTCTTTCACGAGTTTTATCAACTAAAACAATGTTCAGCAAACAATATGCATCATGTTAATGTATCTTAAATATGCCAAGTGAGTTCATTCATGGCTAGTGTAAAAAGGTACGAACTTAGCATGTACAAGTCTTGCTTCTTTTTTTGATACTTTCATTCATTTATCTGAGAAGATATATAGCTTCTATCATCAGTCCTTTAAATATGAATCCAAACTAATTTTTGGCCTCCTTAGTTACCTTCCTTAATCTTTTTTCTTATCACTCTTTCAGAAGGTTTCATGATATAACTCATTAACTTAATATCCTTATAATTTGCATAATTTTGTATGTCTCATTTATTTTTATATAGAGGGACTAGAGTGTTTATCCTCTCAAACATTTTATTTTCAATATTAAGATGAATAATTTCATAAGTCATTCAATACCCTACTTTCTTAGGTACTTCCATACTTCTATTGAAATATCATATCCATACCATTTAATATTTGTTTTACTTCTAAAGTTTGAATTTTTAAGTAAAATCGCTTATTTCTCTCTCTCTCTCTCGCTTTAGTTATTGTATAGATGTCGCATTCCCTTTATTTTGTATCAAGCTGTTAATACAAGCATTCGAAAGTTTCATTCTTAATTTCACTACTTTTTTTGACCTCTTTCTTGACTACTTCATACTTTTTAAGTTTTCTTCGTAGTTACAAGTGTACAGTAACTTACAAGCTTTTTTTTTTTGCCACTTTCTCCTATATTTTCTCATTCCACCACCAAAATTCTTTATTTGGTTGTGCCCATCCTCTTAACTCACTGAATACGCTTTTAGCCAATGTCGTACTCGACTTGCCATGTATTTCTCCTAATACTTATGCTCCAACCCTCTCTTTAACGATACTTTGTTTTCTATCCTTTAATTCTACAACTTAATCCTAAGAGTCATGCAAGTTTTCCTTCTATTGATACAGAGGTGTGTATAAACACTATTATCCTATGTTAGGTGTGGCTAAGTTTTCGACATGGATGAGTTTTCAATCTTTATAAATTTTTCAATCTCTCTTCCTAATCATAAGAAAGTCAATTTATGATTTATTATTCCACTTTTGAACATACTCAAGTGTTTTTCTCTCTTCTTGAAAAACATCTTAATTATTATAAATTCATAAACAATCACGAAATCCAATATAGCTTTTCCATCTTTATTTCTTGGTCCAAAACCATAACCTTTATGCACCCTATCATATTCCTCGTTTCTTATTTCTAAATGTCCATTTAAATCTTCTCTTATTAAAAATATCTCATTTGTCAAAAAATTTATACTACTTCATATAGGTCTTCTAAAAATCTATATTTGGTGTCTTCATCTAATCTTACTTGACGTACATATATATTAATTACATTAACATATACTTTTGCAGTAATTATTTTAAGAATTATAATCCTATCTTCATTCCTAACTACTTTCTCATTTTACTCTTGCCTATGTAGCATAACTTAAACACCTATGTTCTTTGCCTATCAATGTTCCATGTTCGAAAGGTAAAATAATCAATATTCCAATAATTTCCATTTTTATCTAATCTATAGTATGAAAACTTTTACATATTTAACACTACACCAAGTTCTCATAGAAATGTGGGGTCTTTTTTAAGACATTGCAATCAGATCCTAGGCGTTCCTTCCAAAGGACAATCTAGCATTAAGCATAATAATTTGATGAATTCATAATGACATTTGTCTTTATTAGACGCTAGTTGGCAACCAAATGCAATCATCCTTCATCTGAGCTTGGGCAGTCATAGCAGAGTCTCTAACTTTAACAAGTTGTAGTGTTTTAGATAATGATTTGATTAAAATTAATATTTATATTGATTATTTGAATAGGTATAAATTTATTAATAACAAAGTTTCTCTTAATTATTACTTATACATTAGATAAACATACCACAATTATTTATTACGAGAGAGGTACCAAATTCTAGGCAAACTCTAAATACTAGATATGACCTGCATCATTGTCTGATCTGCTTCTGCTGCTGCTGCTGCTCGCTGTTTTGTAAGTATTGTTTTGTAACATGGTGCACTAAAGATGAAGAAATTCAGGATTTACAAGACAGCATAGGCTAACATTACTGATTTCCAAATGAGAAGATTGCCACAAGAGAGTCAATTATAGTGCTTCAGAAAAAAAAAATTGTTTATGACATGCACTATGACAGACCAAAATTAGAGATTAAAAGATTGCACAATTTTGAGTAGCATAAAAATTTGTTGTTCTATTGTTTTTGGAGAGGAATGAGCACCAAAAGTACATAAAGAGAGAATTACAATGAGAAAAAAATCAAATGAAGTTAATGTCACTTCTATTTTGATGCAGCTTCGTGTCATTCTATCAAATGACCAAATTACAAAAAAAAAAAAAAGGTTATTATTGCCGCCAATGCATGGGCTATAGCTGTGTTGCTGTGGAGAAGATACTATTACATATGTGATCTATGTTTCTTCAGTGCTACTACAATCTTTAAAGTAATCTAAACAAAATTCAACATGATCAATGGCAACATCCACAAAGGTTTAAAATTTCAAATCATGCCGGAGTTTCGGTATATGACCTGAACGATACGATTTTGGTACCATATCATGCATCAAATTGAGCTTGATCACGAGCTTTTCAAGCCAGCCCGAAAAATATTTAATTCATATTCGAAATTATAGAATTCAAGCCAAACTTGAACATGTTCGATAATTTTTTCGAGCCAAATTTGAACCAAGTCCCTCGTGAGCTAAACTCAAATAGAACTATGGTTATTTTTAATTTTACATAATTTTAATTTAAAAATTCTCAAATTAAAGTCTGAATAATTCGAACCGAACTTGAATTTAAGTCATTTCAAACTATAGTTCGATTTTGCTGGAACCAAGGTTCGAACAATTCGAACCAAACTCTAGCTCAAATTTTATTTCAAACAGAGCTTGGGCCAAAATTATTTATATTTTCAAGCTTCGAATAGAATTTGAATCATATATATTGTTCGATCTCAAAATCAAATATCAATATGTTCATATTATTCAGCTTCATTCGATTCGTTTACCCCCCAAGTGTCGTGCTGATATAATTTTAATACTTTTTTAAATATAAATATATTAATTAAAAATATTTTTATTAATATTTGATGATTATAGATGCTTATTATTAACTTATATTTGAGATGTTGAGTTTAAAGTTTAATATTATATCATAAAATATTTGATTTTTATTGAGTAAAATCGTTTTCGATTAACTCCCGTCCATCAAAAAGGTTTAAGTTATATTTAATTTAGATTTATTTTGATCAATTTTAAATTAAATTCAATTTATATATATAATAATTTAATTTATTAGTAGTAATATATTTTATAAAATTAGAAATTATATTATATTTAATTTTTTTATCTTTCTCAAAAATCTATTTCTTTAAAAAGTTTTTTTTTCTATATTTATCCTGTGGATGGATAAAGAAGGGAAAAGGATAATTACCTTTAAAAAATTTTAAGATTTTATTTTTCCAAGGATTTTTCTCTTTGTTTATTATGATGGTATGATGGAGGGGAAAAAAATAAAAGAGAACAAAATAATAAGGTAAAAAAATTAATGGATAAAAGAAGAAAAAAATTAAGAAGGAAAAAAATTAATAGGGAAAAGAAATACCTATTTAAAAATAAAAAATTCAACCTCTAAAATAAAAAAATTGCAGCTTCTGTAACGAGTGTCGCGCCCCTTCGTAGGTCGTCGTGGGGGTCGCGACACCTCTGCAACCCTATAGAGGTTGTGAGGTTGCGGTCACTGCAAGTTCGTCGCGACCTTGCGGTTAGAAAGTTGGTACGGTGTCAATGTCAATCAGCGAACGAAATGACACACATGCCAACTAGCATGACACAAAATTTAAAACGTTGACATCCACTATCATATATATTTTTCAAAGTTTAACTTCTCAAGTAGTATGAAATATGAATACAAGGTCATAGTATATGCATCATAGATATATAAACAATTGGAGCAATAGAAAGCTAGTCACGAATTCAAGAAAGTTGGTTTGAAAGATTTCTCTTATAAATATAAAAAATAAAAATATAGCAATTCTACACAAGAAACATCATATGCAAATTTTGATCATGCAGGCCATAGCAAATTTAATACAACTAGCCCAAATATCGAATGTAGTAACAATTCAAAAATACATCTGAAAACAATTAAATATAAGATTTTAAAAATGTATGAGTGTGAGGCTTACATTGGAGTTACAAAGTGCATATGCAGTCACAATAAACACAATAAGAACATATATATATATATATATATATAACAAGTATTAAAAACCTAATAAAAAATTTAATAATATAATCTGAACCCGATTGAGCACAAAAAAATTGCAAAATTTGGAATCCTTACGCAAGAAACTGCATCAATGACAGATGTATAAAAATAGGTGACCTTAAAATGTAAAATCCTATTAAATTCCTAATAATGTTTCCCTCCTTAGTGAAAATGGAGCTTCTAGCCCATTAGCTCTCCAGACCGCATCCAAATCCCAAATAAACATGATAAAAGTGCGGGCTCTTGAGGTTTCATCCATTTCAATAAAGGGTGCTTTTGTCAATGGTTTATGCTTCAATACTATTACATAAAAACTAGAAAAATAAATCAGTTCATGTCTAGCCTATTCTAAAAGATACTCAGATCTTAAACCTAATAAATTAGTTTGGTTAATGAGCTAATTAGAGATTGAAGTGATGTTTCACTGTTTGCATATGTGCATGCACACGTGTTGTGGTGAAACAGGTACATATGTATATACAGCCACATGAACCATTTTTCAATATGATGGCTACACTAATGTGAACAGGTAGTTGAAAAATATCTATAAAAAGATCTGAAATGCAACTAACAGTGAAACAAAATAATCTCACCTGGCAAACATCCACAATTATGGAGTCATTTCGAGATTTGTGATTTTTCCAACACTCTTCTGCAAATTCCACATCAGGACGGCCATCTGCATCTTTTGCTTCTATGTAAGGCTTACTTCTTACACGGTTCAAATCTTCATGCAACCCATCCAATAGAAAAGCAAGAAGTTCCTTGGTACAAAAGATCAAACCAAATGGTAGCTTAAAACAAAAATAGCATCAAGCTCTAGTCTACCAATGTACTAGTAACAGTCATGTCGAAAAGCTAACAGTCAAAAAATGAACTGAAAATAATTTTTTAAAACTAGAAAAAAAAAAACACTGCTCATTCCTCGACTACAAATCAAGGGTGTTATGGTTTCTCTTGTTTCTCATTTCCTTACGCCCATCAGACTAACTCCTTCCATGTATGTAGGCCAATTCATCTAAAACCATACAAAAATGAACAAAGAACTAAAGCAAGTATGGGTTCTCAGAACACAATTCCTAAAATAGTTTCAAGAATGAAATTTCACTCAGATACAGACTTATGATTTTATGAAGGTAATGTTATTCTCACATACACAATTTTCCGATGGAGTCAATTTTACAATCAAGGTATTTTTTTTTACCATTATTGAAATTATTAAGGGTTTTTAAGATAAAAAACCAGCCATGCATAGCTACACAAAGAATACTAAAAAAGATAAATGGCTACTTTAAAAATGTGGAATCCTCTTAAAAGACATGCAAAATCCCATTGATAATAAACGAAGGAAAATTCGATGATGACCAACTGCTTGCTTATTACTTCAATCACTTACAACTTTCTATGCAGGAAGAGCTTGATAGCGCTATCATTGATGGCATATTAACTACAATCAGTTCTTTCTTAATCTTACTATTCAACATAATGTGATAGGGATGGAATTTAGGGTGATTAACAATGCAATTACACTAGAATTAAATATGTGACAAAGACCAAAGCATGATGAAGATATTAGTCCATGTATTACTAAATCAATATGAATTACTTAAATATTTAGTATACTCATTTTGAATTGAACTACTAGCATTATCTATTAATTTTATAGATAATATAATAGTAATTGAGATTCTTAATCTAATATGTAGTTCCAAATTGTGTGAGAAGCATTAGAATGTTTTCGGAAGGGCAAATTTAATAAATCATTTAACAACTTCAAACTGATTACATCTTGCATAATTTTGTTACACTAAATATTAATCAACAAATGAATATTTATTGTAGATGCATACAAAGAAGAGAAAAAGACTACTACTTAAGAAGATGATCTAGCATATGTCCAATTTAAGTCAAATTTAAAGTAGAAAACCGAGGATAGATGCCATAAGTTCTAGAAAAGTTATGAATAAAGATTTAGAAGTATTACAGATCAAGCTTGACAATGGATGTAGTTGTAGAAGTTCAAAGAGCTAATGAGCTATCTTGGGAAAGGAGCTCTGGGTTTGTTTGTCCCTCAACAAGTAAAGAAAATAAAGACGACGAAATTAATTCTAAGAGAGTTAGGAGTAATGATGAGGAACTTATTAACAAGGACTGGTTTTAATGATTTTTCTCTTCCTCATGAAGACTAATATTATGATTGTGAAATTGTACTTATAAGTGTTCGCTTAAGAACTACTTTAGATCAAGGTTTGAAATATCAAACCCTAATTGCAGTGTCCATCATTAACCAAAACAATAAAATTGGAAATAGTGAACTATGGCATAGTTTGGGTCTTTTAGTATCATGTTGAAGTGTTGATGCATGGTACTGGAGGTGGAGAAAGGAGATGAAGAAATGAAGAGAAGGCAATTGTGTACTTAGGAGCAAGGTTTAAAGTACAATTCCACTTTAAAATTTTGGTCCCTAGTTGGAACAGCATGATTTCAGTACCATGGTGTGCTAACACTAGCAAGCTTTGACACGCATTGGTTTCTAAAAAATTAATTTTGTTCTTTTAATATAATTTCATCTAGTTTATTTACTTATAAAATATAAGAGATGGTCAATTGAATTAGATTATATTTATATTGTATCGGTACTTGACATGTTTCAGCATGCGTACGCACCAAGATGAATTTAGATAAGTTTTACTATCCAATCCTCTTTCACTACATCAATTAGTAATTAAATCAAGTTTGAAATGTCGAGTTTTAATCTTTGACTGAAACTGTATAGAACTTGTCAAAATAATTATAACTTATATCCTAATAAGTTATTCATAATGAAATCAAATAATGATAAGTTAAATATTGCTAAGTCATTGAATTTTTATTTGTCACTTATGATTAACTTCTACTTAGCATAGGCTTCTATAGCTTATAAATTAATTATTTCCTTGTAATTAAAACTTACTAATAGAAGGGAGCTTTGGCGCAAAGGTAAAGCTATTGTCGTGTGACCTAGAGGTTATGGTTCAAATCGCTGAAATAGTCTCATGCAATGTAGGATAAGACTAAGTACAACAAACCCTTCCCAAGACCCCACATTTGCGGGAGCTTTATGCACAGGCTACCTTTTTTTAATTAAAATTTACTAATAATTTCTTTATATTATAATCAATACAACACAAATCAATCTTTTATCCCACTAAGTGGGATCAGCTATATGGATTTTTTTATGTCATTGGACTCGATCTCCTACTATATCCTCATCTATATTCGAATGAATTTTATCCTTATTACAGTTGCTATCATGTCTTCTTTTGTCTCCCTCTTGCTCTATTAATGTGCGTATTTATCATGATCTCACATCGTCTAACTAGAATATTTATAAGATGCTTAAGTACGTGTTCATCCTATCTTAAACACATCTCTCGAAATTTTCTCTTAATAGGCGCAATCCGACTTTCTATCTAATGTTCTCATATCTTATTCTAGCCATTTTTGTATGCCCGCACATACACCTTAATATCCTCATCTCTGCAACTCTCATCTTTTACTTATGTGCTCGCTTCATAGCCAACATTCAGCTCTATATACATAGCAGGTCTAACCGCTATTTTATTTTATAATCAATAATTATAATTATTTATTTATTTATGATTATATTGTTAATAATTATTGATAATTAAGAGTACTATTTACTAATAGTTATCAATAAATAATTTTATATATGCATATATATCTACATCCTAATAGTTTAGTATAACTTATTATTATTTATTTATAACATAATATATATATATATAAATATAATAGTGATTAATTATAACAATTTTTATTTTAATGTGCTTTAAACTAGATTCATAAAAGTTTAATTTTATAATCTTCTTCAATTAACTTATCTTAATAACATAATTATAAAAATTAAAAAATAGAATTTTAGAGAATAAGGTAAAAAAAAGTAACACATTCCTTGAATTCATCTTGACATATCATAGAGTACTAAGGTGTCAAGTGTTGGCATGAAATAATACTCATTGACGCAATCAGCAGAGGGAATAGAGGAGAGATTACCTATATATATTTGCATCATGTTTTGCTAAGCTAATTTATTAGAACAATATCTTTCAATTGGTAGTTTTTTCCCTCTTGAAATGTAGAATTAGAAATAATGTGTTTCCTTTTTGTAATATGTTTACTTATAAATTTATATTTGATTGGTCAATATTGTTTGTTGCTATATATATCTTAGTTATTTTTAATTTTTAATCAATATAAATATTTTTCATGCAGATTTCATATTGCCTCACCTACCTCCTATATGCCATATAGTGGATTGGCCCATGCCGCTTGGAAACACCTTTTGAACAGATTGATTGGGCATTTTTCTCCATAAATACATATGATTAAAATGTGTATCTCAAATCACAAATAAGAGTTCAAATTAAAAGTATTCCCTTGGTAACAGTGAACAGACAACCAGATCTATAATTATAACAATGTAACACCAACCTGAGAATCATGTTGGTTATAACCGCTAAATTGTGGAGCAAACCGAGCAAGCTTTGCCTTAAATGCACGTGGAGCTAAAGATGTGCGTCCAGCTGACCACAATTTCCTTAGTAATTCTCCAAAAACAATTGCAAGTTCACCCTGTTGGCTCACCACAACAAGTGTTAGAATGTGCATGGGGCAATCAATTTAATAATTTATATGCATTGACAACTTTTGGAAGTAATTATCTAAAAATAGCAAGCCACATACTTGCATTCCCAAGGGATTTTCCTTGTTTATCTCCTCACTGTAATCTTGTAGAAAATAATTGACAAGAGGAGGAGTATGCACTAAACACTGAAGAGCGCTGTTCATGAAACATGTGTTCCCTAGATTATGCAGTCCTGTCAGTCCTTGTCCATCAACTTTCGATCCACTATTTGAAGCATCATCATTGTCCTCAGAATCATGCAATGAAGTGTTATAATTACTCCCATGTAGTAAATTGGAGCAAAATCCAGTTGAATAGCTGTTAGATATTGTAGGACCACCAGCAATAGTAATGGATGACCTTGATGGTTCCAATGGAACCAATGCCAATTCATTTCCAGTTGAACTTAAAGTTCCACTGGAGCAGTGACTATTATCATCTTGAATCTCCAACAAAACCTATGTACATTCAGGGAAAAAAAAGGCATTGACTTTCATATGGCCCAAATATCAGTCATGTCTGAATTTAGCTTTTAATACAATCATATTGAACCAAGGCACTAGAGAATAAAATGAGGAGATAATGATTGAGCTATCATCAAATAGCATAGGACATAAATTTAAAAAATAGATTAAAAACACATGTAGAATTATCTTAAAAGAGAAATAAAGACCAATAACCATTCAGCATTCTAAGAAACCTTTGATGTAAGCAAGGAAGAATCTTCTTGCACAGCATAAGAATAGATCTAGCAAACATTCACACAGAAATCTATAAAGATGACATCCAGGATGATAGTCCCCAAATCAACAATTAAAGATAGAAGCCCAAGATCATACTGTCTCGTAGTATTCTTCAATGACTAATCATTAATCACTAAGAAGAAGAGGGGCAACTTGAAATTATAGACACCAGAGCAACTGCACTGATCAACATAGAACTATAAGTGTGTTCCATCCTAACTTCAGCATGCCCTTGGATGGAAATCATGACCAAATGGCTGATACCATTTTGAAGAGAGGTGGAGCTTATTAGACCTCATATTAACTAGTCAACTATGAGTACACCTTGGACGGTCGGATAAAATAAATTGCATTGTTTGGGAAAAAAGGCAAAGTCCAGTGCATCTCTGAAAATCAAGGTTAGTCAGACACTCTTTATACAGTCATACCCGGAATGTAAGTAGAATGCCTTTATTTCATAAGCAAATGATGAAGGGACAATTTAACCCTAAGACCTTGTGCAACACCAGCAAGCCCCTTTCTCGTTGAGCTAACTGGCTTCTATCCAGAGAACTCAAAGTGTCAATTCCTTGGGCACTCTTGACATGGCAACAAATACAGAATAAAAATCAACTGATGGAAATCTTATCCCAGTAAGATAATTTACAGATAAAGTTCTGCCTAGCAACAGCTCCAGATGTATGTCAATAATTCTAAAACCCTAAGACAAGAAATGGACAAACGAACGAACAAACAAATAAAAGAATGAATGAATGCACTGCAAAGCTAATTTGCATAGTGGTGCATGCTTTAGCAGCTCCAGCTTCATAAATTACATCACAGAACTTCATAATTAGAAATAGAAACAACCATTATTTCCACAACCAAAGATAACCACATTGTTACATATAAACAATTGAACAATGTCAACTAAGATATGATAATCACAAAAAGTATATAAAAGTAACATTCCCACCTTATGGTTCATATACAACTGAGCTTCCTCAAGAGTCTGACTATATTTTGCCAGCGGTTGATTCTTAATGTTGTTGAAATAGTCCCATATGCAAACCTTGAGAAAAAGAAAATAAAATAATGAACTGAGATATAAGCTTCAGAGATTAACATTGTACAAATATAAACAAGTCCAAATTTGGAGGGCATACCTTCTCATGCTCCAGCTGAAAAACCATGCATATCATTGTATAAAGCTCAAGAACTGAAGCCTGAAATTGACCATAAGAAAATTGTGTAACAAGAGTCAGCACCCCAAAAATATGTTCTGCAAGGACAACCTAGTTTATACAAGATGTGACTTTGTGACAATTTTCCTCCAAGCGCGCACCCCAAAAATATGCTCTGCAAGAACAACCTAGTTTATACAGAGGACAACTAACAAGGAAAAAATTGATTAATTGGTTATCTCAATAAAGCTGCCATTTACATTCTGTCCATAGAAGCCAGAGAAAGTTCTAGTTCTATTGACACTGAACTTGAGATTTTTCTCTAAATATGTTTGCATTCATGTGTGCTGCAACTCCCTTGGATGATTGTAACATCACAAAATTCAAATATCTACAAATCTAAATAGAGATATCTTCTTTTACTTTATGATAGACAGTAAATTGAAGGTGAAACTTTGCCTAAATTGGAATGCATTCATGTGCCGATCTGTAATTCATTTGGATGATTATAATATCAGCAAGATCACATATAATCTAAGTAGGAACACTTGTATTACTAGCTATAGACAGAACAACCTCATATCTTGCATATTATGTGCTTTGACATTCCTTTCTAGATGCCGCTTCTGATTTAATATAGAGATTAAAGTGTTGCATTAAATAAAAACCTTTAACATACCATGAAAAAATGGGCAGGCCACTAAAGTAATTCTTAAATGCATTTTCAAATCAAACTATTTTTGGGGGAACAGTTGAGATATATGGAATAGTTTATGGTCGCTAACTGTACATCTAGTGTGAAAAGTAAAGAGGGCAGAATTATATTTAAAATACACGTCATAATCTCATAATTATTAATACCCACTTCATTTGAGGAAAAATAACATTTGAAAAAAAAAAATGACTGATTATATTTGAAATTTGCTTCTCACAAAGAACTTCTAGAATTTATATATAACGACCAAAAATCCCTCATAAAAGTTACAGAGTTGACTAATGGTTTTGACTTGTGATATCAAACTTAAAATTTGCAAATGGAAAAATTAGTTCCCAATTTTTAAATAGTGAAATTAAAAAAAATAGCCTTTAAAAACAAATAAAAGAATATTTGTTATTAGTTTTTTTACAAAATTGTACAGTAAAATTTAACTTATTTTTCATAGAAGACTTGGTCATTCACAAATATAAGGAAAATTATATGAGAACTGCTGGGATTTACTTTTTCTGTAGGTAAATCTTAGGTGTGCAAGGCTCCCCACAGCAAACTGAAGAGGAAAGAGGTTCGAAATAGAAAATCATACTTGAGTTCAACCATGTTTTGCTTAGTCAAGCTTTAAAGACAATTCAGCTGTGATCAACTAATTGCAAGCTTGCAGCATTACTGTGAATAAGTGATGCTCCAGTACAAGCATCAAGGTCGATCAATCAATCACTTGTGCGCATAACTTCAAGTCATGAAGATTCGCTCCTATTTTTCTGTGTAATGGCAAAGGCCTCGCTTCATTGCTAGAAATGGTGAAATATGGCACAAGCAGAACAGCCATGAGACAAGTTTTGATAACAATAGTATTATGCAGGACAATTGGTTGCTCTCGACTGTTGCATCATGCTTTATCCAAATTCTGGTGTCCAAAGCCATCTCATTCCCCTCTTGTATATTGTTAACTGTTTGCACTTGGCTAAATTTGGCATCTAGGTAGGAATCTAATAAAAACTTATTAATTGCTTTGATCAACTTTGCAGTGATTGTTTTGTAATCAATGGATTTGAATCAACTAAAAAAGGGCAGTACGATGTAGCACAATGTACAAAGTTCCTGCTAATATGGGTCCCGAGAAAGGGTCTATTATGCGCAGTCTTACCTTGCATTGCAAAAGGTTATTTCCGTGACTCGAACTGTGACCACCGGGTTACACCGCAGCAATTTAACCATTGTACTAAGGCTCTCCTTCAATGGATTTAAATCAACTATGGTTTTAAAAATACACTGCTTTTGAACACATGTGTGGCCACCTTGGTGGATTTTGAAAGAACCGGACAGCAACCACATATGGACACATATTTCATATGTGGGCTACATGTGAAACTAGGACCTTATTTGATTCATGTGGGCCAATTTTTTTTACATAACATTAACTTAAATATTTATTTTTGCAAGTGATAAACCCTTTCAATATTTAATTGTATGCATATTACTGCTATATAAATATATGGTCTATGTTATATTATCATTATGAATTGATTGTTATATTCATGTGTTTTGCATTGTGCAATTAATATATATTTTCTACAATTATGAATTGCATGCATTAACAAGCTTATATCAAAGTAACTAGTTTGGTTATTTTATTGATATAACCATTTTAAATATCTTTAATATTAACCACATATGCTTCAAATATACCATTATGTAATATGAAGTGAGTTATCAACATTTCTGCTACATACTCTTTTTGAAACTTGGGGGATCAACAATATCTTTCTCTTTATTGAGCTTGCTTTTGACAAGTTTCCATTTCACACATGGTAGCCAAGTTCTATTTGGCACACATGGACCAAGCATACAAAGTTAACTTGAATAAAAATATGTCCATAGTGGCATGCACATAGACTTGTTCCCGTCAAGTTGGGATTCTTGAATCAAACAAGACGAAGGCTGAAGAAGGAAAAATGTTAGATGAAAGCAAGCAAGAGGGCATTGTTGCCTAGGAAGTTGAGCATGTAATACCAAGGAAAATTATTGTCCTTTGTATAATTGGGAGGAAAAAGTGGAGAGGAGAGGAAAATAATGAAACATAATAAAATAAGTGCTTAATTGGGTTATAAAATAAGTGTTCTCACATTATTTTGTTGGTCAATGAGGGGTAAAGAAGCTAGTTCATGAATATAAGATTAGGATAGAACCTCAAATATTCAAGCACTTTCAAGACAAGGACTAGAATTAGAGAAAAATAATAATAATAATAAATTTCTAGGGAAATAGGTTGAACAAAGTTAGAGAAACAATTATTCATGCTTTTTAAATCTCAAGTTGTATCTGTCGATAGTAAAAAAATTTGTTTCACTCATTGATCTACACACAAGAAGTTCTAATAACCTTATATGCAGGCAAACAAGTCATTCCGTAGTTCCACCTTCATTGTGAGCTCCATCTGAACCTTTCATCTTAGTGCAAGCTCTATAACGTCTTCTCCCTTAGTCACAAGCTTCGCTCAAGCCTTCCGTCTTCATCACAAACTTTCCATCCTTCCACCTTAGTAGCGAGCTGCACCCAAGCAGTTTGTTTTCATCATGGTCCTTTCTTCCTTTGTCATTGTCACCAGTCTTCCTTAAGGACTTTGCTTCATCACAAGTGTTTTTTACCTTTGTCACGAGTTTACTACAACTCTTTGCCAAGCCTGAACACCTTTCACAATCCACTTCTGAGCCGCAAGCTCCTTCCATGACTTAAAACTTTCAATAAAGTTTCCTCCTCGTTAGAATGACTAGCACCTCCCAGATAGGATAATATAGTACTGAAATTATACCATTCTAGAGAGAATCTGAGATTTTGGAACAAATCCTTATACATAATCTAAGTTTAAAATTTAGTATACTAGAAAAGTTTAAATATATATATATATATATATATATATATATATATCTTGTAGCTTAAGAATTATAAGGATAAAGATGTCAAAGTCAAAAGATTTAGAAATAGAATTATTGTGCAAAAAATGATTTTATGAAATTAAATATTATAAGTGCCATGCTCCTTTAATGGAATTGAGCAATCCAATTAAAGAGAACTATAAGAAAACCTAGATAAGATCATTTATGCTTCACCTATGACTAAAAAAAATACTCTTGAGAGATTTAGATATACAAAGGTGCATATTGAAATTTTGAATTGAGTGAAACAAAGAGAATGGTGCAATTTTAGATTTACATCTTATGATTCTGTGATTGTTAATGCTTGTTTTGGGAAGAGAGATAAGCATTTTAGATTTTCTTCTTGTAAATAAAATTATGTATAAAATTATAAGGAAATAAAATCTTAGAAAATTCCAAGGAAAATAGAATTAGGACTATTAATGATTAACTTAGCAACACCAACTGATGATCTTAGATATAAATCTCAGATGTAAGAAGAAAATATTTATTTCTATAACTAGAAGACAGAATTTACGAATGATAATATGGCTTTAAAAAGATTAAACAATAAAACAGTTTTGAATGAAGAATATTATAATATTGATGTAATGTGGATTACGATGACTAAAAAAATCAAGAACATAGTGAGATCAACTTTAGGAGAGTCTAAAAGTAGCAGTAAATTATATAAGAAGAGTTGGTGGTAGTTTGTTTCAAAGCTTAGAAAATTGTAAAAATAAACAAAATTTTAAATAGGTAAAAAAGGAGTTAATTAAAAGAAAAAGTTTAGATACTTTATGATAATCAGGAAACAAAGAATGGAGAGAAAGATAACTATAGGAATGCAAAAGCTAGATGTATACGAGATGAAAAACAATCAAATTTACTGATGAATTTACTGGAAAACAATCAAATTTTCCCTTTAGAGTAATAAAGGGAAAAAAATATTTTATAAACTATTTGATGAACATTCTATGAATAATTTGGTTTTTTACATCTAGAAAATTATAATAAATTTAGGAATCATCAATCTGTTCATAGCAGTAACTATTAACAAGAATAAAAATGTGTTGTTCAAATTATGGAGGCAACATGTTGTTGAGTCATACTATAAAACTTTGGAAAAAAAGCAATTAAAAGGATAATCAGATAAGGCAACCATTTTAAAAATGAATTCAGTTTAATGTCTAAGAGATCAACAAACACTATATGTTCGATGCAACATATTCAATAAGACAACTAATGGAAAATATAGAGAAAAAGGTTTTCCGATAGTACATTACAAACAAGAAGGCGTTACTAAGGCCTTTGATAACGAGGAAGGAGATAAAGTTCTCGAAGGCAGTGCATTTGATGTGGTCGGAATAGCAGCTCCTCTCATTCTTAGTAAGGTCATGGAATTCAAAGTTAACAACAAAGAGTGAGAGCACCATTTACTGATACATTTTCTATGGTGTCATCACCAGTAGCAAGAAAGGTATGGTGGTGTTAAAGTGGGGGAGGAGGAAGAAGACGTCTCTAAGTTTCCTACAAGAAAAGAAACAACTAGGACGACAAAGAGAACAAACAAACAAATCATAAAAATTATTAGAGAAAGATGGAAAGGAATAGATTTTTCCAACTAACCATTTCTTTAAAAAAAAGGAAAAGAAGATAAATTTAGATTGTTAAACCCGAAGAAAAAACACAAATCAAAAATAGCTTTGAGAAGAAAGAATACTTTCAAATTTTTAAAGTTATATTTGAACTCTATTGGTTTAGTAGAGAAAAGACAAAATATATGAAATTTAAATTTGATAGTATTAGACGTTGCAAGGCAAATGTTAAGCTAGGAAATGATAAGTTACCTATAACTGAGAGCTTTAAACATCTAGGATTGTTTTTACAAAAAGATGGAGATAGAGATGTTTCACATATGATACAAGTAGGATGGTTGAGATGAAAGATGATGTCCGGTGTCTTTGTGATCGAAAGATACTAAAATTTAAAAGGAAATTTTATAAAATCGCAATTAAACATGATATATTATATGGAGCTGAATATTAAGCTATGAAGTAAGCACACGAACAAAAGATAAGAATGACATAGATGAAAATGTTAAAGTTGATGTGTAGACATGCGAGGATAGACACAATAAGAAACGAGAACATTAAAAAAAAAAAGTTGAGATTGCGTCTATTGTGGAAAAACTTCGAGAGATACGTTTAAGATGGTGCAGACACGTATATAGACACCCAATAAATGTTTTTTTAGTTAGGTGATATGATACCATGACAAATACACACATAAATAGAAAAAGAAAATTAAAAAAAAAAACTTGATTGGAAATGATAAAACAAGATAAAATTATAAATGATGATATAATAGGGGATTAAGTTGAATAGCATAGGAGGATCCATATAGTCGACCCCACATAATGGAATAAAGACTTGACTGTTGTTGTATTGCATGTGTTGCACATGAAATGAGATTTCTGCCCAAGCAAACGAAAGAAATATAGAGGAAATAAGGAAAGATTTTATGGTATTTTCCTTCCATCTCTCTTTTTACAGCAACAAAAATGAAGGGAAGTAATGCTAAGAGAAAAAAAATTAAGACCTTACTTCTATTTGTGTTTCCTTTCCTTGTATAAAAATGGCCTAAATGGGAAGCAAAGGGTTAGGTGAAAACAAGGGAAGAGTGAAGGACAATTCGATTTAAATTATAGGATAAATGATGGCTTATGCCCACATGATTAGTGGCAAGCAATAGTGGGTGTAGATAATTGTAATTTAGTCTTCTTTACTATTGTAACTCCTTTCCCTCTTCCTCTTCTCTCTACAGAAGATCTTTGTTCCCTCCACTTACCTACAACCTCTCCCTCTCTCTATTGATGAGAGTGTATGTTATCATTGAGTTATATGTGTATGTAGGATATCATATTCTTCAAATTTAGTAAAATTGTCTAACCTTTCAAGAATACAAGTATATATTTCTAACCTCATTCCAACATATAATGGTGTTTTCTTTCATCATGTCAACCCAAGAATTCAACTAGTATAATGCGTATAAAGTAAAGTAATATGAGAAACTAGAAGCATAATAACAAAATTGAAATTTTTTTTAGATGTTCAAACTAGGGAACAAGCAATGAAACTATCTATATCATCATTTTTTTATTATTTGTTTTATGATTAAGATATGATGGTATTCAAGGATTTGAGAGCAAAATAATTAATGTTGAAAATTTAAACTAACCAATAAATTTTTAAAAAAAAAGTAATTCTAAAAGGAGGAAATGTGATTACACTAAAATGATGCTAAACATTGTTGAAGTCACTGCCCTCCAAGACTAGATCAACTAGAGGGAAAGAGCAATTCTCTACTTTCTTGCAATTTATAAGTCTATCTTGCAAGGGATCCAATTAACCTTGTATTAAATCCCAGTTGACCTTAATGGGATCTTAAATTGGTATATAAGGTGTGTTTTTCTGTAGATATTAGATGTGATCTAAGGTCTTATACAAGATTACAACATAAAACAGGACCTGCCTCTTAATAACCTTTTTTAAGTTACAGGGCAATCAGGAGAGAACTTCTCTAATATGCTATTGATGTGATGCTACAATGCAAAAGCCAGAGAGGGGGTCACTTATAAGTTTTCAGATTGGTGCTTTGATAACAAATCATGCAGCATAAAAAACCAAGACTCAATGGCTCACCAAAACTCAAATTTTATTTAACTGAAAAATGAATTGACATAAGGGATTGGGGTGTCTATAAAAGGCCTCAACCAAAAACAAATTTACAAATAAACCAAAAGAAACATGAAAAGAAATAAACCTATCATTATTAACTAAAAGGACTTAATTAAATTTAACAATAAAAACCATATTTACCAAATAACTTATTCCCTAAGATAATAATATATATTTACCTATTTTCTCTTGGCGTACTAATTACAACTGACAAATAATAAAGTTCAAACCTTCCTAATTTGAAAATTAGCAAATTAAAAGTTTCCCCATTAATTAACATTGTTGCACCTCAAATGGACACTGTAATTCCAATTAATGATAAACAATTTAGATATAGTTGTGTTGGACATTTTGGCCAACACTTGTGC
Source organism: Zingiber zerumbet (assembly GCA_037833815.1). NCBI lineage: Eukaryota > Viridiplantae > Streptophyta > Magnoliopsida > Zingiberales > Zingiberaceae > Zingiber > Zingiber zerumbet. Next base: position 13,084,151 of record JBBMJZ010000027.1, read on the forward strand.
CCAATGCCTGTACTTAATGTACACACAGATAGTATCATAAAGCATCAATCTAATGGAGTAGACATAAAAGTAAGGACAGAGATCAAAATAAAAATATGTGTGCGTGCATATATGTGATATATTGACCTGTACAAAGGTAAATATAAGCATGCATTTCTACATGGTAGCTCTATGACCACATATTCCATAGTAAATACAAAATGAACCTGCATCTTGTTCTTGAGCTTCCTAATAATTAAAATAACAATAAGACTTAAATAAAATGGTAAGATGCAGGTTTAAAATCTCATTCTGAATCTGTCCTCAACCAAAATGAAATTATTTTGTGATAGTTCAATTTGTGCCAACATATAGTGTTGGTCACAGATAGGAAAGACGAGTAAGAAGCAGAGGAAGAGGAACAAGAGTAGGAGATGAGGAAGCTTACCTAGAGTGGAGTGATATTACCAACATTCGACATGCTAGAGAAATGTGTCTCGCAACACATGAGCAAGCGTTGGGAGGAAACTAAGATTCTGACACAAAGGAGAGGTGTCGCACAAAGGAGCCAGCATGAAGATTCTTGCATCACTGATGTGAAGGAGAAGTAGCCAACATGGAACTTCTTGTGATGTAACAAAGGAACTATCATAGGTTCTCATATGAGTTCTTAATTAGGAGCTTAACAAACTATTTGGAAAAGTGAGAGTTTCTTGCAGAAGACACCAACAAAGGAAGCATCTCATAATGAATCAAAGGTAGGCATTAGGTTGCACTTGCATATTAACGATTTTACAGCTTCTCATGTGACAGTCAACTGGCATATCTTGACGATGTCAGCAGGCATATTTTGAGATTTTAATCACAGGTGCTAAATTTTAATAAAAAAAAAGTAGATGATATTGTTTTGAATAGTAAGTACCTGTCTACTGATCTTTATAGTTCTCTCTGACATATCTCTTCCATCAACAACTTGCAAACAAAGAGGGTAGACTTCTACATTAAACTTCTTATTAGTGTAACCCTCAGATATTACTTTTCTAGGTAATTCTGGTCCCCCATGGTACCTATTACAATAATAAAAAAGCAATATTACTAATTAAAAAAGCAAAATAAAATTTTAACGCATAATGGCATATATTAAAACTAACCCATCTAAAATTAAATTGTAAAACAAGTTTGCAATAAGCTATCAACATGAACATATAGAACTGATATTAATACATTAAGAACCAGTGGTATGGATAACCATAGTAGCTATTGGGACAATGGAAGAGTAACTTATAACATGGTAAACCATGGTATGACAAGCTTGAATACTCACCCGAGATGTACCAAAGTAAATTGTAATTTGTACTCAAGTATGAAAATTGAAAGCCACATCATCGTCATTATATCTAAATGCTAAGAGATCCTTTTGTATTCCTTATGGAGGTCTAGTAAATTTAAAACGTCTAACATAGCCTGAAAACAAATATCTAATCCCTACTTACCCTAACATTGAGAGCAATATCTTGAATATGAAATTAACATCAATTAAGTATTTGGTAACAAAATCTAGTTTTTCACGTGAGGATATTTGAGAAATAAAAGATAAATATGTTCTACACACATATCTTCACCATGAATAAAAAATTAGTCTCAGTGATGTAACAGGAAATGTTTAAAATTAGGAACCAAATGCAGTAGATTCCTAAAGTTGAAGAACAATCAACATATGCAGCCAATGAAATTTTGACAATTTCTGTAAAGTGTAATCTGATGATCATTTAACTAATGAGAACAATGGGTCAAGCAATAATCTAAAATACCTCTATGGAGATTGACTAGGAGTACATGCATAAGGCTCCTGTGAATGTGGGATCTCAGAGACATATATGTATACATTATGTGATCAACAAGAAATGTCTAGTTGCATGAAGATGCAGATTGCTCTTTGACGCTAGTTTACAAGCAAAAAATGCAAAATGTAATCTTGCCAGACGTTGGTTCACAGATGACAGTGAGCAAAAGTAGTTTTTCACAGAAAGAACAATCAAAAATGCAAAACTACCATTCCAGAAGCTTCTTCCAAACTTCTTGTGGTACTAAAATGTAATCTTGCCCCTCCTGCAAGCCTTCTTTAAGATCCAGTTCATTGCTTTGTGTTGATGCTTCATTCAATACAAGACAAGAATTATCAATCTCTCCAGGTCTACAAGGAATGCTAATAACGCTCTGACTGGAATTGACATCAGAATGATCTAAACCAACATATTGTTGCCATTCCATCCACCATCTGCAAAAGCAAGCCATATGTTGGTCCTCTAAGACACCAGCCAAGTAGTAAATCCATAAATAATAATTATATAAGGAATATAATTTCATTAATACCAACTTTGAATTTACTCTATAGAGGTGTAAATGTGTAATTTTGCTATTAAGACTTAGAACTTTGGATGGTTGGCTATATGGAAGCCAGTATCTGCAAGATCAGCCAAGGACCCATCTTGGGCTGTGTCCAGTATCAATCAGAATTCAGAAACACAACTTTTATTTATAATTCTTAATAGACAGTGAACAATCCACAATTCACAGGACCATTGAAAGGGTTATAAATGAACAAGGTGTTTGTAAACAAGTTTGACACTCAACTTGATAAAAGCTCTTGTATGCTTGTTTGATATATAAAAGAAAATTAAACAAACAAGCTTGAATGTTAGTGAGCTCATCTTGTTGACATTCATAATCAAAGTTTGTCCACAATTCATAAAAAAAAAATATTTATTAACTTATCTAATTTCCCATTATGATATTATCTTTTTTTTCTTTTTTAATCAAATACATAATGTGTTGTAAATGGCGGCCGAGGCGGCAGACTAGGCGAGAGGCGGGCATCAACCGCACCGCCTTTACTTGAGGCAGTGCTTTAGGCAGTAACTCACCTCCTTCCACCACCACCGCGCTAGGAACCGCCATCACCGCTGGCGTCATTTCGCCACCGCGACGTCTCAGGATGCGTCGCCTGGCCCAACGACGAGTCCAAATGTATCGCACGAGACTGGACATGTAGTCCGAGCCCGACGACAGGCCCAAAAGTGTTGCCCGAGCCCCACGACAAGCCCGACGGCGTCTCTAGAGACCTCCCGCAAGCTCGACGATGGGCCCAAAAGCGTCGTCCGAGCCCAACAACAAGCCAAACGCGTTGCACGGTTCCAGCGATGCGCCCACACTCGTCACACGATCCCGAAGATGAGTCAAACTCGTCTCCAAGTCAAAACAGAATACGTAGGTAAGTTGTAAATTAGAGTTTAATTAAATAACTTTAGTTTAATAATTTTAATGAACTACTAGCTATGATTGGGATAATTTAACTAGACTTAATTAAATCCTAATAAAATTATCCCATTAATTATATATATATATATATTTTTTTTAAATTATATATCTTTTATTTTTAAATATTTAAATTAAATTTTTTAAGTAATATATTTTGTTAAAACTAAATATTATAAAGAATAATGATCATTTATAATATTATGTAAAAAATAGTAAACAAATTCTACCGCCTAGGCTACCGAAGCAATAGGTGGTCACTAACTGCCCTGCACCGTTTACAACACTATTCTTAAGAATTATATAATTTCATATTATTTATAATATATTAAAAATGAGAAAATAATCAAGTTTACTTATTGGATCATCCTTTTCAGTAAATTTAAAGTAGAATAATGTCTCCAATTGACCTCGGTAATGAGGGCTCGAGCTCTGGTTGAGCTCTAATAAAAATTTTAATAATAAAGCTTGAACAAGTTCAGTAAGACAAATGAACAATCTTGAAGCTTGACTTGGGTCGCTTTAAGCCTTAACCATATAGCATAAGATGCATATTAGTCATACCATCATTTTGAGTATTTGTAAATGGAAAAAGCTCAGTAATAGCCATCCAAAAAATGAAAACGGGAGAATATGCTGGAGCAGAAGGTTGAATAAAGAAAAGATCCAAAATCAGGGGGGAAGGCACCGTCCTATTCAAAACCTATAAAATAAGCACAAAGCACAGGTAAAAGGTAGCATAAGCTATCAGACATTAAAAGTGTGATAAATTAGGTTGGACTGGTCAACAAGGACTATAAATGGCATTCCATCAGAAGATGAAAAAAACGAGAATGTAGATGTTCACCTTTGGGAAACGAGGTAGTTCAGATCACCTTCCTTGATACTGGCTTCGGAGGTTCTCAATAGTTTTTTGATAGTCTCTTTCTCTTCTTCAGGGGTGCAGGGTAAGCAGCTAGCCACCGTGAAGAAACCGTCGGAATTAGGAATCGTCATGTCGGTGGCCGATGCAGAGTTAGTTGAGCAATGAATAGGAGAAGAATGAGAAGAAAAGGGATCTGAAACCCTAAACTACAAGAAATCGAAATTCGCCGCGTTGGGGAAAAGGCGAGCAGGTTCGCGAAGATTAAGAAAAAGGGAGAGAGCGATCCGAAATCAACCTCCCCCCTTTTTCTGTTCAACGATCCGCGGTGAGATGTGATGTGCGGAAATGAAACGGAACGATCAAATCATGGGCATGAATCAAATGGACAAAAAAAAAACCTTCTCTTATTTTGCCTGCTATTGGTGGCTCCTCACGTATATACATACGTACTCTACGGCGTACCGCCGAGCCAACTGGCCACTCAAGGAGCAAGCAAGCGTAGGACCTGCACCAAAGCCGTCAGAGGGTGAAAAAAGAATACGAAACATTTTTTATCAACGGATGCACCATTTAGGAAAGAGTTCTTCTTATGACAAAATTTTACTCCTTTTTGATGAAATAATTCTTCAAAAATGTTCTTATGCTAAAAGGACTCAAAGTTTTAAAAAAAAAAAAAACATGCAGTTTGGCAATTTTTATGTAAGAATGCACTGAATTTTGAAGACGCGTTCTATTTTAATATTTATATAAAAAAATTACTTTTATTTTTAAAATATCTCTTTACCCTCAAGTTAAAGTATTGAATTAGTCTTTGTCTACCTACTTAATTAAATCAAATTGCAGAAAGGAATTTAAGTCTTAGTTATTTAATTAACACTTTTTT